>JARQOC010000002.1:415495597-415848097 GCA_033576535.1 Allobates femoralis
AAATGGAATTTGATATCCCACAAAGAGTTCAGAGACTTAGATCTTGGTTATGTGTTTTTTTTAATTTATTTTCAGTAGTCCATGTATGTTATCAACATAGAACAGTTTATTCAACGTTTCGGCGTATAAGCATATAACGCCTTCTTCACAGAAACTGTTTTTCTGAATAAAGAACAATACAAAATATAAGTGACATATACATACTCATTGGCAACATGACATGACATGGTTATTGAATAATTGAAAAATCACTCCATGCTACATTCACATACAATGTATAACGACAATACATACAAGCATCATAGGTAAGGACTCCTACCTACCATATCTGGACAATGGTCAAACACGTGTTGATGTGTAGTTCCGCTATAGGGGCTCAATTCTACCTATGGGTAGTATCAAGGAAATTTGGTTGAATAATGTAACGGTATGTGTGACATTAAAATAGCGGTGATATAAATGAGAATTAAAAGGAAAAAAGTACAAAGGACACAGAGAAGAGTTCAGGAAGAAATTATGTATATAGTTACAGGAAACAAGGACAGAAATATACTCCATAGCACGTACATAGCATGCTTACTAAAAGGAAGTGGTTCAATGAGAATCCTAATCATGAGAAACCGGTGGCTCAGATATCAGGATCATATAGGAGAATCGGTTCAGAATTCTAGTGATAAGTTTAACAGGTGTTAAAGATACATACATACCACTTTATATAACCTAACTTAATGATGAAATAAAATGAAACCTCATGGCAGGGCTAAGTGAGACTATTGACAATCAAGCTGGATAAGAAAATCAGATGTGGTCTCTAAAAAAAAGAAGTCTTAGTATTATATAGGTGAATATGAAAAGAGTTCTTAATCACCAAATCCCTTTTAAGAAACTTGATTTTTACCAAATCTATGTGGGTGGAGAAAGAAAGAAAGATCCACTTCTTATGTACAATATCTCACTTGCCTAAGAAAGGTAAAAGAATATGGGCATCATATAATGTACAAATGAAACTAAAGCAGGACAAATTTTGGCATAAATGGAGAGTAAGCACCTGTAATAGTTATATGCCCCATTCCTAGTTGGGTATCCGCCCCTATGTTATACAGATCTACTTCAATATATGGGAAAAAGAAGAACCTGTCAAGTTCCTATGTTCCTACCAAAGTTACTATGGTATACATAGTACACCAAAAGTAAGAAATGAGAGTTCACAGAGCAAAAGATCTGTTTGTGATCCAGAGAATACCTTGTTTGGCAGCGTGGCAGCGGGCAGGGGGTTGGTGAGGACTGCTGCATTGCAGTAACGATCTTAAATAGTGAAGGGGAGTGTGTGATCGCTGTGCATCCGCACGGACGGCTTCCTGCTTCCTGTGTTTGGAACGCAGGGAGCTATCCAGCGTGGAACGCAAGTGGGCGCGCAGCGCATGCGCGGCCCGTGATGTCATAGTGACATGTCCAAAGTGAGTAAGGTGACCAGAGTGAATGCCTACTATGCAGCCGTCTCAGTATCTCTGAAAGGGAAAAGAGTAAAGTAGAGATTAGGATCTTATGCCAACTAGGGGGACTGCGATAACATGATCAAAGTGTACAAAATGTTGAAACACCTTCTGGGTAGGACCAAGAGGCTGTTATAAACAGAGTCATAAGAAGAAACTATAAGACTGGTTTATCCTTGGGTAAAAATACCACATACCGATATGTAAGTAATGGTCAGCGGACCAACAGTTGGGTTGTGTTGTACCAAGAATAGACCCCTTACCTCCAGACCATCGTTAGCATACCACATTATCTTAAATAAAGGTAAAGAAAATGTATAAATATACATTAATGATATTATACAAATATGCAATGCATTACTCATCCATAAACGACCAGGTCATGGTTCAACATTTTTGGGTACTCAAGAGGTCAGCATATACTACCTTTATTACATATAGTAAATGGAATTTCAGGCTACAAGATTAGATACAGTTTTGACAGCATTATGGTATCATCTCAAGGTAATATGTCATAGTCCCTATTCAGGCTATTGGATTTCTAGCGTTTATAACTGATGGATCCAGTAAGCTTCGCGCTCTTTCAATTTCTGGATCCTGTTGCCCCCTTGTCTGCCTACATTTACTTGTTTGATTATCTGATATCTTAATTGAGCCACGGTGTGTCTATGTTCATTAAAGTGGTTGGGAATTGGCAAAATGTTTTGGCTGCACCTATTGGTTGACTTGTGTTTGCTAATGCGGTCACAGGCATGCTGGGTAGTCTCTCCAACATACCCGAGACCGCAGTGGCATTTGATTAGATAGACCACGAAGGTAGTATTACACGTGTAAAATCCTCTTATTGGGTATGATTTACCCGTTCGCGGGTGAGTGAAAAAAGAGCCCTTGGTTATAGTCGAATAATGGACGCATCCCAGACACAGGAAAAGTACCATATTTAGGGGTAGACAGGAAAACTTGTCTTGGAACAGACTGTATGATACCAATGTTTACTCTGACCAATTGATTCCTTAGATTATTCGGTCTTTTGTGACAAATTAATGTTGTTAAACTCTGCTATGTCAGGGTACGCCATTGCCAAAAGGGGCCAATGTTTCCATATGATTCGGTGTAACACAATGTTAAAAGGATGGTAGGTGTTTATAAATGCCACCCTTCGTGTTCCACTCACCAAATTATCATATTGAGTGAAACGTGGTGCTGCGTGTCTATGGGGGTATCCTCTGGTCAGGAATTTCCTGGTCATCTCATCATGTCTGCCTTGCAAACTATCCTTGTCTGACACGATCCGATGCACCCATACATGCTGTGAGTTAGGCAAAGATCTTTTTACATGTGGAGGATGGCAACTTGTGTAGTGCAGGAGCCTGTTATGGTCTGTAGGTTTAGTGACAGACCTCCTTGTTGATCTACCAGAACCAATGTATCCAGAAAATTAATCGGAGCCATATCTTTGTGGACTGTGAAATGAAGTCCAGGGATAGATGTGTTCAGGTCATGGAAAAAGTTCATAAATGTGTCTACGTTTCCTTTCCAGATCAAGAACACATCGTCAATGTAGCGCTACCATATCAACACCCGTGAAAAAAGGGGATGTGTGTATAGATATTACACCTCAAATTTAGCCATGAATATGTTGGCATATGGCGGTGCTGCATAATTGCCCATCACAGTACCCTTCTTCTGGATTAAAATTGGTCCTGCAAGAGAAAGAAATTTTTGCTATGTATGATATTAAGTTGGGCAGTACAAAACGCCTTCTTAATGTCTGAAAGGTCCGTGTGTTCGTCCAAGAACCAAGTCACTGTGGAAATCCCATCTCTGTGATCTACACTAGTGTACAGGCTGGTCACGTCCATAGTGACCATCCAGCACCCTGGTGGGACCGGTTGAATTTCTTGTAAAATTTGTAAGAAGTAGTTGGTATCTTTTATGCACGAAGAGATTAGAGGTATCAAGGGAGACAAGAAGATTTTCTCAATGGTTTGGGCTACCGGGGATAGAATAGAATCAGTGTAGGCAACTATTGGCCTACCAGGAAGGTGCTGTAAGTTTTTGTGGATTTTTGGGAGAGTATAAAAACTGGTATGATGGAATGGTGATTGATGAGAAAATCTATGAGTTTCTGGTCTATAACCTTCTGCCGTAGGTAATGAGTAACTTTCTCTACTATAAGTGATTTAATGGAGGAAGTTGGGTCATTATCGATTGGCATGTAAGTAGACCGGTCAGAGACATATGACAAAATCTCCGTGGTGTAGAATGTTTTATCTAGGATGACCAAGGCTCTGGCTTTATTGGCCGGTTTGATTATTAGATCTTTGTGGTTCCTGAGTCTGTCCAGTGCCTGGCGTTCTACCTGAGTGAGATTACTCCTGACCTCAAACTCACCCCTGTTGACACGTGTGTACCATTTTTCAACATCAGCCTTCACTAGGGTAATGTATGTCTCAGTCGGGTGATATCTTCTCGGTGGTGTAAATGAACTTGGATTCCTAAGGCCTAGTGCCCGAGAGGTAAAAGCCTCAATAGGTTCACCTGAACTACCTGGTACCGGAATGTCAGTCATGCTAGTGAAATGTGTTTTAAGCATCAACGTCCTAAAAAAGCGATTACGTTCTTGCTCTATGATAAAGGAATTAAAGAGGGGGGTCGGACAGAAGGAGAGCCCCTTCTGATGGACTCCCATCTCTGTGGGTGGTAATGTCTGTGATGAGATGTTGAACCTTTGACCTTGTTTGTAATGTGATGTGGTCCAGGAGTGCCTCGATCCCATCCTTGTCTTCATTTTCCCCGGCATGGCCCTAAAAAATGTGGAGGATAGGAGGGGTAAGGCATGTATGGGACATTGTAGTCACTGTCCCCACTTCCAGATGAAGTGTATCCAGATGGAGGAGCTGGAACTACAGGGTATGCATCGCCACACCTCCATCAGTATAATTGTCCCAGTGTATAGTCCTCCTGATCTCGGGTGAACTTTGCACGCTTACGTGCTTGTAGATTCTTTTTACATTCTGCCACAGAATTATTGGTCTTGGTTTTTAAGGCCGTGAACTTAGCTGGAGACAATGTGTTAGAAAGCTGATCTTCAACAGATTTTATCTCGCTAGTCAATTCTTCCAATTCGTTTTGAAGGGATTCAATTGTGAGAATGATAATGTCCATCGAACACTTGTTCAAGATTCCTTCGGACTTCTCACAGCAATCCGGTTCTGTTAACCTTGTGATATTCTAGAAGTGTATGCAGGTGTAGTTTAAGAGCTGTGAGTCCTCTGAGCTCCTTCTCATAGTTCTTATTCCGTATCTTATCTGCAGATACAGCCAAAAATGAATCAGTCGCGGTTGTCCTTGCAATGATTGTAGTGGTTTCTGCTTCCATGTATGCAAACGCAGTAAAAGACATTTGAAACTGATAACAGGAGCTGATAATAGGACTCTGGGTCTAGACAGGTGTAGTCTGCTGCTTCACAACACAGTTAGGACTTTGGGTCTAGACAGGTGTATTCAGCTGCTTGACAACACAGTCAGAACTTTGGGTCTTGACAGGCATCTGTTACTTGATCACGAAGCCTAGACTCGGAGGATACTTTTTTCCCTCAGCACAGGCCTGTTTGGAGTATCAATTGGGCCAGTTGCAGTAGGGTGGTAAGCGCTGTGCACTCATGCATACACATCTGCTTCCTTCTTCTGTTTGACCCCACCTTCACCTTTCTATTAATACTCTGAGCCTTTATATTTGCTGCTGCACCATAGCTATCACCTGAGCTGCTGTCTTCCTGAAACTCTTCCCTCAAGGAAACAGTTTCTCCATTCCTTGGCTCCAAGTGGTATATTTGGCCAGTAGAGGGCAATGTTCTTCTAGTGCCCACTTCTGTACAGGAGCACACCGGGCTACTTGCAAAGCCCCACTTGACCACAAGAAAATATAGAGGACCAGGATGGAAGGAGCAGAGCCCATATCCAGAACAGGTTCATAACTCTTGATATCTGCGATTCAATATTATATTAAAGAGAAATCCATATTTTTCTTAACATGCAAATTAAGTGGTAAGATCTATGAGCTGGATATAGATCTCTCAGTGAATCACATATTAAGATTTATTTATTAAGATCAATCTCTCTGTAGTAAAAAAATCAGATTGCAGATACCAAGGTATCATTTTAGTCAACTTTCTAAGATCCTACTGAGAGATTCCCTTTAACTCGTCTGTCTATCTTGGACCATGTGAAGGATTACTGTTTGATTACTACAGATATCAACTGCGCATGCTCAGACATAGCAGTGAAAAAATGCTGGTGGATGAACTATGCGGTGTAAGCTCATTAGATCAATGATCAGGCTACAAAAGTATGCCTGATGTAGAAAAAGCGTGCATTTCTAGTATTTAATTCTATTTGACAAGTGTATAATTTTTTGATGATCATTTCGTAGGATACATTATATTTTTGTGGTGAACCTCTTTTAAGCCCCCTCCACTTTTATAATGAAACTAGTATGTATATGAATATAAATGCAAGAATACTCATTAGTTCACTTAGAGCTGCTTTCTTGTAGTAAAAGATGGATCGATTTTAGGTCTGATCTTCACAATAACTTGGATCTAGACCTGAAACTATTGACATGATGGAGAGGACTCAACATATTAGGCAACATTCACGTGTTATTTTGGTTTCACAGCCAACTTTTGAATTATATAAAATATATTCACCTTGGCAAATTACACCTGCATCTTCATGATGTCCACAATTATGCTGTCCCCAACCTAGGTTGAAGCATTCAATTAGATCTTTCTCTGTACCAGCACAATCTACATTGTCAAGGAGGATGGGACCACTGCCATAGCCAAAATAACTAAGAGTCGTAGCCACAATGGCGGGACCACAACCCATCTGCTTGCAAACCACCTGTGCGTTGTTGTAATCCCAGTCATCATCACATACAGTTCCCCAAGTATTCTGATAAAGGACTTCCACTCTTCCTTGGCAGCTGCTATTTCCATTTACTAGTCTTATACTGCCACCTGGTGGATAAAAGGGAAGAGTAATTAATCTTACAAAATACGTTGAGGCTTTGTAAAATACAAGGCTGCCAGTTTTTTACCTAAATAAGAATGAAAGAAAGCATATATTCTTTTATTTACAACAATTCGTATTGAGCAAATTATTTTAAATTCTGTGTCAAATTGTTTCAATTATGATTATAATTAATTTGATCTAATTATGAAAATAAAACCTTATACTAAAAGCAATAATATACCTTTATTTCTATTTTGTTTCTGTAATGAAGTTCAGTTAGATGTATGAAAGAGGCAGACAGCAAAGATCCTAAGACTCCTTTCACATTAGCGTTTTTGCTGATTTGCGGCAGATCCGGCAGATTTACTGCATCTGCCGCGTAACAGATGACTTGCGGCAAGAATGCAGCAAGTCCCCATTCATTCTCAATGGAACTTGCGGCAGGTGCGGTAAATGCATTTTTTCCCGTGATCCGGCAAATCCGGCACTTGCGGCCGGCAAAAAAACGCAGCTAGCAACAGTTTTTTGACCTGCTGCAAATTCCAGATTTGCCGTATCGCTTTCAAAACCGCATTTGCCACACATGCCGCAAGTCCCATAGAGAATGAATGGGGGCTTGCCGCAAGTCATCCGTTACGCAGCAGATGCGAAAAATCGACCGGATCTGCCGCAAATCAGCAAAAACGCTGGTGTGAAAGGGGCCTTACATGATAATTCTATGCATTGCTCTCTTTATATTGCCACTATCTTGTGTATGTAATTTGCTGCTTTGTCTCAGGAAATTGAGGTCTGTTCAAATTGATTATAGTACGGTAATTACAAAGAAGCTTAGACAAGCTGAGGAAGGCTCAATTAGAAATCCTATCTTACATGATAATTGATCTAGTGACCCAATAGAAAAGGTAAACCAGCTTTAGTCTACTATAGGCTCTACAATGTACAGCATAAGTAGAGATGTTAGAGTTTGGCGGATCCAGCCTTTAAAGAAGTCTTGGTTTGATTTGAGCCAGAATCCCGAACTCCATATGAGTCTATGGGGACCCAAACTTTAATGCTATATAATGGTGGCTAGCGGGCTGTAACAGAAAACAAAATGGGGATTAAAGCTTGAACATTATACAAGTCTCCGGAGCTGCTTCCTGGTCTGCTCGAAAGAACTTATGAATATTCACTGCACTGACTCCAACAGCCAATCACAAACACTCACTCCCTGTGACAGCGTCTGTGATTGGATGTTGCAGTCAGATGGCACCCCCACAATCTATACCAGTGGCTGTGATTGGTTGCTATAAACATAAATGGCAATGAACCTGCCATCATATGTGTTTAAAATAAATAATTGAAAAAAGATGCATAGGGGTCCCCCTTATATTGATACTTAGCACAGATAAAGCAAAAAGCTGTGGCATGCAGCCCCAGCAGTCCACTTTCTATTGGCTGCGCATCAAATTTTCTTTTTCTTTTCAATATTTAAATAAATTATTAAAAAAATTGCGTTGAATCCAGCTCAATTTAATACTCAGCCAAAAAAAACCACATGGCTGGGGGTTGGTATACTCACCCTGGGAACTGTAGTTAAAAATCTGAGAGAGACATGTGTACCTGGACCCGCGCTGCTTAAATCAAGGCAAATAAACAATGTTCATCGCAAAATCATTCCTTAATTCCCCCCACGCGTTTTGGAGCCAGTCCTGACTCCTTCCTCAGGGAGCCGTCACCCTGGGTTGGCACATAGTTATTGCCCTCCCCTGTGTAAGAATAGCAGCCCGCAGCCACCCCAAAATTTAGCAAAATCATTAGAAGCGCCAAATCCTGGCACTTTACCTGCTCTTCTCAATTGCCTTGGTGCAGTGGCAATCAGGGTAATAGAAGGGGTTAATGATAGCAGTTATGTGGGGATCTCATAAAGACCTGAAAATCACCAATCCCGTGCTTGAGGACATCTGTCAATTCTCAGCTGTCATTAATCCCTTCTATTACTCCGATAGCCACCGCAACATAGCAATCAAGAAGAGCCAGGTAAAGCGCCAGGATATGGTGCTTCTAATGAATGCGCCAAATTCTGAGGCATCTGCAGGCTGCTATTCTTACCCTGGGGAACAATAACTATGTGCCTCCCCAGGTGAGAATACGAACCCCCAGCTGTGTGTTTTATCTTGATTGAGTATCAAGTTGGGCGGGATCCCATGCAGCCATTTTTTTAAATTATCTATTTAAATAATTTTAAAAACCTCTATGGGGTCCCTATATTTGATACTCAGCCAATATAAAGCATACAGCTGGGGGGCTGCGTTATCTACATTGGGAATCAAAAATACTGGAGACCCCTATGCAATTTATTTTCAATTATTCATTTATTTTTACACACAGTTGAAGGCTGGTTTGTTGCCAATACACTAATGTGTATGGCAACCAATTAGAAACACTGAAACAATGGGTGGGGGTGCAGTTTGACTGCAACAGTTAATCAAAGAGGTTGTGACAGGGAGGGGGTGTCTGTGATTGGCTGTTGCCAATGTAGTGCAGTGAATATTAATGAAGCTAAATGAGCAGATCCACAAGCAAGTGTGACTGCAGCAGAAGACTGGTAAGCATTAAATCTCCTGCTTTAATTGCCATTTTGCTTTCTTTACAGCCACCTAGCCATGCCCGAATGCTAAGAGTAACACAGACCTCTCAGGGAAGTCCGTGTTTGGGATTTGTGCCTGAACACTAGGTGTTCAGTACGGACCCCGAATTTTACATTTCGGATTCACCCATCACTAAGTATTAGATGTGAGTGAACATTTGAGTGTTTGAATTCAGTTCTGTTCATCGAATGCGGGGTGTTCACCAAATTGTTCGCCGAACCTTCCGAGCCCCATTCAAAAATGTCCAAAAGCTGACAAACTGCTCATATTAGTGCCAGACACCAGGAAAAGGACAACAATCTACCTACAGTACAAATAGTTTCATGGCGTAGCATGGGTGTATGAGACATGGTCTGTGCCAGCCTGCACACTCTTCAAAATCAGTTCAAAATAGAAGGTAGCTCACATTCACTTAATTTTCAGAGGTGGGTGAAACTCAGTTGGAATCGAAAGATGGATGAATCACATGGGAAAAATGGCAGCAGTTTTCTACATTACGTAAAAAGAGAAGTAGAAATAAAAGGAAGATGGGATTACAGGAGTAGACATGTCACTCAGAAGCCATGCTCAAGTCCTGTACCACACAGCTGAGAGACCCTAGCAAGAGTCCCTATGTTTCAATAAATAAGTGGTATGCATCCATTAAAAATTTTGGATTGAGTCACAATAGCAGTAAGACTGTAGGCCTGGGTCAAGCATTTTAAGGCTGAGTATTTAAGAAGTGTTGCACAAGTGTCATGAGCAGGTATTATGCTCAGAGAGCCCTGCTCATGGAATTCACTATACAGCAAGAAGAGTCCGCACTTTTCCAAAAATTAGTCCCAGCCACCACTATAGTGACAACAGTTGCCCCAGAGTAGAAATATTGTAATATGGAGCTTAATACAGTACACTGAAAAGCACACCGGCGCATAATCTTCCCATTCTGACACAGTGAAAAAGACCTTGGTGATCCATGACTTGTTCATCTTGATAAACGTTAGGTGATCTAAACTGTCGGTGGACAGACATATGCGCTTAATCGTCAGGATATCACCAGCAGCGATGAACACACTGTGAGGCTACGCTTGCTGGATCTAGTTGGGGTACACTCACTTGCCAGCGAAATCGTCGCACACAGCAATCGTTTCTATTTAAATCAAGTCCATTTGGTTCATCACTCCTCATAAAACAGACTCCAGAACCACATAACAGAATGAGCCTTGCTTTGACTGTTTAGTAATATACACCTGATATACAGTCTTTCCCTGCTGGAATTGTCCATACAGATCCCAAGTCCATTACCTCTTTGGAGATTTTGTGCAGCCTTCAGCACTCGGCCGCACCCAGTATCTTCCCAGAGGCTGAGTCTCCAGTCCAGCCAAGTATGTCCTGCTCCCCTTTGTAGGACATAGGAAGACTCCTCTCTTCCCAGAACCAGTCACCTCATATCCCTCTTGACCTAGTCACAGGTGGGAAGCTGGGCTTAATTATAAACACACAAAGCTATATGCATTTAACTCTTCTGTGTCCTGCTGAAAGACACAGCAACACATTCATATTGCATCAGACCTCTGCCTGTGCAATGTATACCAGCCATGCATACCATGACTGGCCGCTATATCACAACGCGCTCTGAGAGATCGCTGGCTGCAGGGCACAACAAAATCTCCAAGGTATGAGTGGTGAGCTCAGACCACTTTTCCAATTTAGAAACCCAAAATATACAAGAGTCCATTTCCACAGTCATGGCATCGATATTGAGCTGTAGATACTCCTGCACCATCCTCTCTAGTTGTTGACAATGTGTCAGACTTGTCCTTTGTTTTGGAGTTGTGAAGGCTGGTCTAAAAAAATGGTCAAACGACTAACAGAAATTGCTGGTAACAGATACACTGCTGCTAGTAATGTTTCTGTGATGACGACTCAAGGTTCCCTGAGTTGGAAGAATAGAACTGTGATGTGCAGTATGTCTGCCACTGGTGTTTTGGGGAAAAGCAGTCCTCGGGTTGTGTGTCAGAACTCTGAATATTTTGCTTACCTTTTTGTATTCTTGCCCTTTTCCAAGATGATGCTCTTTGCCTCATGTGCCCTTTGTCTTCCTGCCTTTATAAACCCCACCCCAGCTTCTAGTCAGTGCAAGAGTATTCTGCCTGTATCCTGTTCCTGGTGAACTCTATGATTCCTCTGCCTACTCCTGCAAACCTGTGTGAATCTCCTGATTCATGCTTCCTGAGGTTCTGTTGCCTATACCTGTTGCCAGCGTTCCTTCTGCTCTGGCTGCTCATGCTGCTACTTTTGTGCCTTTTGCCTTGCCTGCATTTGCTGACACTTAAGCTGTTTACTGCTCTGTTGCTTCCTACGTTTAAATAGATGCAGAGCGTGAGACTGTTCTGGACTTCTGGACTCTGGTAATTTGCTGTGCATCTGGTTCTGAACTTTCTGAGACTTCCTTCTCAGGCCTCCCTGGATGATTTATTGTGTTATATAGACTTGCTTATACATCTCAGTGTTTGGTCTTGACATAGACTTTCTTGTTGCAAGCATTTCCAAGTTTAAACTGCGCTTTATAGACTGCACCGTTGATTGAATTTTCCTCTGAGGTTTTGCAACAGACTTTTTGTTAAGTTTTCCACTGCACTTGTTGTGAATCACCTGTGTTATAATATAGACTTTTTCACCTATGAACTATGTTCTGTTGTGTCTTTGCTTCACGCAAAAAAAGACTCCTGAGTTATCCATTATAATTATTACAGGTTGTTTAAAAGCTTCTTTTGATACTCCTGCATGCGTGCATCCCATTCCAGGGTGCGAATCATTTGAGCAAATTTACTTTTGTACCATGGATCTAACAGTGTGACAACCCAGTATTTAGCATTAATTCAAAACCTAAGAATCAACGGATCATGCTGAAAATAGTACAGCAAGAAGGCACTATTGTCCTGCGCATCAATGAGGCCCAAGTCCTTGTTGTATAGGTTGTGGGGTAACACCCTCGCTTGCTTCCTCCGCCGTCTTCCGCCAACCTCGCACAACGTAACATTTTGACATTAACACAGCCTGATTGCATTGAACCCTGCTGGAATTTAGTAAGGAGGTGTGCTGGATCCCTTCTGCACAGTTGGAATGTGTGTCACATTACCAGAGAGGGTTTGGGTGCAGATGGAGGCTCTAGAGGAGGTGGAGGAGGCAGAAGCAGTGGAGGAAGTGCTACATTCAGGTGTTTTACTCACAGACCATGAGGATATCAAGACTTGTATAGCAGCCCCTTCCCCCACAGCTACTAGAGTCACCCAGTATCCAGTCAGTGATATATAACACCCCTGGCCATGCTTACTCGTCCAGGTGTCTGTGGTGACATGCACCCTCTCACTCACAGAGTTTCACAAGGAAGCAGTTATGTTGTCTGCAACATGCTGATGGAGCACAGGCATAGTTTTCTTTGAGAAGCAGTGGCGACTGAGCATCTGGTACTAGAGGACTGCAACAGCCATGAGCTTCCAAAAACCCTCTGCATTCACCAGGCAGAATGCAGCATTTCTGTGGCCAACAGCTTGGAAATGGTGCAATTTAGGCTTTTAGCTTTGGCATGGATAGGATTAAATAGTCTTTTACTTTACCACATCTGCTGGACTGAGGGCTAGCTGCTGTGCTAAGACAGGGTGGAGTAGGGTGTACCAGACAAACTGCTGGACCCATTGGGAGGTGCAGGCAGAGAGGTTATGTTGCCTTAATAAAGAGGTGGTGTTCCCAATGTCTGACAGAACTCAAACCAGAAGGCATATCTACTTCCAAAACAGCTGATGGCCTGACAATTACATTGCCTATTGCGGGTAAAGAGGTGGACATTGTGTGGGCGAAGGTCAGTGTGACAACAGTTTCCACAGTCACAGAGGATGAAGAACCCATGGATGCCCTTAATGGGGTGGTTAATGGTTGGTCAGGCTTGTTAAGCCACATTTTAGCATGTTGAAGTTCTGACTATAATTTATGCTGAATGCCCATGTGACGGTTCATACATAAAGTACTTAAATTATTGATTTTTTTGCCTCTTTCAGATCTTGCTTACATATTTTGCAGATAACATTAGTTGGGTCATCCTTTGTGATCTGGGAAAAGGGCCAGGCTAGGCAAATGCTTAGTGCCCATGCAATCTACAGAGTCACCACAGATTTTGCACAGATGCAGAGATGTGGCTGGGGACACAGTTGTTGATGTGCTTGCAGCACTCCATCTATGTTCAGGAAGCCGCAACCTAACCTCGTCAGCTTCATCATCCTCCTCTTCTGCTGAATTCATCAACTGCCTGCCTGTGGGTTGACACTATGTGGGATCTAATACCTCATCATCACCCTCTGTGTTGTTACACTCCTCGCCCTCAGAGCCACTCTATCTCTGCCCTGACCTCAAAGTCACAAAGTCGTCCACCTCAGGTATCTGAGTGTCATCATCATCAGCCTCATTGTCTCCACCAACAGGGGTTAAAGTTTGGTAATGAGAGTCTACATTATACTCGGACTCTTCTTTGTCCGGCCCTGAGTCAGACTCACAAAGATTTTGTGCATCAGAACAGTTCACTTCCTCTTCTTGGCTCTGTGAAGCTTTGGAGCAGGCCTGATTCGCAGGCTATAGTTAGCATGAACATCTCTGCAGACTCGGCTATCTGTGTTGACCCACAGTCAGTAGGGCAGCTGGAAATTTGTGACACTTGAGGAAACACATGTGATTGAGGTGAGACCTATGAGGACTGCAGTGCGTGTGCTGTTGAAGTTGAGGTGGAGGTGGAGTAAAGGCCACTCGAGGGAGCGCTTGATATCCATTGTAGCACCTGCTCTTTCTGGGCCTCATCTACATGTCGTTGCGATGTGCTGCTGCCTAAGAAAGGGTTAATACCAGACTGTCCATAAAAAGAAGTTGACATATTTGTTTGCCTAGAAGCCGGCGTTTGTTGAGTAGAACGTTTGGTTACTTTACTACCTATCCCACGGACATCGAACGTTTTCCCTTTACCACCACACCTATTCCCCTTTCCAATACGACAACGTACCACTTTTGCCATGCATATTTGATGGTAACATATTTGCAAGTCAATTGTTGTAGGCTGAAAAAGCCTGGAATGTGAATCCAGCAGACCAGATTTGCCATAAACTGGTACTAGGCAAAAACTATGGTTGCTGCTTGGATGTTGCACTTGCCTGATGTGGCACTAAATGTTTTTTTGCACAGATTTAGTGCAGATGTTGACATAAGCACGGCTGTGCCACAGGGGACTTGCCAAAAAAATGGCACTAGGCAAAAACTGTGGTTGCTGCCTGAATATTAGACTTGCAGATGTGGCACTAAATGGTTTTCAGCAAAGGATTGGTGCAGCTATTCACACAAGCACAAATGTGCCACAGGGGATTTGCCAAAAACACTGCTACTAAGCACTATAGAGGGCTGTTTTAGAAAGGAGCTACTAAACCTACTATCTATCTCTCTATCTAGAAAGAAATAGAATCGCTAGCTATCTAAATAATGCACACATGATCAGCAGCATCAGCACTGCAACAGCAGGACTGTCACTGAGCTCCAACACTGAGAAAATGGCGATGAGGGGAAATGGCCGGTTTTTATTTGCCAAGGACATGTGACATACCCAGCCAATGACACAAGCCCTTGTGTGCAAGAAGTCCAATTTGTTTTATGCTGATTAGCTGCCAGATCAGACCACTCACAGTAAGTGCGGGAAAGAAAAAATATGGAGATCTGCATTTATCTGACCTAAGACGACTCACCCGCCTTCCCCTCCTGCTCGCTATCCTAGACACTGACACTCTGAAAATGTAGAACAGAAGTATCCGCACAAATGCAGTAATGCTTTTTGTCATTCTGAACAATTACCGAACAAATCCAGAATTTCCAACTTTTCAACAAACCGTTAGATTTCAAAGAGCCGAGTGAACATTGTCAAATTGCCGAACATGTTCGAGCGAAGTTCTCTCATCTCTGCTAAGTATAAGCATTTTTTGTATGTTTCTCGTGAGATCAAATATAGATCACACAGTGGCATATACCTCTACAAATGGAAAATTCTGGTTTAAAACAAGTAAATACTAACTCATAGTGGGGTTCTCGAGGTGAACACCTCATACTATTAATCTATGAAGTCCATATTCCCTTATGCTATACAGGAATTTTGATAGAGAACCATAACTTGGTAATGCTGGGCTCTGATGTAATGCTTGTAACAGTGCACAGCTTTTGTCTGGGGGCAACTGCTAATTGTCCACATACTTTTGCCAGTAATACAGCAATTTTATCTGCTAAACCACAAAGTCATTAACATTAATGTATTACTGTCATAATTGCAGTTGCAATAAACACTGTATTAAAAAACATCCTCATTGTCAAATTACTATCATATTCTAGATATGAGGCATTATCCACAGCTTTCCATCTCTAGTCCGATGAAAATCATCGGTTGTTGAACTGGTAATTTTGGTAACAGTTGATAAGTGTCTCAGTTCAAAAATCCAAATATATGGAATAAATGTGTATGTCTCTTAGGAATCTAATATTATGAAGGTGATAATTCTTCACTTTATATATTGATAGCAAATGTTGAACGTATAATTTAATAAAAAGAAGAAAACATCTTACTTTTCCTCCAAGGCTGGAAAAATGCAGTTGTGATCAAATCTGTCTCAGATGAAGGTTGACTTCCTCCCCAAGTAACTATAAAGAGTGTGAAAATGCACAGTAAATTGTGTTATCCAATATACCATAGTAATAGTAATAGTAAAAATGTCCTATTTACCTGTGGCAGTGTCCGTAAATGACTCTGCAGTGTCATGGGCCACAGGACTGGTGCTTGGAGTTGTAGTTAAAATTCCCAGACCTGGACAATAGTAAATTATTACACAATAACAGGAGAAAAAAACTAACAAGATATTTCAGGTGTTGCAAACATGGAAATATATAGAATTTCAAATGTGTTACGTTTGTTCTATGTGGTCTTTAATAATAATAATAAATGTATTTGCATAACTTGGGTTGCCAACTGTCTGAGACATGATAAGTATTCCCTGATGAAGGAGCGTAGCAGGCTCCGAAACGTGTCGGATGGATCCAATAACATCTGAAGTAATCTGAAGCCATTGGCTACGTGTCTTCTGAGGCAGTGCGGACCGGTAACACATTGTCCCTTTGAATTCTTAAGATAAGTATTTGACACCCACTACTACTAGCCCATGGACAACTAGCACTGCCTACAGTTCGTTCCATAAAAAACAAGTCCTCAAATGGATATGTTGAAAGAAAGAAAAAAGATCAAGGCGATAATAAAAGAAAGGGAAGAAGGGACATAAGCGTTAAAAATGCAAAAAAAAAGTTCTTAAAGATATAAAAAGGCTTAGGCTGGTTTCACACTACATTTTTTTGCAATCCGACGCTGTCCAATATAAATCGGACAGCATCGGATCCGAATTTGCCCCTATGTAACCCTATGGGGATCGGACCGATTCGGATGTGCACTAAATGGCATCCGAATTGCGTCCGATCCGATTATTTCCGATTTCTTTACGGTGCAAATATCAGAGACTGCTCCGATTTTTGCATACGAATCAAAAATCAGCTAGAATCGGATCTGACAAATCAGATGGCAATTATGCCAAATCCGATCCGATTCCTTAAACATGGGGCCCTATGGAGCCGGGTCCAAGGAAACATCTGATGTCTCCTCGGACCCAATTTTAGTGTACTGAGCATGCTCAGTACACTAAAACTGCTCCTAACCATCTAATTTTACTTCCGCAATGTATGTATGTAAAATTAAGTAAGGCAGGGGTTCAAAATAAAGAATATGTGTGCTGACCTGTCCACGAGTCCCCTGACGTCTCCATCACATCCTGCCTGTAGGACCTACCATGATGTCACAGTCACATGAACAGTTACCACGGTAACCGGTCATGTGACTGTGACATCACGCGAGGTCCTAGGATCAGAAGATATAGCTGGAGACGCTGCGGGACTCGTGGACAGCTGAGAATAAAGATTTTTTTTATTTTTTATTCCGGAGGAGAGGGGAGAAGAGGGGGAAACACAGGGGAGAAGCGGGAGTACCAGGAGAGAAGCGGGGAGTACCGGGGGAGAAGCGGGAGTACTGGGGGAGAAGCAGGGAGTACCGGGGGAGAAGCGGTAGTACCAGAGAGAACAGTAAAACACAGGGAAGATGAGGGGAATATCGAGGGAGAGCAGGGGAGAACAGGTGACAGACAGGTGACAGGAGGCAGAGAGGAGCGAGATGACAGGAAGAGCCGGCCAAACTGATCCTGCAAAATGTTGGAATCGGATGCCTATTTGGCATTGCACGGATCAGTTTGGATCCGATGCTGTCCGATTTATTTCTGACAGCATCGGATTGCAAAAAATCGTAGTGTGAAACCAGCTTTAAAGATATATTTCTGCAGTTGGTCTTTTCTTTGACACCCACACTTTTCTCAGCTTCAATAAGTTGTACACACCTTGATGCAGTCAACACAGCAAGGTTGTGTCTCTCTAGAATGCACCACCCTGTTGCATAGACTTTTTTTAATAGCATTTACAAGAAAGGACATTTCTTTTTTAGATTTATGTCCAATTATTATGTGTATTTATGGAATATGAATAGCGTTTGTAGCATCTTGACCACCTGATAAAGTTGACAATATACTCAACTGGTTAAAGTGGTTATTTTCCTAATTCAAAAGTCACAAGAAATGATAAATGTGAATGTTTTTAAAGAAGAAATGTAGCAGAAGATAAATAAAAAGGTCTTTTAATCAGGGATCTTCTCTATAATTTATTGTTCTTCAAGTGCTAAGGTCAAAATGGAAGATTACCTATCTTCAGCATGTCACTTACCAGCACAGATGATTCCAGCATCTTCATGGTGGCCACAGTTATGAATTCCCCAGCCAAGACTATAGCAAGATGATAAGTATGATTCTGACCCATCACAATTCACATTGTCCAGTAGTATTAGACCAGTCCCATAACCAAAGTAAGCATTGTTTTTATAGTCCAGTGCTTCTCCACAGTTTATCTGTTTGCATACAACAACTGCATCCTTCATTCCCCAGTCATCATCGCATATTGTTCCCCAGTTACCCTTGTAGAAGATTTCGACTCTCCCCTGACAGGAATCAGCTCCATTGACTAATCTTACGCTGCCATCTCCTGAAATGACATGCGAGTAAAACATTTATGGTTATTATATCAAACATAAATAATGCAATCACAGAACTCTCATTTTTTGCAGAGAAAATGGTTACTGAGCAGAGTATATACAGTATGTATACTATTGGGCATATTTATCAATACAGACTCTAGAGTTAGGCTACATTTACACACACCATTTTTGATGCATTTTTTGAGGATCCGCTTTCGTACTGCAAAATGGATTAACTTTTACAAAAAAACGCACCCCCTATTCACTTTTTGATTCGTTTGTGACGCATGCATTTTTTTCAGCTCATAGTCAATGGAGTCAATAGAAAAAGCAGGTTTGAAAATCGCAAGCAAAACTGACATGATTATTGTTTGTGCGGATCCGTTTTTGTCTGTATGACAAATCTGGACATTGTCACCATCTTGTGCAATCCAAAGAGAAATGGTGGTCTACCATCCATAGACAGACTTTTCACAAGTCATTCATTATAGCAGGCCCAAGACCTCTCTGTTGATCACCCTTTCATCTTTGCACAAGGCCCCGGCCTTTGCTGAGAAGGCTCCTAGGTTGTATGAACAGAATAACTGGTATCTGTTAAATTGAAGTGAGGGATAAGGCTGGCTTCACGCCATGGTTTATGTCTATGTTTTGTAGGACCACCCGGACAGGAAAGGACACAAACGAATTGGTGTAAAAAGACTGAGTTGTTCCTTCGGATCCTGTTTTTCACAGGATCCGTTTTGTTCATACTATACAATACAAGAATGTGCTGTGCCGGTGCAGAGAGAGAGATTTCCTGAACCAATTTGTCAATCAAGGACCACGGAAAGCATTCGGAGCAAGCGCAATGCAAAAAATGAATCCGGGAAACAATTTTGTTTTCCCCGGGTCCGGCACCCATAGACTCCCATATTAAGTGTGACAGACCGCGCCGAATTAGTTTCCATCGGGATTTGTCCAGATTTTTGACCAGAGCCAAAAAATGTTGCAGTCTCTGATTTTGGGGATGGTGAAAAACCAGACAAACAAATCCGGTACAGAATACACAAGACCGGATGGCCAAATAGGACCAATCTGGCACCAAAGGGATAAATGGGAGCCAAAACCGGATGAGGTTCTGTACTGTTAAAACTGGACAGAACAGGATTCCATAAACCGTGGTGTGACACCAGCTTAAGATGTGTACAAAGCACGGTCAGAGCCAGGGAATAAGAGACAGTCAGTGACGACATAGTAGAAAATAGAAAATACAGTCGGGGGAATAGGAAATGAGAGACTACAGAGTAATGAGGAAGTCTAAGAGTAAATTTAATAGGGAATCCAGGAATAAAAGAGAAGATTAACTGGTAACCAAACTAGGTCAATAACACATATCAATTAAATAAAACGTGAAATTGAAAAATGTAGATTACTCAATTACAGGTATGTATGTAGGAGACAATTCACTTTCGAGAGAACAATAGCACACTGGTCCTACTGTAGAATGTAGTACTGACTATTATAGTTTCAGCTGCATAAAGGATCATAGGATTATTGTCCTTTCATGGATCTCTTAAATGGCCCACCTAAATTTACCTTTGTGTAAGCATTGCCCAAGATCAATCAATGCAATTAAAATGTCAATAAAAAACATTCCATGGTAATAGAATGAAATTTTACTTTCATAGTCCTGAAGTCCTGTCCGTCATCCACTTCCAGCGTAATGACACACAGACAGCACGCGCTGCGGCAGCCATATTTGCACACCCAAGTGAGGGGTGCGTAAATATGGCGCTTGCTGGCAGCAATGGCCCTTTGCTCACTATCATCAACTGTGCTGCAGTGGCCCTCACAGATGCCAACCAAACTGTCGAGACACTTCGTCGCTGCAGAGATCTGACGCTCCATGCCAACCGCCACCATCACTGAACCTTACTGATGAAAACAACGCCACTAGTGATGGGCGAATCCTAAATTACTCGGAATCGCTGACTCTAGCGAGTCCGAGCACAGGACTCGCTACTCGTTGCGAGTCTAGCGAGTCCAATGTTAATGAATGGGGAAGCGAGTAATAGCGAGTAGTGTGAGATTTACAAATCGCAGATGTGTCTCGGAAGCTTCAGCCTGAAGCAATCCTAGTTTTGTCATTTATTTGCATTGGACTAGTTTACTTTGCAAATGTAATCTCTGGCTGGGAAACTCGCACAGATAAGAGTCCTGTCTTCTTTGTGTGCTGGCTCCAGGGTCCTAGAGCCCGCCTGCTGCCTGATGTAGCAGTGCTGAGATTGTTCTCAGTCTGCTCATTCCCTGTGTACAGACATGAATGTCTGTGCACAGAGATGATGTAGCAGAGCTTATTGTTCTCAGTCTGCTCATTCCCTGTGCATATACATCTATATCTAAGCACAGGGATGAGCAGAGAGGACATCGCGTTTTGGACTGCGTCGGACGGAAGAGGATTTTTTTAATTAAAGATGGAGTTTCTAATGGCTTTTTTTTTATTTCTAATAAAAAAATTTCTCTGTGTTGTGTTTTTTTTAAAACAATTTAATAGAAATTCATGGCGGTCATTACTAATATTGGCGTGACCGCCATAAATTTCGGGCTTAGGGCCAGCTGATAATACAAAGCTGGCCCTAACCTCTATTACCCAGCGTGCCACCGCCACCAGGGCCGCTGGAAGAGCGGGGTTCAGCGCCAGAGGATGGCGCTTCAATGAACGCGCCATCTTCTGGGGCGGCTGCGGGCTGCAATTTGCAGCGGGGGGTGCCCAGAAAGCTTGGGCATCCCTGCGCTGCGGATTCCAGCCCCCAGCTGCTTAGCTGTACCTGGCTAGACATAGAAATTGCGCGGAGCCCCACGCATTTTTTTGACTCCGACTCCGAGACGACTCCGACTCCGAGACGACTCCGACTCCGAGACGACTCCGAGACGACTCCGACTCCGAGACGACTCCGACTCGACTCCAACTCCGACTCCGAGACGACTCCGACTCCGAGACGACTCTGACTCCGAGACGACTCCGACTCCGAGACGTCTCCGACTCCGACTCCTACTCGACTCCGAGACGACTCCGACTCGACTCCGACTCCGAGACGACTCCGACTCCGAGACGACTCCGACTCCGAGACGACTCCGACTCCGAGACGACTCCGACTCCGACTCCGACTCGACTCCGAGACGACTCCGACTCCGAGACGACTACGACTCCGAGACGTCTCCGACTCCGACTCCGACTCGACTCCGAGACGACTCCGACTCCTACTCGACTCCGAGACGACTCCGACTCGACTCCGACTCCGAGACGACTCCGACTCCGAGACGACTCCGACTCCGAGACGACTCCGACTCCGAGACGACTCCGACTCCGACTCCGACTCGACTCCGAGACGACTCCGACTCCGAGACGACTACGACTCCGAGACGTCTCCGATCCAACCTCGCAACTTTTCACAGATCTCATATGACACGCGACCTCCTGTTGATCACCGACTTTCATCTTCCAAGACCCCGGACCGCTGAAAAGCACCTACTGATCGAACAGATAACTGGTTCGTAACTCGATAGTGAGGATAAGCTCCGACGCCAGGATTTATCGACTCATCGTATTGAGACCACCCGACGGGAAGACAAAACCGAATTGGTGAAAAAGACTGATTGTTCCATCGATCCTGTTACAGATCCGTTTTGGTCATACTACAATACAGACTGCTGTGCCGGTGCAGAGAGAGATTTCCTGAACCATTTCGCTCAAGGACCACGAAGCTTCGGAGCAGCGAACTCAAAATGAAGTCCGGAACAATTTGTTTTCCCCGGGCCCGGGCACCATGACTCCATTAATTGACAGACCTGCCTGAGATATTTCCATCGGATTTCAATTTAAAAGAAAAAAAAATGGTGGGCGTCTCGATCATGGGTAGGGTAACAGCAAAACAATCCGGTACAGATAACAAGCCGGGACTGGAAAGGGACCAGGAGCCCAAAGCATAATGGGCCAACACCCCCGGCATGAGATTCTGTACTGTCAATGGCCCAGAAAGGATCTAACGTGGTTATGACAGCTCACTCGGGTGAAAGCCACGTCAGTCCAGGGCATAAGAGACAGTCAGTGACGACAAGTGGTAATAAAGGTATCCAGCATTTGTGATATAAGGACTAGAGTAAGAGGAATGTTCTAAGAGAATTTAAAGATCCAGCAAAAAGCTCCAAGTTAAATGGTTAAAAATAATAACACAACAGTAAAAATTAATCGTAATTGAAAAATGAAAAAAGCATGGTATGCATTAATAAAATAACTTCTCTAGACATAGCACACGTGATAACGTAGAATGTGTACTCTGCTACATGTTCCTTCAGCTATATAGGATCTAGGATATATTCCTCATGACTCTAAATCCTCCTAATTACCTTGGTGTACATGGCCCAAGATCATCAATGCCAATTGAAAATCAGTAGAACTCCCTGGTAATAAAGCATACTTCTTTCATGCCTGAGTCCTGTCGCATGCCACTCAGCGTAATGACACACAGAAGACGCTGACGGCACCCATAATTCTTGTGTCACCAGTGAGGGGTGACAAAATATGGGATTGTGATTGCATTGGCCCTTGCTGTATCACTAGCGATACACTCGCGCAGTGGCCCTCAAGATGCCAACCAAACTGTCGCACACTCTCGCGCAGAGAGCCCTAGCGTCATTCAACGCCCCATCACCTGAACCCACTCGAACAACGTCCACTAGTAACTGGTCATGCATGCCCAGTTGCAGTAGCCGATTACAGTAGCAGCAGCTACAGCAAGATGCCTCACTCAATGAGGGAGGTCACCCACATGAGGGAGGAGAACAGCATGAAACATGCACCAGGGGACAGAGAGCCCAAGGGGAGGGCAGAGACACATGAAGGCATAAACAGCGCACAGGAGAGCAGGGGCAGTGCACAGGGAAAAGACAGAGCACACAGGAGGAAGAGAGAGTGCACAGGGGGAAGAGACAGTACAAGGGAAGATAGCTCAAAGGAGACAGCACAGAGGGGAGAAATACTGCACACAGGGGGAGACAGGTCAAAGGAGAGAGCACAGAGGGGAAGAGAGAATATACAGGGGGCAGACACAGCACTCAGGCAGAAGAAAGAGACAGAGAGAGAGTGCTCAGAGGAAAGAGACAGTGCACAAGGAAGAGAGTGTGCACAGGGGAAGAGAGAAAGCTTGGGACGAGGGAACGGGGTGAGAGTGCACATGGGGGAGACAGCTCAAAGGAAAGAGCACACGAGGGGAGAAGACAACACAAGGGGGAGAGAGACAGCACACGGGGGGAGACAGCTCAAAGGAGAAGCACACAGACAAGAAAAATGCACAGGAAGGAGAGAGACTGCACACAGGGAGAAACAGGTCAAGGGAGATAGGGGAGAAGACAGCACCCTGGTGGGAGAGAGAGAGAGAACGGACAGGGGGCAGAGCAGCCATCGCCCTCCCAATCCATCAATTGGCACTCATCTAGTACCAATATAAAATGTGCAACAGAAACGTACTAAATAAAAAAGGGTTAAAGTACTTACGAAGAACATTTTGCGAGGGTGTAGTGGAAGATTTTGTGAGCTGACCCTTTTTACTAGGAGTTGGCAAAATTTCTGAAAGAAAAATAAATATTATTTAGCACCAGAATGTACAGTAATCTAAATTATGTTTAGCTAATAAATAACAGATATGTAGGTCAACTGGAGAAAAAGAGTGAGAATTCTAAAACGGATCATGCCCCCGAATCTTGAACAATATACAAGAGATGGATTTAGTGACCTCAGATGGAAGATCTCAAAATTAGAAATGGCAAATGTGCAAATATATATACACACACACATTCGGTGAAATAAGTATTGAACACATCACCAATTTTCTAAGTAAATGTATTTCTAAGGGTGCTGTTGACATGAATTTCTCACCAGTTGTCAGTAAAAAGAATTCCTATCTATGTAGGGCAAAGAAATCAAATCATAGATGTCCATAAATTAGGGTGAGTGGTGTATAATAATGGGAAATGACACAATGAAAATATATTGACCACACATACCAAAATGTATTTAATATTTCCAACACCAGCAGTATTCCACATGCTTGCCTAAATGTTGTTGCGCAAACTTTAAAGGGATCCTGTCACCTCCAGAACACCTCCTAAGCTAGCAAAACATGTCCCTGCAGCATCCCATCACTAATTCCACACTTCTTTTGTCTCCTAAAAGCATCCTGTGAAAGTGCATAAAAATGTTTTAATACTCACTCATTAGTGATTATAATTAGCAGGGGCTATATTCTTTAGTCACCAGGGTGGGCTGTTTTGCAGCTCCAGGATCCACCCTCTATCCGTCTGTTTGCTTTGCTTGTTCAGGATAAATTGCCCTCCCCCTCTCTATCACTCACAGAATGCAAATCATTAGTCCAGCCTTCAGCTCCACATCACAGCAGCACAGACAGAGAGAGGGTGGATCATTCAGGCTGCAAAACAACATGCCCTGGTGACTAAAGAATGTAGCCCCTGCTAATTATAATCACTAATGGTACCTTTACACGCCGCTACAGAAGGTTAGAAACAACCGGGTGTCTCACGTGCACGAGCACGTTCCAACGGTTCCTAACGGTACCTGATACCGCCTTTACACGCCGCTACAAGGTGCTCTACAGAAGGTTTTTTCTATCCCTGGAGGCACCGACGGGTGCCGCAGGTTACCTTCTGTAGAGCACCTTCCCTCATTTACATGCCACTACAGAAGGTAATATGGGAGGACCTGGGGCAGCAGGAACAACACATAGGCGTGCCTGAGTTGTGGATTACGAGACGCTCGTACGGTGATTGGACAAAGCAATAGCATTATGATTGGCCAGCCAGCGCAGGAAGTCTGGCTAATACATGATGCTATTGCAATTGTGTAGTGTGACTGGTCAGCTCCTTAAATATGCCGCCCTATGCAGGGACAACCAATCGTAGCTTCCACCAATGATCGCTGATGGGGCGCGGTATCCTGGAGGCTGTGTCACGCCCCAGGGAGTTCACTAGGTGATGAAAAAAACTTCCTGTTCCTCATTTACACGCCGCTACCATTGGGTTGGAACCAACCTGTTTTTGAGCACTGCTCAAAAACAGGTGTCGACAGTGACGGGTGGCAACAACCTGATTTACACGCCGCTACCTTGCGGTGTTTTGATGGTGCCGGTTGTTTCTAACCTTCTGTAGCGGCGTGTAAAGGTACCATAATGAGTAAGTATTAAAACGTTTTTATGCACTTTCACAGGATGCTTTTAGGAGACAAAAGGAGTGTGAGATTAGTGATGGGATGCTGCAGGGACATGTTTTGCTAGCTTAGGAGGCATTCTGGAGGTGACAGGATCCCTTTAAATGCAGTTGAACATGCTTTTTGTTCAGCAATGTGGTGAGCGTACATACTGGCTATGGAGTTTGAGTGAATTACTTAATGTTTTCTTTTAAACCATTGTACCTGCTGGTTCCAGGTCTTTCTGTAGCTCTCCACAGGTGGTTCATAACTCTTGGACAACTCTTCTGATGATTTTTTTCACTCCTTTGTCTGACATCTTACAGGGAGAACCTGTTCATGGTCAGTTTATGGTGCAATTGTGTTTTTTCCACTTACAGATTTTGGCCCAAAAGTAGGTGGAACCTGACTGCATAGAAATTCTTGGTAGTTTACAAATTTTTCTTTAACCAATGACAATAGTATGCTTTGCAACAATAACATTTTGTCAGTTTACAGTGCTGTGCAAATTAATTGGGACAAAGCAAGTCTTTACTTGTTTTTCTTGCAATAGTTTTACTATTGCTGATAAGTGTTTTTATCAGTTCTTGGTGTCGTTTTCCTTTTTCTTCCACATTTCCCTTTTTGTTTTGGAGAAAACTATCCAGTTTCATTGTGTGTGCGAATTATTATTGAAACGGTAGATTTTCCAATACCAACGGTGGAAGCGATTTCTCTTACAGTCAGATTTGTATGTTCATTATGAGCAATAATTTTAGACCTCTTCGGTGGAGTAACATCCATTTTTACAGGCACGAATCACACGGAGAGAAAAAGTACACTAAACCACTCCTCACAGACACAAGCTCTCAACTGAAGCTGAGGGGGCAGCTAGCTGTTATTTTCTGACTAAAACCAGTCAAACCACATTTTGTTACTCAAGGTTGTACACTCACACCTGTTCAAAGCAGTTACAATTGGCTGAATCACTGACTATTAACCCCAACTTACGATTTTACTTAAAAAATGCTTTGTCCCAATTAATTAGCACAGCGCTGTAGGTTTACCCATTACACGATGTTTTTTGTGTGACGTCTTGGTAATGCTCCTCTGGAAAATATGCAAGTTGTCACTTCAGTGAGGAAGTAGACGAGCAATTACCCCAAAACACAGGGTCTGCAGATTATGGCTCTGATTTAGCACAAATCCTAAATCATATTAAAAGGCTTGTTAAAGAGTCAATTACAACTTTTGGATTGCTACCTTCAATTGGTGGCACTAGAGTTTGTCTAAACTGAAGTGACAATTTGCATCTTGGTAATGAGACATTTTTTATAGGACATGTCATGAGCCAGCTGATATAATTTTTCACTAGGATTTCTTTCTAATTGCTAGATTAAATTGATAGATTTGGCAGGTAACATAACTTTTCATGGCTCTTTGCACTGCTCTTTCAACATATATTTAGTACTTTTTCTCTGTGTCATTTCTCATTTTTACACATAATTTCTGGAATTCTTTGTTTTTGATTTCTTTGCCTTGTGGATTGGATTGTTTGCTACCAACGTCTGGTGTAAATTCATGTCAACAGCACCTTTAGAAATATATTTACCCAGAACATTGATGATGTGCTCAATACTTTCTTCACCCACTTGATATATTGATATAATAACTACACAAATAAACATAGATAATATATATACAGAGATCTGTCTATATACATATATATTTATATATATATATATATATATATATATATATATATATATATATATATATAAATAAAATATATATATATTATATGCAATATGCAGATACACTATATAAAGAGGCACACATGCATGTTTTTCTCACCAAGTGGCATGAGATCAAAATAAACCTTTCACATTTGAGGTCAATTAAGATTAACATAGTTATTAATATTTGCCAAATGCCAGAATAATAAGAGAGAGAGAATGTTTAAGGCATTTTTATTACATTCTGCAAAGTCACGAGTTTACACACACTTCATTAATAGTACAATTGTCCTTAAGCTGTATGACTTGGGTCAAACATTTTAGATATCCTTCCACTAGCTTTTTACAACAGTTGATAGGAATTTGGGCCCATTCATCCTGACAGAACAGGTGTAACTGAGACATGTTTGTAGGTCACCTTGCTCGCACCTGTCTTTTAAACTTTGCCTATACATTTTCAATAGAATTGAGATCAGGTCTTTGTGATGGCCACTCCAAAGCATTGACTTTGTTATCCCTAACCAGTTTGGCAGTATGCTTTGGGTCATTGTCCATTTGGAAGACCCATTTCTACCCAAACTTTAACTTCCTGGCTAATGTCTTGAGATGTTGCTTCAGTATTGCCACATAATCTCCTTTCCTCATAATGCCATCTATTTTGTGAGGTGCACCAGTCACCCCTGCAGCAAAACAACCCCACATGATGCTGGTGCCCCTGTGTTTCACAGTTGGGATGGTGTCCTTAGGCTTCCAAGCTTTTCCTCCAAACGTAATGATGGTCATTATGACCAAACTGTACAATTTTAGTTTCACTAGACCACCGGACATGTCTCAAAAATGTAGCTTTCTGTTCCTGTATGCACTTGCAAAAATTTTTCTGTTATTTTAATGTTCATTTTGGATTAATGGCTTCAGTCTATATTGATGCAGTACTTGTTGCACTGTGGATAATGACACAATCTTACCAGCTTCCGCCATCATCTTCACAAGGTCTTTTGGTTTTGTACTTGGGTGCATATGCACATGTCTGACCAGAGCGCGTTCATCTCTGAGACACAGAACCCGTCTCCTTCCTGACTGGTATGATGGCTGGACATTCTGATCTTGTTTGTACTTATGTATAATTGTTTGTGCAGATGAACGAGGCACCTTCAGGTATCTGGAAATTTCACCCAAGGATGAACCAGACTTGTGCAAGACCACAATTGTCTTCCTGATATCTTGGCTGATTTCTTTAGACTTTCCCATGATGCTACATAAAGAAACAGTGTGTTCCAGGTGTGCGTTAAAATACATCCACAGGTGTGTTTCTAATTAACTCAGATGTTGGCAATAAATAAAGCATCAGAAGCTTCCAAAGACATGACATCATCATATGGATTGTCCCAATTTGTTTAAAGTCATAGTAATGTTAGTGTATGTAAACTTGTGACTCTGCAAAAAGTAATAAAAAGTAAATAAAAGTAATAAAAATGTCTAAAACACATTCTCTGTCATTATTTTGGCAAATATAAATAATTATGTTAGTCCTAATTGACCTAAAACATGAAAGGTTTATTCTGATTTCATGTCTGATAGGGAGAAAAACATGTGTATGTGTCTTTTTATATAGTGTATGTAAACGTCTGGTTTCAACTGTACATATACAGTATATACAGTGGGTGCAGAAAGTATTCAGACCCCTTTAAATTTTTCACACTTTGTTTCTTTGCAGCCATTTGGTAAATTCAAAAAAGTTCATTTTTTTCTCATTAATGTACACTCTGCACCACATCTTGATTGAAAAAAAAACCCCAGAAATGTAGAAATGTTTGCAAATGTATTAAAAAAGAAAAACTGACATATCACATGGTCATAAGTATTCAGACCCTTTGCTCAGTATTGAGTAGAAACACCCTTTTGAGCTATTACAGCCATGAGTCTTCTTAGGAAGGATACGTTTTTCACACCTGGATTTGGGGATTCTCTGCCATTCTTTCTTGCAGATCTTCTCCAGTTCCGTCAGGTTGGATGGTGAACGTTAGTGGACAGCCATTTTCAGGTCTCTCCATAGATGCTCAATTGGGTGTAGGTCAGGGCTCTGGCTGGGCAAGTTAAGAGTGGTCACAGAGTTGTTCTTAAGGCTCTCCTTTGTTTTTTGGCTGTGTGCTTTGGGTCATTGTCTTGTTGTAAGGTGAACCATCAGCCAAGTCTCAGCTCCAGAACACTCTGAAAGACGTTTTCATCCGGGATATCTCTGTGCTTGGCTACATTCATGTATCTTTCAATTGCAACCAGTTCTCTGTCCCTGTAGCTGAAAAATACCCCCATAACATGATGCTGCCACCACCATGTTTCACTGTAGGGATTGTATTGGGCAGGTGATGAGCAGTGCCTGGTTTTCTCCACACATACCACTTAGAAGTATCACCAAAAAGTTCTATCTTCATCTCATCAGACCAGAGAATCCTATTTCTCATAGCCTGGGAGTCCTTCATGTGTTTTCTTGCAAGCTCTATGTTGGTTTTCATATGTCTTGCACTGAGAAGAGGCTTCTGTCGGGCCACTCTGCCATAAAGGCTGCAGTGACAGTTGACTTTGTGGAACTTTCTCCCATATCCCTACTGCATCTCTGGAGTTCAGCCAGAGTGATCTTGGGGTTCTTTTTTTACCTCTCTCAACACGACTCTTCTCTTCCACAATTGCTCAGTTTTACTGCATGGCCAGGTCTAGGAAGACTTCTGGTGGTCCCAAACATCTTCCATTTAAGAATTATGGAGGCCACTGTGCTCTTAGAAACCTTGAGCACTGCAGAAATTCTTTTGTAACCATGGCCAGATCTGTGTCTGGCCACAATTCTGTCTTTGAGTTTCTTGGGCAGTTCCTTTGACCTCATGATTCTCATTTGGTCTGACATGCACTGTGAGCTGTGAGGTCTTATATAGACAGGTGTTTGCCTTTCCAAATCAAGTCCTATCAGCTTAATTAAACACAGCTGGACTCCAATGAAGAAGCACAACCATCTCAAGGAGTATCACAGGGAAATAGAGAGCATGTGAGTTAAATATGAGTTTCTGAGCAGAGTCTCAATACTTATGGCCATTTGCAAAATTTTCTACATTTCTGTTTTTTTTTAAGTCAAGAATGGGTGCAGAGTGTACATTAATGAGAGAAAAAATGAACTCTTTTGAACCTACCAGATAGCTGCAAAGAAACAGAGAGTGAAAAGTGTAAAAGGGTCTGAATACTTTCCATACTCATTGTACATATTTATATATATACACACACACATGTATGCATTTGCATTATCTACATAAAGACAAGTATTTATAGCCTTTTAATAATGTCTATGACAGACCAGAACCAAACCTTTTTACCATTACAGGTGACAGCAACGTCTTCATAGTGGTAGCAGTTGTGAACTCCCCATCCAAGGCTCCTGCACTGACTCAATGCTGTTTCTGTCCCTTTGCAGTCCACATTGTCTAAAAAAATTGGTCCCGTGCCTTGGCCAAATGCGAGTCGATGAGGTCCAGCAATGGCATGACCACAGCCCATTTGTCGGCAAACTACATTGGCATCTACAATGTCCCAGTCATCATCACATACTGTTCCCCAAGTCCCATTATAAAGAACTTCAACTCGTCCTTGACAGTGGCTTTCCCCATTTACTAGACGAATATCTGAAAACAAGGTCATATGAATGGCAATAGTTAGTAGAAAAAAAGTTAATCATTGATGTGTGGGGACAAAAAAAGGAGCTGAGACAGGATACACATTTAATAAGCATTTTCATACATTTCTTTACCCTCGTATCTTTAATATTCCATTTTAGGTTGAACAAGTGGTTTTACCCTGTAATGCTAATTATCATCATTTCTATTTTCACATATTTGGATAAACTGACTGGCAAGAATTGATCATTAAATACCTGAATCACTTTTGTACTACAAAGATATTTTACTGAAAGAGAAAGTACAATCAATTTCAGATAGGAATCTTGGCTCAAAAAACATGAAAAGGCGTGTAAAAATGGTCACATATAGCAAGGCTTCAAAGAGCCCTGAACACAGCAGTAAAATTATATGTGTTGTAGTATTGTGCTCTATCTTGGTCTCTATACATTTTGCCTTGCTGTTTATGCATTTTCTTGTGCTATAATTGAACTGATGGATGTCAGTAGTTTACTTTTGAAACTTCTGCATGCACACAATACATATGTACTAATACTAGCATATACTGTACTGTATATTTGAAGACTATATTGTAAGTCTTTTCTGGAAAGGGGTTGCCTAGACTTTGGGCTCAAGTCCACAGTATGTGCATTTTCTGCATTCACTGGTGCTGTCACTGGAGCGGGGTGGTCATGTGACAGTATGTATGCAATTTGCATAATTCCGGCCACATCTACTTACATAATTGCCTTGTGGCTTCCACTTCCATCTGGTTGTAACGCTATGTCACTTCCACCGGAAGCCACAAGGCAATTATACACCCACTTGTGAGTAACAATATAGCGTCCACAGGCGGTAGGGCTGCTTGCCACACACTACCGCGAGCGGAGCCTCCAGCACCCCCAACCACCCACATCCTCTGTCCTCCCTCCTCCATTCTCACCCCCATCTGGCATTACCGATGCGTTGTTGAAGGCTCTATAAAGACGCTCTTTGTGGAGCGGGTCATGTTACATGGCGGGCTGATTTGACATGACAGAGGCCGTGTCACATGACCCACTCCACAAAGAGTGTCTTCACAGAGCCTTCAACAATGCATTGGTAATGCCAGGGTTGGGTGAGAACGGAGGAGGGGGGAGGATGCAGCACAGGGAGAGAGGCAGGGGGACAGGCAGAGAGGTGGGGGGGGCGCAGGGGGACAGGCACAGAGGCAGGGGGACAGGCACAGAGGCAGGGGGAGGGTCACAGAGGCAGGTGTGCGCAGGGGGACAGGCACAGAGCCAGGGGGTGCAGGGCGACAGGCACAGAGGTGCAGGGGGACTGGCAGAGAGGCACGGGGGGTGCAGGGGGACAGGCAGAGGGACAGGCAGAGAGGAAGGGGGACTGGCACAGAGGCAGGCGGACAGGCACAGAGGCAGGGGGGCAGGCACAGAGCCAGGGGTGCAGGGGGACAGGCACAGAGGCGCAGGGGGACAGAAAGAGAGGCAGGGGGACAGGTACAGAGGCAGAGGGACAGGCAAAGAGGCAGGGGGGCACAGAGACAGGGGAGACCACGCAGACAGGGGAGACAGGCACAAAGACGAGAGACAGCGCACATACACCACCCTCCTGATTTTATAGCATCGGGCCCACATCTAGTTCTTACTAGATGTGTCCAAGCTGAGGTCACACACATCTAGTTGTCACTTGATTGCATGCATACAAATTGCCTACATGCAGTCATGCACCTATCTTCTTCAGGCGCTGACAATGGAAAATCCTGACACTGTGAGCTGTGAGGATTCACAACTCTGCAATCACATAGAGTGAATACAGACTTTAAATTGAAGCCTCGACAACACATTTAATGACAGATTACGAATTAGTAGAAACAATGGACTTAATTGCTCAGACACAGTGCATGCTGTTCTAGCTTCTTCTGGTACTATATTGTATTCACTTGAATGAATCTGAGACGCAATACATAGATCAGAATGTCAAACACCCACCAATGAAATATTGATGGCCTATCTGATCAATATTCATGCCATAACCATGAGCATCACGTATCAGACACTAGCTGTATTATCCCAGAGAGATGTGTTTGACTCTGAAATGATGAGGTGTTTCATTGAAAACTGTACTTTAGTAGCTGGCTAGGGACCAAGCTGCACTGTAGACAAGTTGGCTAGTCCCTGTTAGTGGGTGGGAAGAAGATGCCAGGCTCCTGCCAGTCCAACTAGTCTCTGAAGCGGATCAGTCTTTTGGCAGGTTTTAAAATATATTGATCTCTGAAATACCACAGCATTTCAGAGTCAAACATACCTGGATGGGAAAATTCAACAAGTTGGTCATAATTTCTGCCTACACTGTGTACAACATGTATCAGCTTTCAGTTTTTCTTTAACTGCTTGGTGACTGTGGTAAAAGTGAAGTCTATACTCATGTTGAAAGAGCATGGTGGCAAATGGAAATGGACCCCACAATAACATGAGCGTACATATAACCTTGACAAAGACAGAAAAGTGGTCATAAAATACCGTAATTTAATTTATTTTACATTAATGTTTTCTACAAATAGCATCTAAACATATAATATTGAACATGTTCTCTTTCAATTAGAATTCCGGATACAAAATACACTTACCCTGCTTGTGTTTTACATAGGATAATGTAAAAGAAATTTTTCAGTTATTTTAATATGCCAACAATAACCCAATACTGTGCAGCATGCACAATATTCAATGTAGCCCGTTAGTCCTAACCATGGTGATTGTAGCTTAATATCTGGTAACCTTCTATGTGCTATTATAAAGTGTATCTAAGCAACAAGCACAGATATGAAAAAGGACTTGGTTTGAAAAACATTCCCTGTGGGTATTCTGTATTTCATTAATATAGAGGAAAATGTCCACAGATCAGGATATATCTTTTCATCCAACACAATGTCTCTGCTTGGAGACATGAAAACGTTTCACTGAAAGGTTTCTGTTATTATCTTTTTCAGAAATGACCATCTGAGCATAAAAATGAATAAAATGCATGCATATGAGGTGAATGGATGTATTTAGGCTTAGAGCTAGATGCACTCACACACTTAAACATAATTTCAATTAGAGATATAGGCTACAACACCATGCGACAAGCGGTGCGGACAGCTCATTGATGGCAAATGGGCCTCCCAGCTTTCCAGGGCCCTGGCACTTGCCCGGCTACACCGGGTGTTGATGCTGGTGCTTTCTGATAGCATACGCCTCCACTCCCAATTCATTATAAGACCCTGATGAGATCTTCTCCCACCCTATAATTCAGAATGACACCATCAGAGACTATAATGAATGTGTCTGTCAGGAAGCTAGTGGACAGGACAGGGTGTAAAGCTATGTGCTTATGTGGCACCCCTGCGGTTTGGCTGCTACAAGTGGTATTATCCCTACATTGATTATAATGCCATGTCTTAGGGAAATTGGAAAACATATGCTATGATTCCATGTGTTCAAACACCTTCCAAACCCTAACTAGAATTAGGAGCACTGAGAGGCCGGACTTTGGCTGTGTCTCATCATGTCTGCCTGGGGGGAGGAGTAGACAGGTGTGTAGAACAGACAGGAAGAGAGGAGGAGAAGGGAGTTTGGCCTGGGGAAGGAAGCAACTAAGAACTCTGCCCAGAAGAACACACTGTTACAGGGACCCAGCCCCTTGGCTGCTCAAGCATTTAAGATCCTGGGGGGCGAATCTAGAGACAAATGGATTCCAGGTCCACTGGCCACTTGTGTGGATCGCAGAAGCACAGTGAGCTGAGGCCACTTACAGGGCTCGCATCACCTGCTTGGCTGAGAAAGATTCACACAGAAGTTGGGAGAAGAGTAGAGGAACTACAGGATGGTTCACAGACCCCTGAACTCCATAACTCATAGAAGACAGCAGGAAGGCAAATCCTATCCCTTAGCAGAGCAAGTTCCAGCTCCTCTCAGACTGGCTGAACTGCATGCCGAGTTCTCCATGTGTCCTGGATGTGCTTAACCCAACAGTAAAGGTAAAAGAACTGCAAACGACTATCTTCGGTGCCTAACTTCCCTCTGTCTAAAAAAGGGGTGAGAATGCGCAAAATAGGGTCTTATCCTTAGGAGACAGGTTTTAATATGGTGAAACTTAGGAACTGCTCACCTGATAGGGCTGTGTAGCACACAACCGGCGTGATCGCTCAGAACAATACAGCTGCTGCCAGGACCGTACCTCCACAGGTCACTGTGGTCATGATAAACGTCTGCAGGACAAAGTACCTCGTGGTCCGAGCTGCTGTGTTCGTGTGATGGAAAAAACAGATACAGCGGTATGTCTGGGTATAGTGGTAGCTAGTTTATTTTTTGACGCGTTCCTTCCCTGAGGAAGGAGTTTGGGATATGACTCTGAAATGCGTCAGAAAATAAACTAGCTACCACTATACCCAGACATACCGCTGTATCTGGTTTTTCCATCACACGAACACAGCAGCTCGAACCACGAGGTACTTGTCCTATAGAAGCTTAACTTCCCTCTGTATTCCTATTGCTTTTCTACTACAAACACTATATCACATCAATTATCCAGGGCCTGCCTCTGCTGAGGGAGGTATTCCAACACACTGGTATTTAACCTAACCCTAGAGGCAGTATATGCAGTGGCGGCCATCTAGTGGTCACAACAACTTCAGCTGGTGTCACAGACTCTTTTACTATTTTTCTTTTTTTCTTCATTTTTCCCCATTTTTGTCTTCCTCTTTGTCAATTAGGTGGCACTACAGGTCGTGTAATTCCTAAGTGAAGTTACAAATTGCGTCTTTTTCAATGATTACCAGGGCTACCGCACTGGGTCAGCTACCGTGATACAAGTATCCTCAGCCCTTTCGGCGATACACACACATTCAAGATTTGCAGCCAAAAATTCTGCTGCAAGTTCTGATCTGTTGAAAGGTAAAGCACTGCATAAAATAGACATTTTCACTATCTTTCCCTCACAAAAATAAGCAATGTTTACATGAGATTTCAGGAAGCTCATTCACTTTGCTTCTAGTGTAAACTCTGTATATTTACCACAACAAATCCATGCGGAAATAATGCAACAAAAACGCAACGTCTGCACATAGCCTTCAAATGAATTGGGGGGAGAGATCGTTGCCAACATCGTTCCAACATCGTGCTGTGTAACAGTACCTTAAAGGGATCCTGTCACCCCCAAATCACCTCATAAGCTATTAAAAGATGTCCCTAGAGCATATTATCACTTATCCTACACTCCTTTTAGCTCCTAAATGCATCTAGTGAAAATGTAGATAAACGTTATTAAACTCACTCATTAGCGATGTTAATTAGTGACTACTGTATTCACAGTCAGGGCCGGCCTTAGGCATGTGCGAGTTGTGCGGCCGCACAGGGTGCCACGCTCCAGGGGGCGCTGCAGGGAGACAGTAGTCACTTTGATTTGCAGGGGCCAGCACAGTGTACCTCAGCAAAATGAGGATGGTCCATGCAGTACACCGCCCCTCCTCTCTCCAGAACCATCAAGTCTCCTCCTGGCCTCCAGCCAGTGCAGAACGGAGGAGCGTCCCCTCACCCGAGGACTCTTCTATGGAGGTGAGGAGGTCACTGCTCTGAGATAAGAAACATTTAGTGCTGGGAACTCTGTGCTGGGTCGGTGCAGGATCAGGTTTGTCAGTCACACACAGCACCGACTCAGCACCGAGCTGTGAGAGGAAGGCATCCAGATCACTGATCCTCATCTCCTGTCACTACTGAACTTCTGAGTCTATGTCCGTGTGCTGTCTCTTCCCCCTGTGCTCCCTCCATTATCCTGTCTTCCTCTGTGCGCTGTCCCGCCCTGTGCGCGCTGTCCCGCCCTGTGCGTGCTCTGTCCCGCCCTGTGCGTGCTCTGTCCCGCCCTGTGCGTGCTCTGTCTCACCCTGTGCACGCTCTTCCCTGCCCCTGTGCGCGTTCTTCCCTGCCCCTGTACACGCTCTTCCCTGCCCCTGTGCATGCTCTTCCCTGCCCCTGTGCGCGCTCTTCCCTGCCCCTGTGCGCGCTCATTTTGCTTCCCCTGTGCGATCTCACTCTGCTCTGCCTATGCACGCTCTGCCCCCCTGTGCAGACAGTGCAGAGACAAGGACCAGGGAAGGGGAGGCGAACGGAGCATGCACTGCCCATGTGCTATATATGTTTGTGTGCTATCTGGGTGATCTCTGTCAATGTATACTCACCTCCCTCCAATGCTGCCTGTTCCTCTCTCCCGGGCGCTGCACTCAGAGCAATTAATATTAGATGAGCCTAATGAGCCCCCCGGAAGTGTGAGGAGCAGACAGCGCTGGAGGGAGGTGAGTGGAGCATATAGCACTGGAGGAGGTGAGAGGAGCAGACAGCACTGGAGGCAGGTGAGTAGCGGCTCCAAGAGCGCTGATTGGTTGCCGTGGTCGGAGGCGACAATCAGCGAAGCGGAGCGCGGCTTGGCGGGAGAATTGAATCCCGCAGTGCTCAGCCAATCAGTGGCACAGGATTCAAATCTCCCGCCAAGCTGCACGCCGCTTCAGTGGTCGCTGCAGTAGGTGGTGACCAATCAGCGCTCTTGGCGCGTGATTTCAGTCGCGCTTCGCTGATTTATCGCCACCGACAGTATACAGTGCTAACCACTGAGCCACCAGACACAGTGCTAACCACTGAGCCACCATACAGTGCTAACCACTGAGCCACCATATACAGTGCTAACCACTGAGCCACCATGTACAGTGCTAACCACTGAGCCACCATATACAGTGCTAACCACTGAGCCACCGTATACAGTGCTAACCACTGAGCCACCATATACAGTGCTAACCACTGAGCCACCATATACAGTGCTAACCACTGAGCCACCATATACAGTGCTAACCACTGAGCCACCATATACAGTGCTAACCACTGAGCCACCATACAGTGCTAACCACTGAGCCACCATATACAGTGCTAACCACTGAGCCACCGTATACAGTGCTAACCACTGAGCCACCGTATACAGTGCTAACCACTGACCCACCATATACAGTGCTAACCACTGAGTCACCATATACAGTGCTAACCACTGAGCCACCATATACAGTGCTAACCACTGAGCCACCGTATACACCATATAAATCCTGCAACAGCGTACTTTCTGGAGAGAGGACTGTACTATTCAGCGGCTATTTCTACGGCACCTGTTCATTTCACCGCACTCCCGATGCAATAGCATCCGGCCCATTTCTAGTTTTGTATATTTATGGCAGATCTACAGGATTTGGGAGAAACGTATAGTAGATGCTGATCCCATCAATAGAGCCAGGAACAGCGCCGCTCTCAGCCAAGAGATGACACAACAGTCCCATCAGTCTCCACAGAGCGTCAGCGCCTCATTCTTCAGATACACATCGCCCTATCGGTGAGATCCACATGTACCACCCGTTATGTAATATCCATGGATACGGTATAAATAGACACAATTAGGTTATCCTTTTAGTGTAAATTCAGACATAGTGGAATTAATATGAATTTGAGTTGCAGATTCCTGGGAACAAATTTGGAAGAGTTTATTGTACAATATATGTGAATAAATTATTTTAGAATATAAAAATGGCGTCCTGTTCCCATTTGTGTCCTGGGAAACTGGGTACAAAAATCAATAGGACGGGGGCACCAAAAAGGCAGTTTTGCACAGGGCACCATTTAGGCTAAGGCCGACCCTGTTCACAGTCACCCAGTCAGGCTCTCCCTCTTCCTAATATCACACCTCAATAGGCGTGATCTTTAACTCTGATTCAAATGCGCGCCTCCCCGCTCTCCTCTGCTGGCCGGGCTGCAGTGTGCGGCTGTATGACGCGAATCGCGTCATTTCCGGCTTTGGGTGACGTATGTACACCCGCGCCGCTCTTTTAGCTTCAAGCCCCGCACTGCGCATGCGTGTTGGAGGCATAACAGAGCGGCACAGGTGTACATACGTCACCCGCAGCCGGAAATAACGCGATTCCCGTCATACAGCGCACACTGCAGCCCGGCTGACACAGAGGAGAGCGGGGAGGCGCGCATTTGAATCAGAGTTGAAGATCACGCCTATTGAGGCGTGATATTAGGAAGAGGGAGAGCCTACCTGTGTGACTATGAATACAGTAGTCACTAATTAACATCGCTAATGAGTGAGTTTAATAACGTGTATCTTCATTTTCACTAGATGCATTTAGGAGCTAAAAGGAGTGTAGGATAAGTGTGAATATGCTCTAGGGACATCTTTTAATAGCTTATGAGGTGATTTGGGGGTGACAGGATCCCTTTAAGATAGCCAAATGTAAAAAATCCCCACTCCAACTTCCAAAAATTATTAAGGTTTGATATTTGAGTCTTTTGCGTTGATTGAGAACATAGTTGTTGATCAATAATAAAAATAATCCTCTAAAATACAACTTGCCTAATAATTGTGCACACAGTGTATATGGTTTAAAAACATTTAGTAACCAACCACTGATCGTATAACACACCTGTGTATAATCAATTACATCTGAAGACACATCCTTTTTGCAATCACAAGAATTTCACAACCTAAAATGATACAAATCAATATAGATACAAAGTATCCCTCCTATAGTTCACACCATTTGGATATTTAGTGTCTAATTTTATTATCCAGAACAGTTCACGTAGGAGGAGCTTTTTCTTTAAATCTCCCCCTCTCACTGAACTGTCAATTTTTTCTATACCATTGAAGGAATAATTATTTAAGCTCCCATCATGTTTACTTACAAAATGTTTACAAGTACCTGAATATGCGGCATTTTAATTCTTTATATTGGTGACATGTTCTGCTATTCTCTTCTTTAAATTTGATATTACAAGATTTACAGAAGATACAATATACCACGTAGTTCGTATTACAACTATATGAACCTTTTTATATCTGTTTCTGCATCTATTTTACATGTTTGCAGTGTGTATTGGTACATAGTGCATTTAGGGCATGCACATTTGTTAAAGCCTGTGCAGCTTAGGGCCCTTTCACATCAGCGGTAATTTGAAATCGCGGCAGATGCGGTGAAAAAAACGCATCTGCCGAGATTGCCGCATAGCCGCCGCATAACCGCTGCACTTGCGGCGCGGTTGCGGTAATCGCCATAGTAAGTATAGGGGGACTTGCGGCAGGTGCGGCAAGTGCGGTTTTGCACTTGCGGCAGGTGCGGCCGTGAAAAAAAACGCGGTCAGCTGCGCTCAGCTGTGGAAGTCAGAGCGTGTGCTCGCGACCCGGCTCTAGCTGATGACGTGTGCACGGGCATGAGATCCCGTGCACCAGGCTGTGACGAGAAGAAAGGGCTGGGCTTTACTGCTGCGATGGGGTAGAGGAGGATGACTGGCATCTGCAACACGGCTGGAGATCGAGTTAAGTAACGCCCAGTAGCGTAGCTAGCGGGGGGGCAGGGGGGGCGATCGCCCCGGGCCCCCCCCGGCTTGAGGGGCCCATTGGCCGCCCCCGGGGGGGCCCCGCACTCGCTGGGGGGGCCCCGCACTCCCTGGGTGGGCCCCGCACTCCCTGGGGGGGTCCCGTGCTGGCAGCCGGCATTCGCGCGGCCGGAGAGGAGGGAGGACGGGACTTCCTGCTGTGCAGATCTGCCCGCCCCTCCTACAGCAGACGAAGGAAGGAAGTCTCGCGAGGGACGGAATGCGCCCAAACAAACCGGTCTGCGCCCTCTGATGATGCAGTCGGTGGCATTTCCTGAGGTGGGTGGGGGGCAGTGCGGCAGCGTGTAGGCCAAGTAGGGGCCTCTATTAGATTGCGACCCCGGAAATCTGAGGCACCGGCGCGGATGTACCGTACAAGCGGCGCCACGCCGGAAAAAATGCAGACACATCTGGGGCCATTGAATCAGAGGCCCAGGGACCGTGGATGACAGCATTGTGAGGTAAACATACAAGAGATGGTACCTGACATGGGCACCTCAGGGCCGCGGTGAGTGTCAGCACCCTCCTCCCCCCAGTCCGGTCCACAACACACCTCTCCACCACCACCCCCCGGTCCTCAAATCTCCCCACCAGCACCCCCCCCCCCCCGGTCCTCAAATCTCTCCACCAGCACCCCCCCCCGGTCCTCAAACCTCCCCACCAGCACCCCCCCCCCATGGGGGGCCCGGGTGGTGATCTCGCCCCGGGGCCCGAAGTTGGCCAGCTACGCCACTGGTAACGCCCACTCGTCCTAATATTTTAAACTTTACAAAGGTACCGTATATACTCGCGTATAAGCCGAGTTTTTCAGCCCAGAGGTATACAGGCCCCCCATCAGTATACAGGCCCCCCCATGGTCCGTAAACCTGTATAGGAAGATGATTATACTTATCACTGTCCCGGTGCCGTCCCCGCTCTGCATCGCGATCCTCCATCTGCATCGCGCTCCTCCTGTATACTGATGGGGGCCTGTATACCTCGGGCTGCTGTATATACCCTGGGGCTGCTGCTGTATGTACCCTGGGGCTGCTGCTGTATGTACCCTGGGGCTGCAGCTGTATGTACCATGGGGCTGCTGCTGTATATACCCTGGGGCTGCTGCTGTATATACCATGGGGCTGCTGCTGTATATACCCTGGGGCTGCTGCTGTATATACCATGGGGCTGCTGCTGTATATACCCTGGGGCTGCTGCTGTATATACCCTGGGGCTGCTGCTGTATATACCCTGGGGCTGCTGCTGTATATACCATGGGGCTGCTGCTGTATATACCATGGGGCTGCTGCTGTATATACCCTGGGGCTGCTGCTGTATATACCCTGGGGCTGCTGCTGTATATACCCTAGAGCTGCTGCTGTATATACCCTTGGAAGGCTGCTGTAACACTGCTGGGGCCTGTATATACCACTGGGGAGGCTGCTGTATACCACACTGCTGGGGGCTGTATACTACCACTGGGGAGGCCTGTATACCATCGGGGGGGCCTGTATACCACACTGCTGGGGGCTGTATACCTGTGCTGGGGTCCACCCTCGGCTTATACACGAGTCAATCGTTTTTTCCAGATTTTGGGGGCAAAAGTAGGGGGGTCGGCTTATACACGGGTCGGCTTATACACGAGTATATACGGTATATCTTCACTTCTCTAAAACAGTTTTTTTAGCAAAAACGCTTGCAGCAAATGGGTGTAGGGACCTATATAAACAGTTCGGGGGGGTCATTTGGGGTGGTTGGTTCCCTTTAACCCCTTAGTGACACAGCCAATTTCCACCTTCATGACCAGACTGTTTTTTGTAATTCTGACCACTCTCCCTTTATGAGGTAATATCTCTGGAACACTTCAACGGATCCTAGCGATTCTGAGATTGTTTTTTCGTGACATATTGGGCTTCATGTTAGTGGTAAATTTAGGTCGATAATTTTTGTGTTTATTTGTGAAAATATAAAAAAATTGGCAAAAATTTTGAAAATTTCACAATTTTCAAATTTGTCATTTTTATTCTGTTGAAACAGAGACACAAAATAGTTAATAAATAAAATTTCCCACATGTCTACTTTACATCAGCACAATTTTGGAAAAAAAAAATTTTGGGTTAGGAAGTTATAAGGGGTCAAAATTCATCAGCAATTTTTCATTTTTCCAGCAAAATTTACATAACCTTTTTTTTTGTGACAACATCACATTTGAAGTCCGTTTGAGGGGTGTACATGACAGAAAACACCCAAAAGTGACACCATTCCGAAAACTGCATCCCTCGAGCTACTCAAAACTACATTCAAGAAAATGATTAACCCTTCAGGTGCTTTACAGCAACTAAAGCAATGTGGAAGGAAAAAATGGACATTTTAATTTTTCCAACAAAAATGTTCTTTTAGCCTCAATTTTTTCATTTTCACATGGGCAACAGGATAAAATGCATCCTAAAATTTGTTGGGCAATTTCTGCTGAGTACACCGATACCTCATATGTGGTCATAAACCACTGTTTGGGCGCACGGCAGGGCTCAGAAGGGAAGGAGCGCAATTTGACTTTTGGAGCTAATTTACCATTCAAAAAGTCAAATAGAGCTCATTCTCTTTCGAGCCCTGCGGTGCGCCCAAACAGTGGTTTATGACTACATATGAGGTATCGGTGTACTCAGGAGAAAGTGCCCAACAAATTTTAGGATACGTTTTATCCTGTTGCCCATGTGAAAATGAAAAAATTAAGTAAGGCAGCACCCCGAGAAACCCCGAGACCCCTAACCCCTATACAGGGATCTGGAATTATAGCGGAGCCCAGGGGGTAGCTGCCTATTATGAGCAACAGAGCAGGGAAGGTCGCCAGGGGAAAAAATCAAGACCCGAAAAAACGAAGTCAGAAGTCAGAGTCAAAACCGAGAGGGCAGCGAAGGTACAAAATCATCAGGCAGTAGCAGAGTCAAAAATCCAGGCAAGGGTCACGGGCAAAAACCAAGAGGGCAGCTGAGGTACAAAATCGATAGGCTGAAGCAGAGACAAAAATCCAGGCAAAGGTCAGAGTCAAAGCTAAAAACACACACACTATCACTGAGGAACCAAAACTGTATTTGGCGGCCTGCAAGACAGGCTCCAATGTATTTGAAGGGCGCTCAGCGACAGAGGCAGACGTCACGGGAGCAGTTCCATATGAGGACAAGGCCCTCCTATCACCGGCGCCACCAGCCGAAGGAATCCGGCTCCTCCCAGCGGCCAAGGCAGGAACACCGGCCACCGAGTCCAATGGCGATGTGACAAGTACCTTTTTTTTCCCGACATCTGTAGACGTAAGGATGTCGTTATGAGGTTAAATATTTTTTCCTTCTATGGTATAGAAAAAATTGACAGTTCAGTGAGAGGGGGAGATTTAAAGAAAAAGCTCCTTCTATGTGAACTGTTCTGGATAATAAAATTAGACACTAATCATCCAAATGGAATGAACTATAGGAGTGATACTTTGTATCTATATTCATTTGTATCATTTTAGGTTGTGAAATTCTTGTGATTGCAAAAAGGATGTGTCTTAAGATGTAATTGATTATACACAGGTGTGTTATACGATCAGTGGTTGGTTACTAAATGTTTTTAAACCATGTATCAGTATGGACTTGTATCTCGAAGAGTAAGGGGTTTATGCCAGAATCGCGTATTAGATGTACCCCCGACCTATCTGATTTTTAATGGAAAAATAAAGATTGAAGATTTTATATATATACATTCGGGATTCGCCAGTGAATTTTTTTATGCTCAAAGCCTTAAAAGTCAAGGCGGATGGCTGCAGTCCCATATATGGCTGGACGGCTTAAATTATGATAAGGACACGGTGAGGCGAATATTATTTTCTTTATTACCTTTTCCGGGTGCCGCTGTGTCTCTATTTCCCTGCTGCTGTAACCATACGTTAAACTGTGGGTCAATCGGATGCCAGCAGCTGCTGGCCAATCAGAGGCGCATAATGTCACATGCAAGAATCTAATTGGCTGGCTGCTAGCCTCTGATTGACCCGCGGATGCTGGTTTCTGATTGGCTTACCGTACATTTACAGCAGCAGAACCACAGCGCCACCCAGAATACCGTACAGCGTGGACCGCGGAGGACTGGTGAGTATATGCGTGTGTCGGTCTGCGTATTTTATTTTTTGGAGGTGCCGGTACTGTGGTGGGGATACCGTATTGAGGGCTACAAGGGGATGATGGGGATACCATATTGGGTGCTGCAGGAGGATGATGGGGATACCATATTAAGGGCAGCAAGGGGATAATGAGGATACCATATTGAGGCTACAAGGGGATGATGGAGATGATGGGGATACCATAGTGGGTGCTGCAAGGAGCTGTATGGAGATGATGGGAATACCATATTGGGGGCTGCAAGGGGATGATGGGGATAACATATTGTGGGCTTCAAGAGGATAATGGAGATACCATATTGGATTGTACATGTTGTACATGGAAATAATTGTAGTTACAAGATAGGATTCACAGTTTGTCTTGTTATGCTAGTTTGTGATGACAACTACTGTACAGTGCATAATAAATGTTTATTTTTTAGTTCAGCAACTTGCCTATACTCGGAGGTACCTCTGAAGGTGAAGAGGTCCAGCCTAAGACCCTAAAACAACTGAGAAGCCCTAGGCATAAGCCCCTACCTCCACCCACGGACCACGGAACCCAGCACCTTCCAATGGAGAAAAACAGCAGCTTCAGATCAGTGTCTGCTCACAACAGGTCACTGTCCAGAAAAGTACTGAATCAGCGTCAGCAGGTGATGTGAGCTGACCCACTTATGGCCGAGGGGTGGGGAGCAACCAGCTCAGGCATGCCCCTCAGCTCACCTAAGCATGAGTCATATTCATCACACACACTTGCACTCTCAGCTCCCACTGATTAGGTTCCTCTTTCCACACTGAGAGCAGGGTAAAAAAGGCTTCATTTAAATCACAAGCACTCCCATACAGCAAGGCAGTCAATATGTAACAACCCCCTGTAAATAAAATACCCCCTGAAAGTAAGATTTAGCACATCTTTGGGAGCAAAAATTAATATAAAAAAAGCTGTCTTATTTTTAGGGAAATAGAGTATGTATAGCAGTGTCTTAGCAGTATATATAGTAAATTTTTTATTAAATATAGCAATGTTCTTAATTACATAGTTTCACCTACTCATCATTATATATATATACAGTGCCTTGTGAAAGTATCCGGCTACTTGAACTTTTCAACCTTTTGCCACATTTCAGGCTTCAAACATAAAGATATAAATTCTAATTTTTTTGTGAAGAATCAACAACAAGTGGGACACAATCGTGAAGTGGAGCGAAATTTATTTGATATTTTAAACTATTTTATCAAATAAAAACTGAAAACTGGGGCGTGCAATATTATTCGGCCCCTTTACTTTCAATGCAGCAAACTCACTCCAGAAGTTCAGTGACAATCTCTGAATGATCCAATGTTGTCCTAAATGACTGGTAATGATAAATAGAATCCACCTGTGTGTAATCAAGTCTCCGTATAAATGCACCTGCTCTGTGATAGTCTCAGGGTTTTGTTTCAAGTGCAGAGAGCATCATGAAGACCAAGGAACACACCAGGCAGGTCCGAGATACTGTTGTGGCGAAGTTTAAAGCTGGATTTGTATACAAAAAGATTTCCCAAGTTTTAAACATTTCAAGGAGCACTGTGTAAGCGATCATATTGAAATGGAAAGAGTATCAGACCACTGCAAATCTACCAAGACCCGGCTGTCCCTCTAAACTTTCATCTCGAACCAGGAGAAGACTGATCAGAGATGCAGCCAAAAAGCCCATGATCACTCTGGATGAACTGCAGAGATCTACAGCTGAGGTGGGAGAGCTTGTCCATAGGACAACAATCAGTCGTACACTGCACAAATCTGGCCTTTATGGAACAGTGGCAAGAAGAAAGCCATTTCTCAAAGATATCCATAAAAGGTCTTGTTTGAAGTTAGCCACAAGCCACCTGGAAGACACACTAAACATGTGGAAAAAGGTGCTCTGGTCAGATGAAACCAAAATCAAACTTTTTGGCCACAATGCAAAATGATATGTTTGGTGTAAAAGCAACACAGCTCATCACCCTCAAAACACCATCCCCACTGTCAAACATGGTGGTGGCAGCATCATGGTTTGGGCCTGTTTTTCTTCAGCAGGAACAAGGAAGATGGTTAAAATTGATGGGAAGATGGACGGAGCCAAATACAGGACCATTCTGGCAGAAAACCTGTTGGAGTCTGTAAAAGACCTGAGACTGGGACGGAGATTTATCATCCAACAAGACAATAATCCCAAACATAAAGGAAAATCTACAATGGAATGGTTCAAAAATAAACGTATCCAGGTGTTAGAATGGCCAAGTCACAGTCCAGACCTGAATCCAATCGAGAATCTGTGGAAAGTGCTGAATACTGCTGTTCACAAACGCTGTCCATCCAACCTCACTGAGCTCCAGCTGTTTTGCAAGGCAGAATGGGCAAGAATTTCAGTCTGTTGATGTGCAAAACTGATAGACATACCTCGAGCGACTTGCAGCTGTAATCGCAGCAAAAGGTGGCGCTACAAAGTATCAAGGGGGACGAATAATATTGCACGCCCCACTTTTCAGTTTTATATTTGTAAAAAAAGTTTAAAATATCCAATAAATTTCAATAAATTTCATTCCACTTCACAATTGTGTCCCACTTGTTATTGACTCTTCACAAAAAAATTAGAATTTATATTTATGTATGAAGTCTGAAATGTGGCAAAAGGTTGAAAAGTTCAAGGGGGCCAAATACTTTCACAATCCACTATATATATATATATATATATATATATATGTATATATATACAGTTAGGGCCAGAAATATTTGGACAGTGACACAATTTTCGCGAGTTGGGCTCTGCATGCCACCACATTGCATTTGAAATGAAACCTCTACAACAGAATTCAAGTGCAGATTGTAACGTTTAATTTGAAGGGTTGAACAAAAATATCTGATAGAAAATGTAGGAATTGTACACATTTCTTTACAAACACTCCACATTTTAGGAGGTCAAAAGTAATTGGACAAATAAACATAACCCAAACAAAATATTTTTATTTTCAATATTTTGTTGCGAATCCTTTGGAGGCAATCACTGCCTTAAGTCTGGAACCCATGGACATCACCAAACGCTGGGTTTCCTCCTTCTTAATGCTATGCCAGGCCTTTACAGCCGCAGCCTTCAGGTCTTGCTTGTTTGTGGGTCTTTCCGTCTTAAGTCTGGATTTGAGCAAGTGAAATGCATGCTCAATTGGGTTAAGATCTGGTGATTGACTTGGCCATTGCAGAATGTTCCACTTTTTTGCACTCATGAACTCCTGGGTAGCTTTGGCTGTATGCTTGGGGTCATTGTCCATCTGTACTATGAAGCGCCGTCCAATCAACTTTGCAGCATTTGGCTGAATCTGGGCTGAAAGTATATCCCGGTACACTTCAGAATTCATCCGGCTACTCTTGTCTGCTGTTATGTCATCAATAAACACAAGTGACCCAGTGCCATTGAAAGCCATGCATGCCCATGCCATCACGTTGCCTCCACCATGTTTCACAGAGGATGTGGTGTGCCTTGGATCATGTGCCGTTCCCTTTCTTCTCCAAACTTTTTTCTTCCCATCATTCTGGTACAGGTTGATCTTTGTCTCATCTGTCCATAGAATACTTTTCCAGAACTGAGCTGGCTTCTTGAGGTGTTTTTCAGCAAATTTAACTCTGGCCTGTCTATTTTTGGAATTGATGAATGGTTTGCATCTAGATGTGAACCCTTTGTATTTACTGTCATGGAGTCTTGTCTTTACTGTTGACTTAGAGACAGATACACCTACTTCACTGAGAGTGTTCTGGACTTCAGTTGATGTTGTGAACGGGTTCCTCTTCACCAAATAAAGTATCCGGCGATCATCCACCACTGTTGTCATCCGTGGACGCCCAGGCCTTTTAGAGTTCCCAAGCTCACCAGTCAATTCCTTTTTTCTCAGAATGTACCCAACTGTTGATTTTGCTACTCCAAGCATGTCTGCTATCTCTCTGATGGATTTTTTCTTTTTTTTCAGCCTCAAGATGTTCTGATTCACCTCAATTGAGAGTTCCTTTGACCGCATGTTGTCTGGTCACAGCAACAGCTTCCAAATGCAAAACCACACACCTGGAATCCACCCCTGACCTTTTAAGTACTTCATTGATTACAGGTTAACGAGGGAGACGCCTTCAGAGTTAATTGCAGCCCTTAGAGTCCATTGTCCAATTACTTTTGGTCCCTTGAACAAGAGGAGGCTATGCATTACAGAGCTATGATTCCTAAACCCTTTCTCCAATTTGGATGTGGAAACTCTCATATTGCAGCTGGGAGTGTGCACTTTCAGCCCATATTATATCTATAATTGTATTTCTGAACATGTTTTTGTAAACAGCTAAAATAACAAAACTTGTGTCACTGTCCAAATATTTCTGGCCCTAACTGTATATATATATATATACTAGCTGTGAGCCCGATGCAAATGCATCGGGATTCTAGAACGTGCATTAATTTGATTATAGTAGTTATAGCTGTTAGCCTGATGCAAATGCATCGGGTATCTAAAATATGTTTATTGTTTTTTTAAAGATTTTTAAATAATAATCGCATCATCAATAGCAATAATATAAGCCATAGCATTATTATTAGCAGTAATAGCAGTATTAATAGCATTATGAGCAGTATTATGAGCATTAATAACAGTATTAATAGCATTAATAGCATTATTATTAGCATTAATAGCATTATTAATAGCATTATTAGCATTAATAATAGCATTAATAACATTATTAATAGCATTGATAGCATTATTATTAGCATTAATAGCATTAATAATAGCATTATTAGCATAAATAATAGCATTAATAACATTATTAATAGCATAAATAGCATTATTATTAGCATAAATAGCATTAATAATAGGATTATTAGCATTAATAATAGCATTAATAACATTATTAATAGCATTAATAGCATTATTATTAGCATTAATAGAATTAATAATAGCATTATTAGCATTAATAATAGCATTAATAACATTATTAATAGCATTAATAGCATTATTATTAGCATTAATAGCATTATTATTAGCATTAACAGCATTAATAATACCATTAATAGCATTATTATTAGCATTAATAGCATTAATAGCATAAATAATAGGATTAATAGCATTATTAATAGCATTAATAGCATTATTATTAGCATAAATAGCATTAATAATAGGATTATTAGCATTAATAATAGCATTAATAACATTAATAATAGGATTATTAGCATTATTATTAGCATTAATAGAATTAATAATAGCATTATTAGCATTAATAATAGCATTAATAACATTATTAATAGCATTAATAGCATTATTATTAGCATTAATAGCATTATTATTAGCATTAATAGCATTAATAATACCATTAATAGCATTATTATTAGCATTAATAGCATTAATAGCATAAATAATAGGATTAATAGCATTATTAATAGCATTAATAGCATAAATAATAGGATTAATAGCATTATTAATAGCATTAATAATAGCATTAATAGCATTATTATTAGCATAAATAGCATTAATAATAGGATTATTAGCATTAATAATAGCATTAATAACATTATTAATAGCATTATTAGCATTAATAATAGCATTAATAACATTATTAATAGCATTATTAGCATTATTATTAGCATTAATAGCATTATTAATAGCATTAATAGCATTATTATTAGCATTAATAGCATTATTATTAGCATTAATAGCATGAATAATACCATTAATAGGATAAATATTAGCATTAATAGCATTAATAGCATAAATAATAGGATAAATAGCATTATTAATTAGCATTAATAGCATTATTAATAGCATTAATAGCATTATTATTAGCATAAATAGCATTATTAATAGGATTATTAGCATTATTATTAGCATTAATAGAATTAATAATAGCATTATATAGCATTAATAATAGCATTAATAACATTATTAATAGCATTAATAGCATTATTATTAGCATTAATAGCATTATTATTAGCATTAATAGCATTAATAATACCATTAATAGGATAAATATTAGCATTAATAGCATTAATAGCATAAATAATAGGATTAATAGCATTATTAATAGCATTAATAGCATTATTAATAGCATTAATAGCATTATTATTAGCATAAATAGCATTAATAATAGCATTATTTAGCATTAATAATAGCATTAATAACATTAATAGCATTAATAGCATTATTATTAGCATTAATAGCATGAATAGCATTATTATTAGCATTAATAGCATTAATAATACCATTAATAGGATAAATATTGACATTAATAACATTATTAATATCATTATTAGCATTAATAATAGCATTAATAACATTATTAATAGCATTAATAGCATTATTATTAGCATTAATATAGAATTAATAATAGCATTATTAGCATTAATAATAGCATTAATAACATTATTAATAGCATTAATAGCATTATTATTAGCATTAATAGCATTATTATTAGCATTAATAGCATTAATAATACCATTAATAGGATAAATATTAGCATTAATAGCATTAATAGCATAAATAATAGGATTAATAGCATTATTAATAGCATTAATAGCATTATTAATAGCATTAATAGCATTATTATTAGCATAAATAGCATTAATAATAGCATTATTAGCATTAATAATAGCATTAATAACATTATTAATAGCATTAATAGCATTATTATTAGCATTAATAGCATTAATAGCATTATTATTAGCATTAATAGCATTAATAATACCATTAATAGGATAAATATTGACATTAATAGCATTAATAATTAGCATTATTAGCATTAATAATAGCATTAATAACATTATTAATAGCATTAATAGCATTATTATTAGCATTAATAGAATTAATAATAGCATTATTAGCATTAATAATAGCATTAATAACATTATTAATAGCATTAAGAGCATTATTATTAGCATTAATAGCATTAATAGTATTATTAATAGCATGAATAGCATTATTAATAGCATTAATAGGATTATTATTAGCATTAATAGCATTAATAATAGCATTATTAGCATTATTAATAGCATTAATAACATTATTAATAGCATTAATAGCATTATTATTAGCATTAATAGCATTAATAATAGCATTATTAGCATTATTAATAGCATTAATAACATTATTAATAGCATTAATATCATTATTAGCATAAATAGCATTAATAATAGGATTATTAGCATTAATATAATAGCATTAATAACATTATTAATAGCATTAATAGCATTATTATTAGCATTAATAGAATTAATAATAGCATTATTAGCATTAATAATAGCATTAATAACATAATTATTATCATTAATAGCATTATTATTAGCAGTAATATTATTATTAGCATTTTTTTTTTAATTATTATTTATTATTTGTTATTTATTTTTTAATTATGTTTTATTTATTTTTTTATAATGTTTTAATTATTTTTTAATTATTTTGTTATTATTAAATTTATTATTTAGGCTGAGAGGCAGTTGTCATTCAGGTGCGCTAAAGGGCTGATCTTATTAGCATATATTTCATTTTTTTATTATTATTTTTATTGATTTTTTTATTATTTTTAATTAATTTTTTTTATTATTTTTTAATTCTTTTTTAATTATTTTTTTTATTATTTAATTTATTATTTAGGCTGAGACGCAGTTCTCATTCAGGTCCGCAAAGGGCTGATCTTATTAGCATATATTTTATTTTTTTATTATTATTTTTATTGAATTTTGTATTATTTTTAATTATTTTTTTTTATTATTTTTTAATTATTTTTTAATTATTTTTTTTATTATTTAATTTATTATTTAGGCTGAGACGCAGTTCTCATTGAGGTCCGCCTTTATTAGCATATATTTTATTTTTTTATTATTATTTTTATTGAATTTTTTATTATTTTTAATTATTTTTTTTTATTATTTTTTAATTCTTTTTTAATTCTTTTTTTTATTATTTAATTTATTATTTAGGCTGAGACGCAGTTCTCATTCAGGTCCGCAAAGGGCTGATCTTATTAGCATATATTTTATTTTTTTATTATTATTTTTATTGAATTTTTTATTATTTTTAATTATTTTTTTTTATTATTTTTTAATTCTTTTTTAATTATTTTTTTATTATTTAATTTATTATTTAGGCTGAGACGCAGTTCTCATTGAGGTCCGCCTTTCTTTTTTGCCATTGAAATGCATTAGCGGTGTGTCGGCGATTTTATGGCCGACCACCTGGTTCTATTTGTCGGCCGTAAAATCGCGGACACACCGCTAATGCATCTCTATGGGCAGTCAGCCCGATTTCGGATTGAACGGCAACCAATCAGAAGTCGAGCTGACTGCCCATAGAGATGCATTAGCGGTGTGTCCGCGATTTTAGGGCCGACAAATAGAACCAGGGGGGCGGCCATAAAATCGCTGACACACCGGTAATGTATGTCAATGGGGAAAAAAGGCGGACCTGAATGAAAACTGAATGAGGAGCTCTTCTGATTGGCTGAGGGCATTATCCAGCAACCAATCAGAAGACGGCGTGAGATTTCATTGAGGTAGAATGGGGGATTTTTCCTCCATTCTATCTTAATGAGAAGGAAGAGGACGTCGGAGGTGGAATTTTCGGAAAAGAAGACAGAAGATCCCCGGGGCCGGACGAAGAGGCGGAGATGGCGGAAAGAAGAGAGAAGACCCCCGGGGCCGGAGGAAGAGGACGCCTGGCCGGACGGAGGATCGGACGGACGATCAGATGACTTGAAGGCATGTAAGTGATGGACGGGGGCTTCGGGTGTAGGGCCTTAGGTGAGAGCGGCGTTAGGTTAGGGGAGGGCGGGGGGTTAGGGTGTAGGGCTTTAGCGACAGGGGCAGGGGACAGCGGCGGGAGCTTAGGGGGTATCGGCGGGGGCCTAGGGGGTAGGAGCTTAGGTAGGGGCGACGATGGCTTAGGGGGTAGACGGCGGGGCTTAGGGGGTATCGGCGGCGAGTCGGGGGTTAGGTAGTCGGGGCTTAGGGGGTATCGGCGGCGGGTTTGGATGGTGCGAGTCGGGGGTTAGGTGGTCGGGGCTGCTGCGGGGTTTCGGCGGCGGGTTTGGATGGTGCGAGTCGGGGGTTAGGTGGTCGGGGCTGCTGCGGGGTTTAGGGGGTTAGGGGTGGCGGTGCCTTAGGGGGTAGGCGGCATGGCTTAGGGGGTATCGTCGGGGGTCTAGGGGGTAGGGGGTTAGGGGCGGCGGTGCCTTAGGGGGTAGGCGGCATGGCTTAGGGGGTATCGTCGGGGGTCTAGGGGGTAGGGGGTTAGGGGCGGCGGTGCCTTAGGGGGTAGGCGGCATGGCTTAGGGGGTATCGGCGGGGGCCTAGGGGGTAGGGGCGGCGGGGGTTAGGTGGTCGGGGCTGCTGCGGGGTTTCGGCGGCGGGTTTGGATGGTGCGAGTCGGGGGTTAGGTGGTCGGGGCTGCTGCGAGGTTTAGGGGGTTAGGGGCGGCGGTGCCTTAGGGGGTAGGCGGCATGGCTTAGGGGTATCGTCGGGGGTCTAGGGGTAGGGGGTTAGGGGCGGCGGTGCCTTAGGGGGTAGGCGGCATGGCTTAGGGGGTATCGGCGGGGGCCTAGGGGGTAGGGGCGGCGATGGCTTAGGGGGTAGACGGCGGGGCTTAGGGGGTATCGGGGGCGGGTTTGGATGCTGCGGGTCGGGGGTTAGGTGGTCGGGGCTGCTGGTCGGGGCTGCTGCGGGGCTTAGGGGGTAGGGGGTTAGGGGCGGCGGTGCCTTAGGGGGTAGGCTTAGAGCGGCAGGGGGCTGTAGTGTACAGCGCGATGGTATACTACAGTCCCATGGCGCTTATGGGCATGGGACTGTAGTATACTATAGCGGTGTACAGTACAGCAGCGCGTAGTGGGTTAGAGCGGCAGGGGCTGTAGTGTACAGCGCGATGGTATACTACAGTCCCATGGCGCTTATGGGCATGGGACTGTAGTATACTATAGCGGTGTACAGTACAGCAGCGCGTAGTGGCTTAGAGCGGCAGGGGGCTGTAGTGTACAGCGCGATGGTATACTACAGTCCCATGGCGCTTATGGGCATGGGACTGTAGTATACTATAGCGGTGTAGACTACAGGAGTATGGGCTTCGGTGGCTTGGTTAGCGGTGTAGCGACTCGCAATGCCCGCTTCGCGGGCATTGCTTCGCTGGGCTGCAACGACTCGCAATGCCCGCTTTGCGGGCATTGCTTCGTGAGTCGCCGTGGCCGCTACGCGGCCACGGGGAGAGTCCGGGAGAAGCAGCTCGGACTCGCTAACCAAGCGACCGGAAGCAGCGCCGCTCCGACGGAAGTCGCTACGGCAATTATATAATAGATATATGACATTTTTTTTTTTTTAGCATTCCCACTAGTTGTGTATGGTGCTCTCCCTTATTATATAGTGATCTCTATTGTTAAGTATAGTACGATCTCTTAACTAGAATGTTCAGGCTATTTTTGATAAGGTAAAAAAATGTTTGTACAGTGTTAGCCAGTAGGTAGAAAAAGAACTGAATCTGAGAGTCCTCAATGATAGATACCTTTTAATGACTAACTGAAAAGATGGTAAATAATAGTAAGCATTCGAGACAACTCAGGTTTCTTCATCAGGCTTAATAAAGACACAAATTCTGAACACACGTATATATACAGATATACATGGTTAAATAAGCAGAGCATAGGGGTCTGTGTTGGAAGGAGGAAGAGCATCTGGGGCAGTAAACATCAGAGTTCAGAGATAAGACGTGTGATAGCTTTATTTTCCTTTGATTAGTGGTTTGTCCAAAATTTGAAGTTTTATCAAATTGATGTAAAAAGACATAAATTCATGTGACGCATTCATTCTGGCACTGAATGTGTCAAAGATCAAAAAATTATATTCCCAGACTTTCCTGATTCTTTGTGATTTGAAATTACCTTATAAATCCACTATTTTCATATTCATTATGGTGTGATAAGTGCTTAGGCACAGGTAGAATTGTCCTTCTTTGTTTTATTGTGTGGCAATGAGAGTTCATCCTAGTTCTGAATTGTTGCCCCATCTCCCCTACATACAGAAATATGATCTGCCTGTGCCTAAACATTTCTGTAGCCCTGAACTTACCATTATGAATATGAAAATAGTAGTTTTGAAAAGTAATTCTGTGTGTAATTTTAAATTCCAAAGAATCAGGAGAGTGTGGGAATATAAACTTATGATGAACTTTGACACATTCAGAGCAGGAATAAATGTGTTGCATGGATTTATTTCTATTTACATAATTTTGATAAAACTTAAAATCTTGGACCAACCACTAATCAAAGATAATAAAGCTATCACACGTCTAATCTCTGGACTCTAATGTTTACTGCCCCAGATGCTCTTCCCCCTCCCAACATAGACCACTATGCTCTGCTTATTCAACCCCGCATATGTGTATTTATGTGTGTGTTCAGAATTTATGTCATTATTAAGCCTGAAGAAGAGACCTGAGTTGTCTCAAAAGCTTGGTATTATTCATCATCTTTTCAGTTAGCCATTAAAAGGTATCAACCACTGAGGACTCTCAGATTCTAATATTACATTATTTTTGTTATTCACAGCACCCTCTCTTTATTATATAATCCTCTCCTTTCAGATATAAAATGCCTGCTGATGGAGGAGCATCTGACCAGAAGACCAGTCCATCAGCTTCTCCATTAGAACAGAAGCTTTACCATGTTCTATCAGCAGTCATGTCATTTTATATCTAATGTGGTGATGTGGCCCCTGGCCGGGTGCATCACACCGGTTATCAATGCAGGTCTCTGTTCACATGGGCTGGTTTTCCTGATTGTGTATGCTGTGTGAAACCTGTCCGGTGTACAGGGGTTAACAGCTGAAGGGTTTTCATGCACTGAGTGAACAGCTGAGTGTGAGTGCTGAAGAGCTGCGAGATTCATGAGCCTAATGAGCGGCGGTGAGAGTGGGATGAGATCCATGAGGAATAGGATGTAATGAATGAGTGCTGACAACCCGGAACACAGGGAGTTAACCTGAGCTGTGTGACAGGCTGATTACAAGCAGCTGAGGGGGTGTGTCCATGTGGGAGTGGCTGGCACGATAAGAACCTGCCAGGTGTCTGAGTGAAGTAAGTACGATGGGAATCAGAGAAGTCCAGACCACTGCCATGTGAAGACGTGCTGGAAGTGATGGGAGCCTGCCAGCTCCATGCTAGTGCACCTGATGTGTGCATGCCAGCCAGTGTCCAGGACCGAGGACGGCTCAAGGGCCAGGTGGTCTTGTGTGTACTGAGTAACAGGGCTCCTGGTACTATTGTGGGCGCTGAGTGTGTAGCATATTGGTGTATGTAAAAATGCCATGAATGCTGTGTCATGCATGAGTCATAATGGTTTATGAAAAAGTGCCATGTGTGATGACTCATGTGCTATAGGATGGGGAATGATCCCTGTCAGGGTGATAGACGGTGATAGCCGTCTTTAGAACCAGACTGAGGTCTGCAAGGGTCGGTGGGTGACGCCTTGATGTTCTGGGGAAAACGTATGTGAATGTCCTGTAGTGTAATGTCATATGGGAATGTCATATAATGCAATGTAAGGACATGCATATTATATGTGAAAATGGAAATAGTGTTATGGTTTATGTGTTGAAAGCGGTTTATGACAGAAATTAATAAATCCGCTGCTTATGTTACGTTGAAATGTAGTCGCTGCTGTCATTTTCCCCGTGCCAAGCGGGTTCCCCTGGGGCGCTACCTCACATATGGTGGAGAATGCGGGCACGCCAGCCCGGTGAGGGAAGCCAGCCTGCTGAGTAAGGGCCTGGTAGCCCAGTGGGTGGTACAGCCGAAGGCTGTGGTGCAGTGGCACCTTGAATGGCACCTTATATGGACTTGTGTGCTATGGACAATTATGTTGGTGCACTAAATATGGACTAGTTGCTATGGGCAACCGCACGACGCACCCCAGCATCTTGCCGGTGGCCCGGCGAGGTCACGAAGCCGTCGCACTCAAAGCATCTGGAGGCCCTTGGAGTCCCGAAGACAAAGTCGGCGTGCTCAAGGTTCCGGTGGCCTAGGTGTCACGAAGTTGGCAAGTCAGCGCCACATCCGGATTTACTACAGACTCTATGACCTGTGTGTTGAGACTGTGTTCAACCCCTCCGCACGGGCTTGAACAGAGGGGGGAGGTATGTGGTGATGTGGCCCCTGGCCGGGTGCATCACACCGGTTATCAATGCAGGTCTCTGTTCACATGGGCTGGTTTTCCTGATTGTGTATGCTGTGTGAAACCTGTCCGGTGTACAGGGGGTTAACAGCTGAAGGGTTTTCATGCACTGAGTGAACAGCTGAGTGTGAGTGCTGAAGAGCTGCGAGATTCATGAGCCTAATGAGCGGCGGTGAGAGTGGGATGAGATCCATGAGGAATAGGATGTAATGAATGAGTGCTGACAACCTGGAACACAGGGAGTTAACCTGAGCTGTGTGACAGGCTGATTACAAGCAGCTGAGGGGGTGTGTCCATGTGGGAGTGGCTGGCACGATAAGAACCTGCCAGGTGTCTGAGTGAAGAAAGTACGATGGGAATCAGAGAAGTCCAGACCACTGCCATGTGAAGACGTGCTGGAAGTGATGGGAGCCTGCCAGCTCCATGCTAGTGCACCTGATGTGTGCATGCCAGCCAGTGTCCAGGACCGAGGACGGCTCAAGGGCCAGGTGGTCTTGTGTGTACTGAGTAACAGGGCTCCTGGTACTATTGTGGGCCCTGAGTGTGTAGCATATTGGTGTATGTAAAAATGCCATGAATGCTGTGTCATGCATGAGTCATAATGGTTTATGAAAAAGTGCCATGTGTGATGACTCATGTGCTATAGGATGGGGAATGATCCCTGTCAGGGTGATAGACGGTGATAGCCGTCTTTAGAACCAGACTGAGGTCTGCAAGGGTCGGTGGGTGACGCCTTGATGTTCTGGGGAAAACGTATGTGAATGTCCTGTAGTGTAATGTCATATGGGAATGTCATATAATGCAATGTAAGGACATGCATATTATATGTGAAAATGGAAATAGTGTTATGGTTTATGTGTTGAAAGCGGTTTATGACAGAAATTAATAAATCCGCTGCTTATGTTACGTTGAAATGTAGTCGCTGCTGTCATTTTCCCCGTGCCAAGCGGGTTCCCCTGGGGCGCTACCTCACACTAAGAAGAGTAGAGATGAGCGGTGCTCGACTCGAATTGTTCGCCAATCTCAAATTCAAGTTGTTTTTGGCGGTGTTCGAGTCATTCGCCGAATTCGAACAATTTGGTTCAAATTCGGAAGTTCTAGAAGCTGTTTTTTGGTTCGAAAATGCGGCAGATGCGGTCAGAAAACCATTTTCAGACAAAATAAACAGCTATTAAGTAAAATAAAGTGTTAAAAAAAATGTATGCTCACCTGTCCGGCGGTCCACGGATGGCTCCGGCAAGGTCCTGTTGCAGATAGGACCTGTGGTGACATCATTTATTACAGGAATTCCGGTCACATGACCAGAGTTCCAGCAATATCTGATGTCACCACAGGTCCTATCAGCAAGAGGACCTTGCCGGAAAGGTTAAAATAGACATTTTTATGTTTTGGACACTTTCTTTAAGTAAAAGAAAATGTCAAAAATATAAAAATGTCTATTTTAACCTTTCCGGCAAGGTCCTCTTGCTGATAGGACTAGGGATGAGCGAGTCCAGGACCTTGCTGGAACCATCGGTGGACCGCTGAACAGGTGAAATACTTTTTTCTTTTTTTTTAACACTTTATTTTACTTAATTTCACTTCCGCAATGTATACATTGTGGAAGTGAAACAGCCCCACATAGCTGTTTATTTAGTGTTCCGGGGTGTTCGACAGTGCTCGACGAGCATTCGATGAACATTTGTTGAATACCCCGCCGATACGACGAATCGAATCGATCACGAACACTAGGGTGGTGACTATATCATATTGAACGAATAAATGGAAAGAAAAACTCCACATGTTTTAGGCCATTTTCTTTTTCTGTTTTTAAGTATGCAACTTGATTCTTCTAGTCAGTATGATGTTTTTTTTTAAAATACTCTAGTGGTTAAACGTGGGCGGTCATTTTTATTAGTAATATTTTAAAAGGGACCTGACAGGCTCAGCAAGCCCTCCAAATCACAGCTATAATGCAACTGAAATCTATGCTACAGGTTAAATCATAATCCGATCTTACCTGCTTCTTCTCTTCTCATCACTGATATCATTTCTGTAAAAAAAAAATAACCCATTAAATTATAGCAGATAAATAGTTCATAATAAATGTAATTTAATTCATACAAATAACATCTACTTAAAATATCTGAAATACTCATTGATGTAACATACCTGCATGAAAAAAATGGAAAAATCAGTGGGAGATTACTTTGCTGCATCAAATATTAGTCGTTTTAACTGACACTGATGTGGGTGTGGGCTGATTTAAGTGAATACTAAAGATCATTAAAGTGGTTGTCCCACAATCAGTATACATTAATCAATAGAAAATAATAAGTTTCACAATTGGATGTATTAAAAAAAAAAATGCCTCTGCTGAAATAATCTTAAAAATGTGCCTCTACTATTTAATGTGTTATTTTCTGTGCCCAACCATACAGAGCTGCCCCTATCATGGTCAGCACATACCACAGCTCCAGGCTAGAGGAGGAGGCAGATACGAATATACAGACAAAACCGCATGTGCTTGTAGTTGCTTTCTGTGATGTAACATATTTCTATGCTTGTTTATTTTATCATAGGTGTTTCCCCACATCAGCAGCCTTATGAGTACATCATAAATCAAGTCAGAGAGCTCCAGCATAAGCAAATATAGCACTGACTTGAATGATGATGAGTTCACAGGACTGGTAATGTGGCACAGACGCTCACTCCTGTGATAAAGTAAACATTTACTCCTGTGATAAAGTAAACATTCACTCTTGTGATAAAGTATACAGTCACTCCTGTGATAAAGTAAACACTTACTCCTGTGAAAAAGTAAACACTCACTCCTGTAATAAAGTAAATACTCATTCCTGTGATAAAGTAAACACTCCTGTGATAAAGTAAACAGTCACTCCTGTGATAAAGTAAACAGTCACTCCTGTGATAAAGTAAACAGTCACTCCTGTGATAAAGTAAACAGTCACTCCTGTGATAAAGTAAACAGTCACTCCTGTGATAAAGTAAACAGTCACTCCTGTGATAAAGTAAACAGTCACTCCTGTGATAAAGTAAACAGTCACTCCTGTGATAAAGTAAACAGTCACTCCTGTGATAAAGTAAACAGTCACTCCTGTGATAAAGTAAACAGTCACTCCTGTGATAAAGTAAACAGTCACTCCTGTGATAAAGTAAACAGTCACTCCTGTGATAAAGTAAACAGTCACTCCTGTGATAAAGTAAACAGTCACTCCTGTGATAAAGTAAACAGTCACTCCTGTGATAAAGTAAACAGTCACTCCTGTGATAAAGTAAACAGTCACTCCTGTGATAAAGTAAACAGTCACTCCTGTGATAAAGTAAACAGTCACTCCTGTGATAAAGTAAACAGTCACTCCTGTGATAAAATAAACAGAGAGGTAAATGTGTTACCTCACAGAACATAGCAGTTTCAAAGATGAAACTACAACCATCTCACAGAGACATGTAAACTGACCAAGGACGGAGGAGGAGTATCTTCTGATGAGAAGGGCTGAAAAAATTGTTATACAGCTTCACTGCAGTTAGTTAAAGAAGTAAAAAGCAAAACCAGGTAGACACACAGTGGTATACACTGCAGAGCTATGGCATGAATGGGTGCTGTCCATGTGAGTGTGTGGCACCCCAGGGGTTAATGTGACACAGTAACATCACACGGGTTCCCTTCCCACAATAACTGACTTACACTAGCACCTCTGGGCCAGGAGGGGGAGCTAAGCCAGCTCCCTTATATACTCCAGGTCAAGAGGAAGTAGTTAGTCAAGAGTCTAGTTCAGTCTAGAGGAGAGCTCTAGAGAGAGTCCAGTTCCTGGGAGAACTGAGAGAGGCTGTAGTGTAAAGGAGCTGTGTGAGGCTTCTCTACAGCCTGCTCATCGATTCCAGGCCTAGCCAGGGTCTGAGGAGAGGAAAACTAAAAGACAGAGAAACACATCTGGGAGCTTGAGTGCCATCACCACTCGCCCCAGAGGAGCGCACAGAACGGACACCGGATCCGAGACTGTGACTGACACACACAGCACAGTAAATCCAGGAATAGTGGAGTTTCTAGATCAACACAGTACTAGAGCAAAGCAACACAGCGGGGTCATCAGTGCACAGAGGACTCAAGTTGCCTAGCTAAGGGGTACCAGAAAGGAGAGAGAGAGACAGTGGCAGCAGCTCAGCTAGAAGCAGCAGCAGGGCCACACACACACAGCGCAAGCAGGAGGAAGCTGAGGACCGGTGGGAGTAACCCGGCCCCAGTACAGACACCGTGGACTATAATCTGCTAAAACATCTGCAGTAAAGCTTTGGAAACTACAGAAACGTGAGTGTGTGTTCCTTCAACCCGTCTCCACTATCCATCCCTTATTATCAAATCCACCATAGACTATAATAACCACTGACACTAGGAACCCTCCTCTACCTACAGAGAGCAGTTCCATCTAAGCTGCCTAACATCATCCCCGGAGGTTCTGCAGCAGCAGTGGTCCCAATACTGACCACACACCGTGGGTGACGTCATGACAAACTCTAATCCCCTGTAAATATTCCCCTTTTCCTTGCCAGGGCCCGGGACACGGTCCGGACCAGGCCCTAAGTGACATCTCCCAGTAGCAACCCGGTCCGGTACCGAGTACCCCGTCCCAGTGGGCTCGACAACCGTATGCTGTAATTCTTTCATAAGGACATTCGATCATGTAAACTCAGCCTTAAACTGTAACTGCCTTTTTAAAAAGCCTTTGATATCATATAGACAAATCAAAAGTTTTGATCTGTTAGGGTCCTAGTGTTGATTCGATTCCCAAAGATCTAAACTTTTGTCTCTTTGACGTGTTAAAAAATGATTCAAAACTAAAATTATGTTTTCAAAGTGGTAAATCCCTTTATCAATATTTAGTTGAAAGAAGAAAATACCTGCTTTTCTAGTCAGCAGAGACACATGCAGAACACTATAATGTACTGTATACAGAAAAGATTGATGGTGACATTGTATCACACTGCTTCTATGACAAAACATTTGCTCTTATCATAAATTGAAATCGGTTATCTCCTTTCTTTCAAGGACAGGAAAGAAAATGGAAATATTTGATGCACACTCTTATCTGTGGCTATTTTAAAATAGTTTCTTCAGTCCTGTTAATAATAGTTTGAGGTTGTATTTGGAGGTTTCCTATTTGATTAGCAGAAAGTAGTATTTTTTGTATGGTTGTTTCAATATTTGTATGACAATATCATCTAATTTATTATTTCATTTGTGCAGTATGGAAAGTCAAGAGTTAAATGAACAAAAAATGAACAATGGAATATATTGTATGTACAATATAAGGTACCAGCTGGCAAGGTCCTGGATGGGAGATATGCCTTACATATAGTTCTGAGAGGGCTATTTTTAAATTTTCCCGGATTTTGATTCTGGGTTATAGGAACGACCAACAGAGCTGGGAGTGACTAGCCATTCCATACTTCTATTCCAGGTTTTCTTGGGATTTTTCAAGGTATTGTATATACTCGTGTATAAGCTGACTTTTTCAGCCCAAAAATTGGGCTGAAAAGTCTACCCCTCGGCTTATACACGAGTCATATACCGAATGTATGGGTGGGGGCAGCTCTGGGGGGGTGTTGGGGGCTGGAGCGGGCTAGCTGCGGGATGCAGAGAGAGCGTGGAGATCTCCTGCTCCCGCTCATTTAATATGCACTGCCGCTGTCCATCACCTTGGTGCTTAAACAGCACCAAGTTATGGACAGAGGAGCAGGCATACTATCTGCAGTCACCTCTGGCATCCAGGCTATGCTGTACCCTCCCCTGTCCCCCGTCACTCTTTATGCCCCCCAGCTGGCACACACACAGCCCCCCTGCATCCAGAATATGCCCCCCGTCATTCTTCATGCCTCCCCAGCTGTCACATATAGCCCCCCCCCCTCGCATTAAGAATATGCGCCCCCATCATTCTTTATGTCTGCTGCTGGCGTGCACATAGCCCCCACATCAAGAATATGCCTGCCCCCCCCTCGTCACTCTATATGCCCGGGAGCCGGCGTGCACATCGCCCCCACATCAAGAATATGCCTGCCCCCCCCTGTCACTGTATATGCCCGGGAGCCGGCGTGCACATAGCCCCCACATCAAGAATATGCCTGCCCCCCCCCCTGTCACTGTATATGCCCGGGAGCCGGCGTGCACATAGCTCCCACATCAAGAATATGCCTGCCCCCCCTGTCACTGTATATGCCCGGGAGCCGGGGCGCACATTTAAAACAACATACTGTTAACTCACCCTCCAATGCGCGGTCCTTGCTCACAGCTCCTCCGTTGCTCTTCCTGTTTCCCGGCCATCAAATCATGTGACCGGGTATTACTGTGCGCCCGGTCACATGATTTGATGGCCGGGAAACAGGAAGAGCAACGGAGGAGCTGTGAGCATGGTGTCACGCTGGGAGTGGGGAAGACACCCAGCGTAGGATAACGACGGGGGGGGGGGATTAGGAGTCCCTAACGCTAAGGGCACAAGAAGGAGACGGTGACCCCTAGACTTCCTAGAGCTGACCCTGTCTGCCCTAACGTCCCTATACAGTCTCCTCAACTGTCGCCGACCACGAACCTCGTCCCTCTCTGATCCTAGCACTATCTTATCTAAGGATCAGATGGAGGGGTTCACTAGACCCCTCCACTATCAACTAAAGACAAACACCAGGGAAGACAGACATTTGGGAAAAGGAAACACTTATCTGACAGCAGAGCTCAGCAACCTCCACAACCTCCGCGTCTGCTGGAGCAAGGATAATGAGTGCACAAGGAACTATCACCTGCACCGAGGAAGGGTGATGAACCTCCTTATAAAAGTGGAAGGAATCCGCTGGGTCCTAGTGACCTACAATATTGGTGGATAAAACCAGACCGAGCACAAGACCTCCACAGCCGTCCCCCCATAACAGCGAGATCCCATCACACCCTCTCTCCATCTACACAGAAGGTAAATGCCCCTGAAAGAGACGGACCATCCTCCACCATTATGGCTGGTGGGCCACACGCTGGGAATGTCTGCGCGTGGCCTCCACCCTGTCATCCGTGCCACCCGTGACACATGGACCGCGCATTGGAGGGTGAGTTAACAGTATGTTGTTTCAAATGTGCGCGCCGGCTCCCGGGCATATACAGTGACAGGGGGGGCAGGCATATTCTTGATGTGGGAGCTATGTGCACGCCGGCTCCCGGGCATATACAGTGACAGGGGGGGCAGGCATATTCTTGATGTGGGAGCTATGTGCACGCCAGCTCCCGGGCATATACAGTGACAGGGGGGGCAGGCATATTCTTGATGTGGGGGCTATGTGCACGCCAGCTGAGGAGACATAAAGAATGCTGGGGGCGCATATTCTTAATGCAGGGTGAACTATGTGTGTGACAGCTGGGGAGGCATGAAGAATGACGGGGGGGGGGCATATTCTGGATGCAGGGGGGCTATGTGTGTCCAGCTGTGCTGGGAGCTGTATACACTGTGCTGAGGGCTGTATACACTGTGCTGAGGGCTGTATACACTGTGCTGAGGGCTGTATACCTGTGCTGAGGGCTGTATACCACACTGCTGGAGGCTGCATACCAGTGCTGAGGGCTGTATACCACACTGCTGGGGGCTGTATACCTGTGCTGAGGGCTGTATACCACACTGCTGGAGGCTGTATACCTGTGCTGGAGTCCACCCTCGGCTTATACGCGAGTCAATACATTTTCCCAGTTTTTGGGGGCAAAAGTAGGGGGGTTGGCTTATACACGGGTCGGCTTATACACGAGTATATACGGTAGGTCAGCTTCCTGATTTATTGTCTGTGTTTGGAATGTGAACAAAGGGAAGGGATTAAAAGTTTTAAGGCACAGACCTTTATTTACAGCTCAATATATGCCACAACGCGTTTCAATAGCCACTGCTATCTTCATCAGGTGGTAGGACCTGATAAAGATAGCGTTGGCTATTGAAACACATTGTGGCATATATTGATCTGTAAATAAAGGTCTGTGCCTTAAAACCTTTAATCTCTTTCCTTTGTGCTCCAGCGCTTCTCAAAACACTGCTCTTTGTTTTCTTCTATGCACATGTTCCTCATCTTCTGGGTGAGCGGTGGGAGCTGCTCTGGGCAAGCATAGCACCTCCAGCATTACATGACCTGCTGTGACATCACTAAGGAAAGCCCCTTTGATCACACGGTCAGGTCCCGTGACCACTGCTGTGAGAATCTGGTCACTGCGGTCTCTTGCAGAGGTCCCTGAAGTGCTGGCTCTCACCCACATGCTGTAACCTTGGCTGTGCGAGGTATGCACAACCGTCATAGGTGAGTGGCGACAAGGCTCTTAATCTGCTATCCCCTACAAGGGTCCCTCTCATGGTGCGCTCCATGATTGTTTATTTTCTATGGAATGCGAACAAGACCTTAATTGTGGTCAGTCTATGTCTTAACTGTGCCTGTACTGTGCCTGTACAACTTGTATCTCCTGTCAAATGGATCTCCTGTTAGAGGTCATATGCAGCAGGGAAACATAAGCGCACCCAAGCCGAAGTTACAAAACTTAGGTGAGGAAGATAGTAAGAGGGGCGTTGCAAAAGCTGATACCGGCAAATGACATAGAGACATTCCCCACTGTGTTAAGAGGGTTTGAGAGGGTGGAGGACTGGGAGAAACTACCTCCAGAGCAGTGGGTAGAGGTTCTGGTGCCATATCTGGCTGGGTAATCTCAGAAGGCATACTTTGACCTTGCTAATTTGCAGTTTACAATATGAAAAAGATTTTTTAAACACCAGGCGCAAAACAGTAACAATGAAGTGACATGACAAGAATCTGCATAACTAATCATATACTAAATAGTTGCAAGTCAAATTTATATATTTGATAGTCAAGATGATTGTCTATAAAATTAAGGTATTCTCACCCTCAAAGCTGTAGTGGATGGTGAGATATGGACCCCTTTGCTTGTCAGTGTACCAAAAGCTAGGTCAGAGTAGTGTGACGGTTGCAAGGGCTGGGATGCTCAGCTAGCTGAGCTAAGGGTATAATGTTCATGGTGGAGATGACCAACAGCTGTGGCTCTAATCGCACATGGAAAAGAGGGTATTTACAGGGGAGAAAAGATTATAAAGTTTGTGATGCCAGCTAAGGTGTCCAGCCAGGGATGGCCAGTGCTACATACAAGTACTCCCAGGGGATAGTTGTGGTAGCAACTAGGTGTTGTACGCTCCTCAGTCATGGCAGGCCCCTGGGGTGTAGTATGATAAAAGTGATGATGATGAAAGGTTGTAGTAGAGATGATGGTGGTAATGAAAAGTGCAGAGGTGCACCAGAAGTAAAATAAAGAGGCAGTTGAATGCAGTCTTTTACCTTTACTGGCAGCTTTTAACAAGTGAAGTCCAGGGGTACTGCTCACCAGGTCCATGGTCCGGTCAGTCTAGAAGAATCTATAGTCCACCCTCCCAACTGGGAAAAAATGCCTTCCTGCCATGCTCTATGTGTGTAGTCTCAGGTGGCTGGGAGTGATCCTGCTCTCCCTGTTCTCACTTCTTTCTGTGGAGTTTCCAGCTAAGGGACGCACCCCAGGGTTATGTGGTCTCAGGTATCGGGGCCCTCAGCTGCGGTTGGGATGTCACTGGAAATAGGAGTTTATCGTGATGCCACCCACAGATTCTGATGAAGTAGCACTGGTGAAGTAGCACCAGCGCCGCTTCAGACCTCCGGAGGGTGATGGTACTGCAGTTTTGATGGAACAGCTCCCTGCAGTTGGAGCTGGGCCTCCGGGGCAGGGGTGCACCAATTATGTAGATGCAGTCTGTAAAGGTAGATTATCAGCAATGCAGTAATAGAACAAACACACGGAGACTCTGTCACTCTACTCGGGTACTCTACTAGAACAGTTCTGATGAAAATGCAGTGCACAGGGAAATCAGTCTTTTTCTTGAGGTAGCTGGCCGGGTAGTCACAGCGGGCTGCAAGATCTCTCAGAGACTCCAATGGTATACCTTCTCTTGACTATCCTAGGTCTTGCTGCTGATACCTGTCCTTGCACTACCCCCATATTACCAGGCCTGTTGGGGTGCTGATGAGTTCCCGTGCTTCCCAGCTCTTAAGAAGGAGGGCCTCAACCTTTAGTTGGGCAATCCTGGTGTGGCGGTGCTGTGTGGTCAGGGTGTCGGGGCCGATAGACTGACCCGCGACGGCCGGTTTTGGTGGCTCAAGGGCTAGACTCCCTGCACCGCGTCCTCAGAGCCGGCTCCCTGTGGTGGACCAGGGTTCCCCCCGGAGTATGGGTGCTCCGGTATAGGAGTTCCTCTCTCTCTTTTCCTGGGCTGCCTTTCTACCTCCCTCCTCCCCTAACTCTCCCCCCAGGGACTGGGCTCCAACCATTTGCCTAGGTTTGAGTGTGGGAGTGCTGGGATGGGAGCCTCCTACAAACCTTGCATTCCCACTGTGACAGGGATAACTGCACACTCTTTTATGAGTGCAGTTAGTATTCCAACTGTGCTGCCTGACCAGTGGGGTGCCACATAAGCAGGCAAAGCAAACCTTACAAGTGATGCTGTCCTAATCTTCACAGCCCTGAGCTCTCTGTGTTTCTGTGCTCCTGTGTCTACACAAATGACCAGCAGGCCTGCAGTTTCCTGGGCTCCATTTTCTGCCTTCAGGGTCTGTAATCCCTGGACAACCTAGGCAACTGGTACCCTGCTTTCAGCGTGACCTGGGGTGAGTTTCTTGCAGCTCAAACCCCAGATGTCTACTCTCCTTGTGCGTTCTCTTCCCTTCCTCACGCTCTCCTCTCTCTAACTCCTTCCCCCAGCCAGAAGGAGGAGATACTCCTAGAACATAGGTACTCTTGCTCCCCCTTCTGGTTAGGGATCAGTCTGTATGTGAATGTGTTGGGTACTTAGTGGAGGGAGCTCAGTTACCTCCTGACACGGCACCACTACTGGTTCCAGGGGTGATACCACTGTGGCGGTCAGACTTCATTTTTTTTCCCTGAAACTTTCTGTGTGAGAGCTGAGTGTGCTTTGTGGGACCATCATTGTGGATTATAGTCAGAGGAGTATGTGGCGCCCCACGCAGTCAGGCGTCACAGAGGGGTATTGCACCCGTAAAAGAGGTGCAATTTCCCCAGCTGCAAGTGGACCCTAGGTTGGTGGGTGGGACCCATTCCTGCACTCCCACATTAGCTGAGCAGTGGGATGTTACCCAGGAGGGAATATATTCACCTCTAGGGAGATAAAGGAAGTCTTCAACAGAATGACCAGCTAGGAGAAAGAGTAGTCTCTCTCTAGTTGGTGAGAGAGGGAGAGGGTTGGAACAGTCGAAGAAGGAGGAACGTTGAAAAGAGTGTGGAACATGGCGGAAGGGTTACCCTAATGGTTTCTAGCTGATACAGAGGAAGGAGAAGGGGTCTTGAGGAGATCCTGAAAGAGGGCGCCCGACGAGCGGAGTCTGGGCCCTAGACAGAAAGGGAGAATCCCAGAGTGGAGTGGGATTCTCCAGTCCACCACGGGAACGCCGGGCCCGGGGATCCGGCCAAAGTCCATCTTTGCACTCATCAACCAGCTGCTGTGGTCCATATATCGCCACAGCACCCTGCCAGACGGAGCGATCTGCCTGCTTCCTCACCACGAGGGAGAGGATCCCCAATACTACCTACACGGAGCCATTGTTATAGGCCCATTCTAGGCGGGGAAGAAAGGACACGGGTTCGTCAACTAAGGTACACCACGGGTTCCACCATACCACCTGGGATCCACTTGCAGCCACCCGTGGAGCTACCTGTTATTTTAACATCTAATGCTGGACTGTGAACTTTGTATGATGCTGCTACAAGTTGACAGTAAAGTACCCGAGAGAAAGGGACTTTGCCTGTGTGTGAGTTTTTACATCTACCTGTTCCTTTGCAAGAACGCTGCCCCGGAGGACCAGCTCTACCTGTAGGGAGCTTTGCCATCTCAGACGCACTACCGTCTACCTCGGCGGACTGTGGCGGTGCTGTGACCCATCACCAGGTACTACAGGTGGCGTCACATGACAAACTCTTATCCCCTGTAAATAAACCCCTTTTTTGAATGTCACCCAGGCCACGGGCTCAGGCGCTGCCACCCGTGACATCCCAAGCATCCCACCGAGCCTGATACCCGAGTACTCCAGGGCCTGGGGCTCGACAAGTATGTTGGGGTAATAAACGGAAATTGAGGGTTGTCTGTGTGATTTATTTCAAATAAAGGTTTTTTCCCCATGTGTTGTATTTTTTAACTATTTCCTCACAGGATTGATAATGGGTGAGCCTCATTGAGACCTAAAATGTATCAATCTGGGCTTAATGACAATCAGTCATTACCCAGCTGTCATTACCCACTTCTAAAACCTTGATCCCACTGCACCAGAGCATTGGGAAGAGCCGGGAAAAGCGGCGGGATTGAAAATGAACCCTCCATGCCAGATTACCTTCTTTAAGAGCAAGAGCCAACCACACCAAACGTTTAATGACACGCCAGGGTCACAGAAATGGGTTTCGGTCCCTGTGATTCCCGTGATGAAGCCTCAAAGCCTGGTACCAAGTATCCTAAGGCCATGGAAGGGCATGTCATCAGCAATCTCTGACTAGCTCGACCTATCTCACTATACCAGTAGTGACCGGTCAAACTTCTGTGTACTCACAGCGCACCGTTTTTCTTGGAGTACACTGTCAGATTGAGACTCTGAGGAACTCCAACATGTCTCAGGCCCAGCACATCCTCTCACTTCGGACTTAGCACGTTCCCATCTTCATGTGCCTCCCTGATTCGCTGACAAGTCTTGACCCTTCAGGAATCTCCTCAGGACCGAGATCACCAGGCCCAGTCTGCTGCAGCTTTTTTTAGTCTGCCCCAGTCTCGGGGCTCGTCTGTTTTCCCGCATTTATCTTTTCTTATCTAACGGTGTTCCCTAGTGGACGAACTTAAGTAATTGCAGGAAAGCTTACAAAGCAGTGTTGTGAACTTATTATTAGAAGTACATGTCAACATGGTTTTAGTAGATTGCCATTATTTTGTGGTGCCCTCTATTATTTTAAATTTCTAAACTTGATTACCATTTAATTAACCCCTTAAGGACCAAGTCACTTTGCGTGAAAGTTAATGACAGGCCATTTTTTGCAATTCTGACAAGTGTCTTGATGAAGTTATATCTTGGACGCTTCAATGAATCCTACGATTATGAGATTGCTTTTTGTGAAATATTGGCTTGTTGTTAGTTGTAAATTTTAGGACTATATTTTTTATTTCATGAAACCAGAGAGTTATGTGACACATTTACTTTACATCAGCACAATTTTGAAAAAAAAATTTTTCTTTGCTAGGAAGTTAGAAGGGTTCAAAGTTCATCAGCAATTTCTAATTTTTCCAACAAAAGTTGCATGCCACTTTTTTTCATGACCACATCACTTTGAAGTGCCGATGTAATAGAAAATACCCAAAAGTGGCACCATTCCAAAAACTACACACCTCAGACTACTTAAAACCACATTCAGAAGATTATTAACCCTTCAGGTGCTTCACAGGAATTAAAGCAATGTGGAAGGAAATAAGTAACATTTTACTTTTTCCAAACAAAAATGTTATTTTAACCTTAAATATTGCATTTTCACAAGGGAAGCAGGAGCAAATGGACCCTAAAATTTGTTGGGCAATTTCTCCTGAGTACACTGATACCTCATATGTGGTGGATAAACACTGTTTTGGCGCTCGGCAGGGCTCAGAAGGGAAGGAGCGCCATTTGACACTCCAGGCAGAAAATTAGTTGAAATTGTTAGTGGACACCATGTCACATTTGGAGAGCCCCTGATGTGCCTAAACAGGTGATCTCCCCACAAGTGACCCCATTTTGGAAACTAGACTTCCGCAGCGAACGTATCTAGATGGGTATCGAGCACCCTGAGCCCCCAGGTGCTTCACTGAATTTTAAAAAGTTCAGCTGTAAAAAATGAAAATGCCTTATTTTTTCCACAAAATATTATTTTAGCCTGAATTTTTTAAATTTTAACAGGGTGAGAGAGATAAATAGATCACAAAATTTTTGAGCAATTTGTCCTGAGTACACCGTACTCATATGTGGTAGTAAACCATGTTTGGGCGCATGGCAGGCTCAGAAGGAAGGAGTGACATTTTGAATGCAGATTTTAATAGAATGGTCTGTGGTGTCATGTCCCATTTGAAGACCCCTGTGTGCCAACATGGCATCATTGGGTTACCATGGTGATCGCCCATCGCAATTACATTATTTGAGCCGATCACAGCGGGGAGAGGAGTGATCCTGATTGCTAAGACCGCAGCACCTAGAGGGTAACACAGAGCCAGGTATAGTGACCACACAGATCACTGGCTGTCAGATCGCTCATCTCAACTTCATCTCCTCCATGCAGGGATGAGGCTGAGAGAAGCGGGCAGAGGCGGCGGGCAAACCAGCACAGGACAGAGGGGGAAAGAACGGGCACCAGAGGGCAGACGACGGAGGAGGGGTTGTTAAAGAAGGAAGCGGGAAGTGGAAAGAGGAGAGCAGGGAGCGGAGGGAGGAAGCGGAAGGATGTGATCGGTGGGAGGAGAGCGGGGAGTGGAAAGAGGAGAGCGCAGAGTGGAGGGAGGGGAGCAGAGGAGGAGAGCGGAGGGAGGAGAGCAGGGAGCGGGAACAGTAGTGGAGGGGCAGTGGGAACAGGCAGCATAATGAGTGCAGGAGCCAGGCACAGCTAACAGGCTGCATCTCCTGCAGAGATCGTGATGGGAAGTGCTGATATTCAGCACTTTCCTGCGCAATCATGATGTGATCGGTCAGTTAAATTGACTGACAGATCACATCGCTCTGAGTGTGGGGACCACTAAAAAGGGTCCCCACACCTCTTCCCCGCCCCTAGCTGTCACTGATAGCTGTCGGAATGGAACTATCACTGCGTGTTTACATGCAGTGACAGTTCAAAGCCATGACAGATATAGCCGTCGTAGTGCAGGAACTGACATCTTTCCATGACTGCTATATCCGTCTTTGGTCGTTATGGGGATAATTTAATTATTTTAGTCAATATACCTGTGCTACCTAAGCATCAAAATCGATGTACTATGGTGCAAAATTTCGGGTGTTTGTGTTACCTTCGAAGAATTTTCCAAGACGATTAGCTTAAATACCAATGCCACCTAATGGAATGTATGTGGTGGGACAGGCAAAGCTTATTAGTAGTACAAACTTGTGCCCTTCACTACAGGGTACTTGCACATAGATTTGTCATTTGCACAAACCCTAATATTGTAATCGTATTTACAATAGTTTTTCTTTTTATAGATTTCATGCGTGAAAAACTAAAGTATGCAACTAGGTATTGCCACCGGCTCTACAAAACACATAAAAATCTTATACTATGAGTGACAGGTGCAAGACAGGACCTCTTTGAATATGTGCCAAGTAAAGGATTTCAGCAACCATTCTAAAAACCAGTCTAGCCCTAGCTATTTGCCAGTTCATTTACCTGTGCTCCGTTGTATAACTTGTATACTTCCTGAACCTGTTATTACATGACTTTGGCTCTTCACTTTATCGTCTAATCGTCTGTCTCTAGTTTCCGGTCTTGGCAGCCGACTCAAAATTTCTCCAATACTTAGCTTGACATTTTCTCAGCCTCTCTGTAAGTTGAAAGAATTCTTGATTTTTCCATTCTGTTATATGATGCTGTCTGTGCTATGTCTATTCCATATTTGCAAACACTGAAATATTTTATCTAATTAATTTGACCAATTATCTTTTTTCCCAGTCAATTTACAGAGTTGTTATATCTCCCTTCAGCGTTATTAGAGACACAAAGTACTGACACATTTAATTTATACTGTTAAGTATTTAGCTCTTATCCCAGGAGTGGACACAGACAGAAGAGGGCCTCTGTGCAAGAACAGAATACGAGCCCTATGCAGTCTTATAATGTGTCTGTGGAGATGGAAGGAACCACCCTACCTCTTTGACCCCAGTGAGCTGCACAGATTGGACATATAGTATATGCATCTCTGACCCATCAAATTAAATTTTTAATGATAAAATTTCTATTTTTATTGCTCAAATTCTAAAAAGCTGAGAAACAGTTGGAAAGGGCTGGTATGGCACAAGACCCTAGTGATGGAGCAACAGCAAAAGGAACTCAGGGTAATTACATACAGGGCTAGGGTGCGGAGCTGAATCTCTGTCAAATGTATCTTAATTGTTACTGAAAAAAATATAAAAAATACATCTTAATCTCTCAGATTATAGAGGTGAGACACGAAAAAAACATGTCAAGTCTAAATAATTTTCACTAGTGATGAGCAAGCACTAAAATACTTGAGTACTCGATATTGGAATCAATCAGGACGAATGCACAGACAGGACTGACTCAAGTACTGAGTATAATGGAAGTCAATAACAGGAGGCATGAAGAGGCTGGAAAATTGCTAAATAGATGGAAAACAGTGCTCAAATGGAATAGGAACAGCATAGAGAAGACACCTGGAAGCATCGCTGATTCCCAGGTTGCTGCTGGGAACAATGTTGTCAGAGTATTAGGCTGTGTGCACACATTCTGTTTTTATCACATTTTTTAAGGCATTTTTGAGTGCAGGTTTGTCAGAATACCTGCAGAGAATCCTGATGCCAGCAAAGTCAATGAGAATGGTGCGGAAAATAATCTGCATCATGTGAATTTTTGCAATGTTTTTTCAACCATTTATTGAAGTCAGTCAAAACCACTATAAGGCGGCCGTCACACGCTACGATATCTTGAAAGATATCGCTTGAACGCGCCTGATTAAACATCGCGTGAACGATGTCTCTGCGTGTGACGGCAAGATACGACGAGCGAGAAGTGTTCAAATCGCAAGATCGAGATCTGAGCTCCGGACCTCACATCTTGCGATGAACGATTTGACAAACAGCTTCATCGTGGTGTATAACACCACGATGAACGATCTCCCAGCGGCAGAGCCTATGCTGGGAGATGGTAACTATGGTACACGTCGGGTTACTAAGCGATGCGCGGCGCCTAGTAACCCGATGTGTACCATAGTTACCAGCGATCTCGCTGTTCACATCGCTGGTGAGTCTGTCTGTGTGACATCTCACCAGCGATGTGAGCGATATTGTAAGCGATCGCGCGTGCACGTGATCACTTACAATATCGTTCAAGATATCTGTGCGTGTGACGGCCGCCTAAGAATGATTGCAGATCTAATGCATATTTGCTGCATTTTTACTTGCTTTTTTCCATGCGGTTTTAGACAAAAGTTAATGCTATTAAGATCCTACTATATAATCGCCTTATCGTGTCTGTCTGTCTCTCTGTAATGGAAATCCTGCGTCGCTGATTGGTCGCCGCAGAGCGCGGCGACCAATCAGCGCCAGGAGTAGTCCGGCTGCGAATTGACGCGGGATTTGAATCACACCTACCATTGGGAGATCAGCGGTGCTAGCTGCGGGTCATCTCCTGCCGCACAGAGGTCAGCAGCGACGCAGTCGGGAGATGACTGGTGGAAGTACCCCAACCGGCGCTAGTGATCTCGCTCAGTGTGACACGCAGCAGCGACCAGGCCCCCGCTGTGAGATCGCTGATCCTGTCACGGAGGTTAGCGGTGATGCAGCCGGGGGATGACCTGCGTTAGCGATCTCCGCTAGCAGCGGAAGTACCCGACCGGCGCTAGCGATCTGCCTCAGTGGGGCAATTTCACCAGCGACCACGTACTGACGCTCCAGCGATCCCTACAGGTTGCATTGTTGTCGGGACCACTGGAGCATCGCCAAGTGTGACGATACCTTACTGATCGCTGGTGAGGTGACACACATGCAGATATATTGAACGAAGCCCCATCGCTGATTGGGGAAAATCTTAAGTATTCATTGCATTATTTTTAAATCTTTTTAAATAAACCACATATATATTCTAGAATCCCCGATGCGTTAGAATCGGGCCACCATCTAATATATAAAGCTGAATGTGTGTATGTGTGTATGTATGTATATCCAGGATTGGCAACTACAGCCACAAAATTTTGCACAGTCACACGTCTGGACCCCGAGAGCATCATAGGCTATGTTGTGAGGCGAAATTTTAACCCTGCGCATTCCAGTTCACCAAACAATTTTGCCCCTATCTACATAATGGGGAAAAAGTGAAAGGAAACGTATTGGAGGAAAATCGACAGCTGCCAGCTACAGCCACAAAATTTTGCACAGTCACACGTCTGGACCCCAACAGCATCATAGGTCATGTTGTGAGGCGAAATTTTAGCCCCGCGTGTTCCGATTCACCAAACAATTTTGCCCCTATCTACATAATGGGGAAAAAGTGTCAGTTACCAGTTGACAGTTATGAATGAGAGGGTCTTAATGACTGCGCCAAAGACTAACAGCATATAGTCACTAAGGTGGAGCCCGGACATGGGATATTCACCACGCACGGGGACATGTATAAACACCACACGCACACAAAGAGTAACAGCAAGTGTATAGTCGCTAAGGTGCAGCCCCAACATTGGATACTCACCACGCACCCACACACACCACAAAGAGACACACAACACAGAGACACACACACCCTATAGCGAGACATGCACTCACCCCACAGGGACACACACACACACACACACCACAAAGAGACACACACACCACACAGACCCCCCCAAAGGGACACACACATACACACCCTATAGGGACACATGCACTGACTCCACAGGGACACACACCACAAAGAGACACACACAATACAGAGACACACACACACCTCACAGACCCCCCCCACAGGAACACACACACATACACACCCTATAGGGACACATGCACTCTCCTCACAGGGAACACACACACCCCAGGGACACACACACCACACAGACAGACACAGATGTGCATAAATCGCCTCACACAACTCGCCTCATACGTGTGCTATCTTTAATTTCCTAAAATAAACATCTGATTAAAAACAGCCAATGTGCAACACACGTGCCATATATGGAATTAAGGCAGATGTCAGTCACATGAGCTGTCTATTATGTGTATGTGTGAGGTAACATATACTGCCCGGCCGGGGGGAGAGTTTACTGTTGGCTGGAGATTTATCAGGCTGCCTATAGCAATCAATCACAGCTCAGCTTCTATTTTCCTACAGGTCATTAATATGACAAATTCAAATTCTATTTTGTTATAGCTAACAGCAGTTATTTATTAACCCGGGCGTAGCCGGGTAGTACAGCTAGTCTAGTATAAAAGTAAAACCTATTTGGCTTCAGGGTTAATATGGGCGACAAATGGCCACTAGGCGTTCCTGGAGTACATTCAAACGGTAATTATTCTCCTGCATTGTATACAGGTGTATTAAACATATTATAATTGTTATATGTGGGAGTTATTTTAGTTTACATCTTGGACTGGTCATTTGTGTGTATTGGCTTACTTCTCCCTTTGTGAGACTCTCATACTTTCACATAATGGGGCATTATTCGCACACACCCTATTTACTTTATTTTGTCTTTATTTATACATGTTTACCTATTTACCCTATAACACTACCATCCATTATATCTTATGTCTGTGTGCCTTATAATCTTATATTTACTACCAATAGTTTTAATATATATGTCTTTTGGAACTGATGTACCAAAAAAGGAATTTTACATTAATCATTGGAGAAGAGAGTATCTTTTTTTCTGTTGGATCTATAGAGATAGATAATAGATAGACAGTGAGAGTGACAGAGAGAGCAACAGTTAGAGCGACAGAGAGCAACAGAGAAACAGAGGAGAGTGTGCCTAACATCATTTCACCGGATCTTATATAAGACGCGATGACGCAATGAGGCCAGCCAATCACAGTAATGCCAATCTGGCTAAAGCATTACCATGTATGGCAAAAATAAGAACTATTCCTGTAGTGCTGTCTGTTTGAACATTCTTCCTCCCAAAAATCAGAATAAGCCTTGGTTCACATTTATCCTATGCACTTTGCTGAGCACTTACATTGGGGTTTCCATGTAAATCCCAAAGATGTGATTGAGACAAAACCCTTAATAAACCATTCATTATAATTAGGAAGATACAGTCACTTTGAAATTTGTCTGGTCTCTGTTCCGGTGTTTAGGTGTATTCTTTGCTCACAAGTTTCGATGACCACAGTGCATGCCATATAAAAGATGGATACTTCTGGAACAAATACCAAACAAAGTCCATGGTTACTCCAGCTGCCTCATTATAGTGAGTGGTTCCATCATGGGTTTCACCTGAATCACTTTTTGGGGGATTGACACGAAAAGCCTGATGTAAATCCTCAGAATAGAACACAAGATTGTAGGCTTATAGTGAAAGCGATCAAATAATGTTCTGTGCCCCAAAATGTTACCAATAAAATCCCTAACTTATCCCACCAAAAAAAATCCCCCACTCAAGTCTGTCCCTGGAAATATAGGAGGTTTCCACATTACTGATAGGACAAAGGCTCTTCAAACACAATGGCACCTACCCCCCAAATAAAATCCAATGAAATCTAAGATCTGAAATCAAAATGCCCACCACCTTCTTAGTCCTCATATGAGTAAACCACAGTAAGTGGCCATATGTCACTTACAATTTACAGGGTGCATGTCACCAGAAGCACAAGCTGGGCACAATGTATGGGGCCAGTAGGCTGGCATATTTGCAATTCTCTAGAAAAAAAAAGTGTGTTATGGACGTTACAAAATAGTAACTGCAGCCATTTATGAATTCATTGAGAGGGGTGATTTGTACAGTCGGGTCACCCTTGAGATTTTTTTTGCTTTTCTGGTCCTTTGGGATCTATGCAAATGCCACACATTATCCAGATTGGCATTCCAAAAATTAGATAGTGCTCTGTGCTGTTCAGGTTTTGCATGTGCCCAAACAGTATTTTTTGACCACATAAAAAATCATGTAGTCACGTATCCCTTTCCCTATTACCCCTAGTGCAAATTTTACATTTGGTGATAAAACAGTATTTTAATGGGAAAAAATGTAATTTTTTGTTTTCACATTTAAATGTTATAAAGCTTTGTGAATCACCTGTAAGATAAAAATGCTCAGTACACCTATAGATGAACTCCTTGAGGGGTCTAATTTGTAAATTAGAGTTACTTGGGGGGTTTCAACTGTTTTGGCGTGTCAGAGCTCTGCAAATGTGACATGGCATTTACATTCTATTCCGGACAAATTTATGCTCTAAAAATCAAAAAGCGCTCTTTCCTTTCTGATTTCTGCCATGTATCGAAACAGAAGTTTTTGACCACATATAAGGTATCATCTTGTTAGGGAGAAGTTACCTTACAATTTATGGGGTCTTCTTTTTCATATGTTTATCAAACTAAACTTAGTTTGATAAACACATTAATTGGTACCTCCCAAAATATCTAGTCAATTGACCGATAATCTTCTTTTTCATATTAACTATTGTGATAACTACTAATTTATGGTTAAAACAAATTTTTAGCATAAAAAAAAAAAAAAAAAAGGTTGTTTTTGTTTTTACATCCCCATTTTAACAAGTTCTGTGAAGCACCTATGGGTTCAAAATGCTGAACACACACGGAGATGGATTCCTTGATTAGTCTATTTTCATAAAGGAGGTGTTTCTGCTGTTTCGGCACCTTAGGGGCCATGCAAATGCGACATGATGCCTGCAACCTACTTCAGACAAATTTGTGTTCCAAAATTGAAATGGTGCTCCTTCTCTTCCATGCTCTGACGTGTTTTCAGCGGTTTCTGACCATGTGTGGGGTGTTGGTGTGCTCAGAAGAAACTGGGTAACAAATTATGGAGTCCATTTTTTCATTCTATCCCTTGCAAATGTAAAAATATTGGGGCTAAAGCAACATTTTAGAGAATGCATTAATGCTAGGGGTGAGCGAGAAGCAAAATCTTCGTAATCGCTATACTCGTAACGAGTACTTTGTAATGCTGGCATATTCGTCCAAATAGTGAGTTCAATGTTAGTCAAATAGTGATAGGCTCTGCCCACACACATCCAGCCATAAAACGAGCATTTCAAAGATAGAACAGGAGGGTGGGTTTTTTGCGTTTTCACTCCATACAACACCTTGCTCTACCCTCGGTGAGACCCTTAGATTCAATCTGCTCTTACTGGGGTGCCTTCTCCCTTTGTGTACTGAAGGCAGCTGACAAAATGTTTTGGATTGCTCAAGATCGACACATCACTCACGACCACCAGCATTACTCGCCGAGTAACGAGTGTTGAGAATACTGTAATATCGTTGGAGGTAACGAATATTAACAAGTATATTCGCTCATCACTAATTAAACCTGTCTAGCACCTGAAGTGTTAAAAAAATCCTGACAGCAGTTTTAGTATTTGAGGGGTGCGGTTTTTAAAATGGTATCACTTTGAGTTTACAATATATGGGCCCCTCAAATTCCATTTAAATCTGAAGAAGTCCCTAAAGAAACAGGTTTTGTACATTTCTTGAAAAAATGAGAAATTGCTGCTGAATTTTAACCATCCTAAGAAAGTAAAATGCCACTTGAAAAATGATGCAGATATAAGGTAGACATATAGGAAACGTTAGTCATACTGTACAAAATGATTAATAAATAACTAGTTTAAGGATATAAAAATTGAAAGTTTTAAAATTGTGAAATTTTCAATATTTTTGCAGAAAATAAAGGGTTAAATATTTTTAGGAGAAAGGTAATATAACAAACTCTTTACATTACAATCTACAAACATTTTTATTATTTATATTATTTTTTTAGAGTGTATAATGTTTTTAAAATTTTGGACTTGGAATTAAAAGATGACCACAGTACATGCCTAAACTCCGTTTAGCGGTGGCTGTAGACAACCAACTTGTTCTCATTTAAATACAGGTGAATCGCAATGAATTAGAATATCATCAAAAAGTTAATTTATTTAATAAAGTGAAACGCATATATTATATAGAGTCATTACAGAGTGATCTATTTTGAGTGTTTATTTCTGTAAATGTTGATGATTATGGCTTACAGCCAATGAAAATGCAAAGTTCATTATCTCCAAAAAATTAGAATGTTATATAAGATTAACTGAAAAAAATATTTTTAAGTCATAAATGTTGGAAAAGTATGTACAGTAAATGCACTCAATACTTGGTCAGGGCTCCTTTTGCATGAATTACTGCATAAATGCGGTGTGGCATGGAGGCGATCAGCCTGTGGATGAGATTTGTTGAGATTTACATTAAAGTGACACTGTCAGGTCATTTGTTAGTATGATACTAATATTACCCTTGAATAGTGCCTGGGCAGACCTTTTAAAACATGTAAAACCATTCTAGTTTCCATGTTATCAGCATTGTCAGACCCTGCAGAGAGCTCCTCCATTAGTCATCTCCATTATATTACCAGTCGATTAGTCTGGCTGCTGTATAAGTGTTATTTAAATATCCACACCCATCCAGGCTTGCGTTCACTCCCTCCCCTCTGTGCTGGGAGGGGGAGGTGTTTTGTGCTGCAGCCTGTGGTGTCTGTAATATTTCTATTATATAAAGGTTGGTTTTCCAGCAGACAAGTAATATGTGTATCTGCTGAGCAAATGATCTTATATTCACAAAGAAATATCTCAGACTGCACACACTACACATATGTCTCATACACACAATGACATGAAGAGGTCAGAGCTGCAGCAAAGATCACTCCTCCTCCCCCCTCCCCTTCTCTGTCTGCAGTGAATGAGTCACACAACAGACAGATCACAGGACATTGTAATGAAGAATGAATATTCATTTTTTGATGAGTGGGCAGCAGAGAAATCACTGTGATTGACAGATAGCATGAATCTCATTATTTGCAGTTTACAAAAGATAGGGGGGGAATATAAATAATACTATAGAAATATGAATAGAGAGAACTTAGAGAAAGGAAAGAAAATGATATCAGTTACATATGGATTTTTGACCTGACAGATTTCTTTTAAGCTATATAGATTGTTTTATCACTGTGTTTTGATCATTTTGAATTTGGGGTTTCATGATATTTAATAACCAATTTGCTATATATTTTTCTTTTTAGTGTGTTTACAGATTGCCTTCATATCTATGGTTCAGGGGCGGAACTACACTGGTGCAGCCGGTGCAGCTGCACCAGGGCCCCGACCGGTTAGGGGGCCCCTTCAAGCCTGGAGGGGGCCCCCAGCCGACCCCCACAAGCCGCGGGAGAGCGCGGCTCTCAGCGCGGCTCTCCCAGCCGACCCCCACAAGCCGCGGGAGAGCGCGGCTCTCAGCGCGGCCCTCCCAGCCGACCCCCACAAGCCGACGTCACCAGGCGGGAGAGTGCGGCAGGAGCAGGACCAGGCAGGAGAGAAGCAGCGGTAAGAGTGCACTAGCACTCCCCCCCCCCCCCCCCGGTCCACACCTGCACCAGGGCCCCCGGGTGTGATGGTCCGCCCCTGCTATGGTTGATGTTGCTTTTTTTTGCTCTGAGACAAATCCCTCTGATTAATTAATTCTGCAGCTTTTTGACCAATGAGTCTGCAATTACATATTATACTGATTGATTGTACTGAAAATTGCTAGACAGCTAGATAATATGTAGTTTAAGCCATGCAGAAGATCGTAATTACTCTTGTGCATTACATCCTGTAGGAAAATTGACTAATGTGGAGCAAAGTGAAAGAAAGTCCATTAATTAATGCCCATTGTTACAGGCATAAAATAATGAATGAGTATAGTAATTACCATATAAATACATCTAATATCAGCATTCTTAACGGACAAACTCACAGAAATGCATCTTGCTACCATATGTGAACTACTACCTATTTGTGGCCAATAAGAAATACTTAGGGCTTAAACTCGATCTGAGAAAAAACCTATATATGAAAAGAGTCTTTCAGCCAATAATTAGAACATAACATTTTTTACTTTATTGGAATACTCAGATAAAATACATTTTTATACATATAACAAAGTATATTCACAATGATTGTGCTCAATAGTTACAAGAGACCTGTGATCCCACCGTTTATTTACAAGAAAGAGGAATATTATATTTTCATACAACAGTATAATTTTATTTCCATTGTTCATACATTAAATATCTAAATATCATATAGGTGTATTTTAAAACAAGGGGACAGAGGAATATATTCCTGAACTGTACATATTGTTCCCCAGGAGACCATCCAATATTTTGCTTATCGTGACATGTGCACTGTTAGCATCAATTTCAGTAAAATTTCTGTAAGTGTGTGTGTGTCTTATTTATAATCATTGTGAATATACTTTGTTATATGTATAAAAATGTATTTTATCTGAGTATTCCAATAAAGTAAAAAAATGTATATTCTAATTATTGGCTGAAAGGCTCTTTCCATATATGTAAACTACGTTAGTTTGTATATTTCTGTTTCTAGTATTCATTGTTGCCGACTTGCCATTAATGTGTGCATATGACCAGTCTATCATCACAACTATTCTCTAAGCTCTGCACTTTTAAAATTAATTTGTAACGGGAGAATATAGACCAAGCACTCTCGTCACAGCTTTAGAGATTGTCACTCTGTACCAGAATACCGTTATTAGCGGGACAAAAGAAGTTTCAGCAGGGTGCTTGCTCTGGGCTGAAAGCTGCATTAGAGGATCGACAACAATCACAATGGAAGGAAAAGAGCTGCAATTCATCGGTCAGTATAATCCTTTTTATACTGCAATTTGCAGTTACATAAGTGCAGGGAGAGAGTGATGGATCCACAGACTACGGTGGACCTGTAGGAGTGCTTCATCGCAGTATGGCATCATAGTCCGTGGATCCATCACCCTCTCCCTGCACTTATGTCCCTGCAAATTGCACAATAGAAAGGACTATACTGATTGGTGAGTTACAGCTCAGATTGTTGTGGATCATCTTAAAATGAATTTGTCACCAGGATTTACATCCAAAGCTAATAACAGAGCTGCATTGCTTTTGAACGCCGATTCTTATCACCCACATAGTGTTCATACAAAGTTCCCTGCAGTTTTGGCAAATTTAGCATTACCTATATGTTTTACCTGAACCAGTCCAAAAGGCGCATAGTGAGGATCAATCTAGCCCATTCTATGTAATATGTAGTGCCACAATATTATCTTTAATAAATTTGGGGAAATTGCATGGATCTTTGGACGGACACTAGTGTTAATATAAATAAATGTAAAAAACACACATTCAGTGCTGTTCTTAGCTTGATAATCCTTTTATAGGGCATGTGTAAATAGAATCAACCCTCCTAAGGTTCCGTTCACTCAATGAGCATTTTGCCACATATTTGACAGCAAATCTGCACCTTTGAATCCTTTGAGTCCTTATTCATCACGCAGTCCTTCCGATGGGCCGCATCTATTTTTACAAACGATTTATTTTTTTGTGGAAAGGGTGGATTGAAGAAGTCAATTCATTTGTTCACAGCTTGAATCAAAATAAGTGGGGTCTTAAATTTACAGCCACCATTTCCAAAGATCAATTTCAGTTCCTTGATCAAGAAGATCACTTTAGGAGTCTTTTTTACATCAATATTCTTTAAGGTTGACATGAATAGCTACCAGGAATTTTCCAGTGGATATCTTCCAAATTGGATTAGAAATATCCTGTATGGTCGGCACTGGCGCGTTCGAAAGAATTGCACACTTTATTCTGACTTTATTCAAGAAGCTAAAATCTTTCAGAATAGGTTCACTAAAAAAGGGTATCCAAAACATCTTTTGGCAGATGCCTACAATACAACCAAATCCTTACAACAGGATGACTGCCTTTCCAAAATTATAAACCATGGGGACACAAAAACGAAAAACAATTCGTACAACAATAGTCTAATCACAATGTTCAATAGATTGCATAACAATATAAAACAATCAATAAAAAAAATTAGTATATTTTACAGTACGATCCTGTTCTCTCTTTGGTTATGTCACAAAATGCTTCAATAGTCTTTAGGAGAGATATTAATCTGCAGCTCCGAGTTGTATTGCACAACCAAACCAAGGAATGTCCTGTAGATCTACAAAATATTCTTTGGGACTTCACCAGTGTAGACATCCCAGAGGGCTTTGTTGTAATATCATCCAACATGGTGCCACCTCAATCTGTTACAATAGGAGAGATCCTTAAAATCAATGGATCCTTGACTGTGGCTCATCATATATTATATATATGATGGAATGCAATTGTGGCTTATGGTACATTGGACGCACCATTAAAACTAAGCGACTTAACACACACCGTCACATCTTCAAAGAGGGTGTGCAACATCATAGTGTCTCTAGACATTACTTAAGGGAACATAATAAAGTCCCCACAAACATGAGTCTATGCATAATAGAACAGATTTCAGAGCTGACAAAAAATCGGTTTGAAAAAATTAATCCTCAGAGAATCCTATTGGATTTTCAAACTTGGTGTCCTATACCCCAAAGGTTTGAATATAAATGCAGAAAAAAATTAAGTAGTAATCACATTTACAAAACATGAAAACATTTTTTTTTATTTGTGAGGATTTTTTTTTAGAGGAATTTATTTTCAGTTTTTTTCTCTGTGAAGTTTTATTTTTCTTCTCTCCTTCTTTTCTGAGTTTTTTCTTTGAGGATTATTTTTATCAGAATTTTTTTCTTTCTTTGAGGATTTTGGTTTTCCTGACTTTTTACGGTATATGAATCTATAGTATATAATATACAATAGTTGTTTGTACTCAGATGTATAATTTACTCATGTGAAATTTCTGTAGAGGGGTATATGCAGGTTTACACATATTTGTTTCCCATCCCTGCATGTAATCTTTAGATGATAATAGTGGTATGCCAAGCCTAGCATGATTTTAGGATGGCGTTTTTTACAAAGGACTCCTGTTACCAATTAATTAATTACGTGAATGTGATGGGAACTTGTGTATTTAGAGAGGTTCACTGACCCACTCTCTGTAATGCACATGATGAAGGGAACGTTCTTGAAATGTGCGTTGTGCTCTTTTTACTAATAAAGGAATTTCTTTGCATCACGTGAGAGCCCTGCATGATAGCGCCTAACAAAAATAACTTTTTTTTATTTTTAATTTTTGGATCATATACACTTCCTGTGGGAGTGGGTTAGTGCTGCAGTGGGGAGGATGCCTTAGTTTCCTCTTCCGATCTACACCCTGCTGTGCTGACTGCCAGCAGGTGAACTAAGGAGGAAAGAAACTCCTATCCAAGATTAAACCCGTGCCTGAATCTGTGAACTCCACTCCTCCGTATAACAGGAGTGAGGAGGTTGGAGTCTGAGAGTCAGAGAAGCGTTACATACACACTTATTTAGAGTTGTGTCTGCCGCACAACTTTTCCAGGCAAGTGAATTTGCTAGCTGATAGTATTTTGTACCCACTCGTTTTAAACAGGAGTGATATGGATGAGGAAATTGATTATACCGCTCTCCGTCACTAGAGATGAATCCGTCAGGTAGATGAATAATGGATTATATATAAAAGAATTTAGTCAAAAACAACGCATTTCCGCTGAGAAGCTTTCTTCAGGTTAGGGTCTGAAGAAGGCTTCTCAGCTGTAACGTGTTGTTTTAGACTACATGATTTTATAAATAAACCATTTTTTATCTACCTGATGGATTCATCTCTAGTGCCGGAGAGCACTTAGCGGTATAATCACTTTCTCCAAACAGTCTATATGAGCATTAAGCTCTTATAAAAATTGAATAAAAATATACCTGGTATCTGCAATCCGACGTTATATGCCAGAGAAATCCATATTTTTCTTAATATGTGAATGAGCTGTTAAGATCTATAGACCAGGCATTGATCTCCTTGCCTCTAAAGGTACCGTCACACGCTGCAATATCACCTGGAAATCATAAAGGTGATATGTCACCCCAAAGCAATCACCGTGAAATTGCCTCACGGTTGCAGCGTGTGATTGTGGAATTTCGTGGCGATAAATCGCCTCTCGGCCGTCGCCTGATTCCTGAACAGTGCTTAGTAATCAGCCGCATTCGTTAAGATGATATTTCCGTGTTGTGGCGTGTGATAGGGCGATAGTGATGGAAAGAGCATTGCCTATTGTTTCCGGTGGGTGTGCCTCAGCATGCTGGAGTCCGCGCCCCGTCTGAACTGATTGGTGTGGGCTACTGTGTTCCCATTGGCTTTCAGCTGACACCGAGCCATATTTGAAGAGCTGTCCGTTCAGCACCACACACATCTTCAGCTACACAACCGTCCGCAAACTCAGTGCAATTACGTGCGCCATTGAATAGCGCAAGCTATGTTGTCCGCGTGTATTAAGTTGCGCTCTGTCGAGTATAGTGCCACACATGACAACTCAGATGTTGGCCTACACATCGTAGATGGGTTCCATGGGCCACGCACTGCAATCGCCTTATGTGTGTGAATTTGGTGACGCTGCTGGGTACATTATACTGCTCCCACTCCGTGGACGTCTACTTTGTTAGCGCCCTAAAAATGCAGGCACATATGTGCATAGTGTGGCTTGTATCTTACCGCCATCACCTACAGATGCACACATAGCCATTCTTTAGTGTAATCCACTGTACTGCACAAGACCGCTCCTGTGTGACGCTTTGGTGCCTCAAAGGTTTGCTGCAGGAGCCACAATTGACGACACGAGCGTGTACTTGGTACAAACTCCGACAGACAATGGCGTCATGTATTAGCCAGCCTTCCAGAGCAGGCTGACCAATGGTAACGCTGTTGCGTTATCCAATGAGCGTGTATGGGGCACGGTGTAAACCACTGTGGCACGCCTATGTTGTCGCCGCGCTGAACATATACGCCCACATTGCCTTTGAGATTACGGCGTGTGAAGCAGCGATGGAATTAGGTAAAATTAGTTACACTGTTGGTGAGGCGATTTCCGGAGCGACACATTGCCTTAGCTTTAGGGCGACATTGCGGCGTGTGATGCCGTCATTGGTGATCTGAGGAGACCAAGAAAATCGGGAGCGCGCACGTTAGATCGCTGCATATCACCAGGCGATATTGTGGAATGTGACGGTACCTTAAGGCTTACTTTAAATTAAAGGGGACATCACCATTGTGAGACATGTAATGACTGACAGTCTGCTATCCTGATCTACAGGTCTCACACTGGTAACACTCCCATTAATTTATAAGCTCTGGAGGAAGATGTGTGTCCAATGCATACATCTTAACAAGAGCTCATTTACAATATAAGAAAATGTGAATTTCTCTGGAATAATACGTTGGATTGCAGATATCAACCTATCATTTTGTTCAACTTTATATGACCTGCATGCTCAAACAGATGACTTAAGAGGCTTGATCCTACTACTAACAGTTTCTCTTTAACCCCTTCTCCACCCTGACCTTACTGACCTAGCCATTTTTTGCAATTTTTGCCAGTGTCCCTTTACGAGCTAATAACTCTGGAACACTTCAACGGATCCTATCGATTCTGAGACTGTTTTTTCGGGACATATTGGGCTTCATGCTAGTGGTAAAGTTAGGTCAATGATTTTTGTGTCTATTTGTGAAAAAAATCGGAAATCTGGCAAAAATGTTGAAAATTTCACAAATTTCAAATTTTGAATTCTTATTCTATTAAACCAGAGAGTTATATCACGCAAAATAGTTAATAAATAATATTTCCCACATATCTACTTTACATCAGCACAATTTTGGAAACAAAAGTTTTTTTTGGTAGGATGTTAGAAATATTCACAGTTCTTCTACAATTTCTCATTTTTCTGCAAAATTTACAAAACTATATTTTTAGGGACCACAGCACATTTGAAGTAAATTTGAGGGGCCTACATGACAGAAAATGCAAAAATGTGATACCAATCCAAAAACGGAACCCCTCAAGCTACTCAATATTACATTCAAAAAGATTATTAACCCTTTAGGTGCTTCACAGGAACTAATGCAATTTTTTTAGTCGTAGAAGTAATTTTAAAAAAAAACGCGGGGCTTCGCCCTATTTTTGGCTGCCAGCCAGGTACAACTTGACATCTGGGGGCTGGAAAATTCAGCATAGAAAGGCCCAAACGTTCTTGGCCTGGAGGGGAGCTTGTGGAAGAAGAGCGATGGTGGGCACAGAAGATGGTGGATCAGGACCGGAGTGGAGTTGGAGGAGAAGAGGGACAGCGGGCACTGGAGGGGAGGTGGACCAGGACTGGAGGTGAGTGAGAGGAGGAAGAGGGATGGCGAGCACAGGAGGAGAGGCAGATCAGGATGGGAGTGGATGGAGAAGGGGAGTGGGCACAGGAGGGGCTGACAGCAGGATCAGGTGGGGAGCGGACAGAGAAAGGGAGCAGGTGCAGGCAGGCACAGGCAGTGGAGCAGCGGCACCACTGCCATGCTTGCGCTGATGGGATGATCAATCCATCAGTGTTGGAGCGAGCAATGCCAACCCCCACCAGTGCTCCATCCTAGGAAGGGGCTATGACAGCTATGAAAACCCCTTCCATAGCTGGAGAGTGACAATAGCTGTGATTGGCTGTTGAAGTTCAATAGACAATCATAGAAATCGCAGGCACGAGGTGGCAAAGCCACCCCCTGAGGTCAAGCAAGGGTCTTCTCCTACCTGTAGCTTTGGTGACTTTTCAGCAACCCCGGTCACTAGAGCTACAGGACCACAATTACACCATAACATACAACGTCAAAGGTCGGGAAGTCACCGAAATCTATGACATCGTACAACATCAAAGGTCGGGAAGTGTTTAAACCAGGTATACATATTTGGTGAATGTTATCAAATCAAACATGCTGATTTCTGCAGGACTGGCCTGACATCTAATGCGATCTCTCAAGTTGGCAGATATGGTGGAAAAACATTTGATTTCAACAAGCCCAATTTTTTGCTTAGAGGAGGCAAGCTATCAACAGAGGTGCCTGTCAGCAACTTATTCATATTTCAGCAGTCAGAACACAGGCAGAATTGGCCAAGAATATCTATGTATGGATACTGAAAAGGTTTGGCCAGCGTTAGGGGGCGAGCTTAGAGGGAATATTAGTCATCACTCAATTATGTCCAGATATAAAGTAGACTTGATCAGAACAATGATCCAGATGCATATTTGAAAAATGAATGCCATACCTGATGGATTGATGAGAAGAAGGAGAACAACAGCTGGGGCAATGTAAGCAGTCAGCATCCAGAGAGCTCTTCTTGATATTCGATGTTCAGCTAAGTGGTATGGACTTTCTTTCATTTCTCCAGTCATATTATAGCACCAATAATCATTTAACCCCCAAATTCTGGGAGAAGTCCCAAAACCTGAAGAATAATGATATATAAAAAGTTTAATCAAGTTTCCAGATTTTAAAATTAGACAATATAATTTTCCCATTTACAAACAAATATATAAAAATAATTTTTTTCATGAAATACATAGTAAGTATTGACGAATTATAATACTAATATTGTAAAGTTATGCCAAAAGATCAAGAGGCCAGCATACCTCCTCCTAACTCCCTGCATTCCATGTACCCTTCTGATTAGTAGGTCTAGCACTAAATAGAATAGGCGCTAGGGCTGCTGACACGTAGGAGTAGGTTCTCAGGGCTCTGTTACAGCTGACACGGGCTACCAATGAGTCTGCTGGACCAGTGTTTTGCAAATCTTTCATCTATCTAATGTAGAAAATACAACCATTGATATTATGAGATAATATACAATTTTTATGATAGCATCAACTATTCTTACAATGAATGTGATACCTATCATTACTACTGTTTACAATTTATACAATTCTTCTATTATATAATTTTGGGACACTGGATATTGTTTCTATACTGTTTTGGTATTTTATAATGATGAAACATTATATTTATGCTCAAGCATTCAGGGTGAATCAGTATCAAGAATGTATTCTCCTCTTCAGCCTCCTTAGCAAGCAAGACAGTCATCTCCCCCTCTCCTGAAGTCCCTTTCTCTTCAGCGCCTAAAATGCATTGTGTATTACTGTTACTGTCATCAGCTCCAACAGTATAAAGAAGCCTGTGTGGATCCAGGGGTTTTCGGTGTTACATGAGAAAATATCATGTTGACAGGCAAAGATATCGAAGTCTGCACTCAACTCTTTTCTGCATCTGCAATGCTGGAACCAGAGGTGTAACTTGAAGCATCTTGGCACCAATGCAAAATCTGTAAGAGTGACTCCAACATACCATGTACAAATGAATAAAACAGGTGTCTTTCTGTATGTTAAAAAGAAAAATGACCACACAGTTCTAAACAGCTGAGACATTTTAAGATATCAGAGACCTGTTTATATGTTGTCTTCAGAGTAAGGTTTACCTCTTCCGACATGTAACGTAATAGTTTTTAACATATTGGATGATTGTATATGAAGACATATAGGTACATATCTGGCAGATGTCAGCTGTGTTACGTCTTCCTGCATCGCAGCGATCCGCCCACCACTGTTAACCTTTTAGATTGTGCTGTCAGACTCTGACAGTGATATCTAACATGTGGCGGCAGGGATCGCTCCATTCCCCATGATGTGATCGCGGGTCCCCGATGGGTTGTCATGACAACAAGGGGTCAAATGATGGCTCCTGTCACTGTCAAGATTCACTTCCTGTGTACACTGGCTGAGTGTCGGCGTTCAAAGGGGATGATCATTTGTGCTGTGCAGAGTAGTGCATCATGGCTCTGAGCAGCACAAGCAATCAGAGTGCCAATTAGAGTCCCCTAAGGGGACCTGTAAAGACAATAAAAAGTGGAAAAAAGTTTTTAAAAATATTAAAAAATAAAAATGAAAACACACAAAAGGTTGATACATCCCCTTTTGACCCACTGAAAATAAAACAATTAAAATATATATGTTTGGTATCACTACCTTCAGAAATGCCTGATCTATCTCAAATATAAGATAAATTAATCTGATTAATCTTATGGTAAACTGCATAACAGAAAAAAATTTGAAACGCAAAAATTAAGTTTTTTTTTGTTGCTGCAACATTGCAATAAAATGCAATAACAGGCGATCAAAACATCATATCTACCAAAAATGGTATTTCTAAACACGTCAGTTCAGGGAGTAAAAAACAAGCCACACACAGCTCCAGATCGAGAATAAGAATGTTACGGGTCTTGGAAAATGGCGACAAAAGCGCAATTTTTGGAAGGACGAAATTTCAAGTTTTTTTCATTACTTAAAAAAAAAACTATATGGGTATGTGCACATCAGTCGTTTTGTGGGCTGCTTTTGGACGTTTTCCGTCGGCGTTTTCAGCTCAGTTTTATGTTAATTTATGTTAATCCTATCCTCCGGTTGGATTAACATGCTTTTCAATGGAGTTTAGCAAATGCTGTCTACATTAGAACGTTTTTCTTCTGGTCGGTTTCAGTCAAAACTGAGTTTTCTCAGTGAAAACTGGGTTTTTCCACCGGTTTTCCAAATATAGAGCAAGTGACTTCTTTCCTCCGTTTTTCCACCGGTTTCAGCTGAACAAGTGTTCTGAAAACTCAGTTTTTAAAACAGCTGAGAAAACAGCCGACAAAACCCGGCAGAAAACGAGCAAAAAACGAGCAAAAAACTAGGGACACTGCTGAGCACAGAAAACTCAGTTTTCTGCTAAAAAACCCAGGTTTTTGGACGGTCTGCAGAGATGCACAAACGTCAGATGTGCACATACCCTATATGTTTGGTATTTACAGACTTGTACTTACATGGAGATTCATACTTCCAGGCCAGTTTTACTATATAATGAACATACAAGTTGTGCTGAAAAGCTTACATACCCCAGCAGATTTTTTGCTTTCTTGGCCTATTTTCAGACAATATGAATGGTAACACAAAACATTTTTCCACTCATGGTTAATGGTTGGATGAAGCTATTTATTGTCAAGCTACTGTGCTTTCTCTTTTTAAATTATACAGTAGTGACACCCAAAAACATCCAAATGACCCTGATCAAAAGTTCACATACCTCAGTTCCTAATACCGTGTATTGCCCCCCTTAACATCAATGACAGCTTGAAGTCTTTGTGGTAATTGTGGATGAGGTTCTTTGTTTTCTCAGATGGTAAAGCTGCCCATTTTTCTTGGCAAAAAGCCTACAGTTCCAGTAAATTCCTGGGCTTTCTTGCATTAACTGCGTGCTTGAGTTCTCCCAGAGTGGCTCAATGATATTGAGGTCAAGAGACTGAGATGGCCACTCCAGAAACTCTACTTTGTTCTACTGTAGCCAATGACAGGTCGACTTGGCCTTGTGTTTTGGATTGTTGTCATATTGGAATGTCCAAGTATGTCCCATGTGCAGCTTCCGGTCTGCTGAGTGCAAACTTGCCTCCAGTATTTGCTGATACTTGCTGCATTCATCTTTCCTTCAACTCTGACCAAGTTTCCTGTGCCTTTCTAGCTCACATAACCTCACATCATCAGGGATCCACCACCGTGCATTACAGTAGGAATGGTGTTCCTTTCGTCATATACCTTGTTGACACCTCTCCAAATGTAACATTTATGGATGTGGCCAAAAAAGTTTGATTTTGATCTCATCACTCCAAATTACCTTGTTCCAGAAGTTTGGAGGCTGGTCTATGTGCTGTTTGGCGTATTGAAGGTGAGATACTTTGTTGCATTTGCGCAGTAATGGCTTTCTTCTGGCGACTCAACCATGCAGTAACTACTCATAATGGGCAGCATCAGAAAAAACTGAAAAAATTACCATCAGTAGCCATATACAAAACCAACACTGCACTTAGCAGGTTGCAGTCAGACCCCCTTATGTTTTGCAAGCCCAGGTGCAGGCAGATAAAATCACCTCTACCTACAACGCATGTGGGAGGTGACTTGCCATTGGGCTTGCATAGGACGCTATTCACACTGATACACATGATGCAGAGTGTCTGATAGCTACCCAATGCCCAATGGCAAGTCACCTCCCACATGTGTTGTAGGAAGAGGTGATTTTAACTGCCTACACCTGGGCTTGCTCCACATGAGGATGTCTGACTGTAACCTGCTAAGGGCAGTGTTGGTTTTGTATATAGCTACTGATGGTAATTTTTTTCTGTTTTTTCTGATGCTACCCAATGCCCAATGGTAAGTCACCTCCCACATGTGTTGTAGGTAGAGGTGATTTTATCTGCCTGCACCTGGGCCTGCTCTACATGAGGAGGTCTGACAGCAACCTGCTAAGTGCAGTGTTGGTTTTGTATGTGGCTACTGATGGTAATTTTTTGACTTAACCATTCAGCCCATTTTTCTTCAAGTGCCTCCTTAATGTGCATCTTGAAACAGCCACACTGCTAGTTTGCAGTGAGTCCTGTATATCAGCTGAAGTTATTTGTAGGTTTTTCTTTGCATCCCGAACAATTTTCCTGGCAGTTGTGATTGAAATGTTTGTTGGTCTACCTGATTATGGTTTGGTTATTACAGAGCCCCTGATTTTCCATTTGTTAATCACAGTTTGTACACTGCTAACTGATATTGTCAATTCCTTGGATATCTTTTTGTTTCCTTTTCCTGTTTTATACAGTTAAACAATATTTTCCCATAGATCCATTGACAATTCTTTTGCTTTCTCCATCACTCACAATCCAAAACGTCAGTGGCTGGATGAAAGATGCAAGAGTCTGTCTGGATCCCAAAAAGTCACTCAGCTTTTATGCACACACACTGATTACAAGCAAACAGGTCACAGGTGAATATGTTACCTTCATTATCCATTCAAACCCATTTATGTCCACTTCTGTGCATGTTATCAGGTCAAAATCACCAGGTATGTGAACTTTTGATCAGGGTCATTTGGATGTTAATGGTTGTCATTATGATTTCAAAAGAGAAAACACAAAAGTTTAACAATAAATGGCTTCACCCAACCACTAACCATGAGTGGAAAACATGTTTTTGTGTTATCATTCATATTCTCTAAAAAAAAAGACCAAAAAAGCAAAAAATCTGCCGGGGTATGTAAACTTTTCAGCACAACTGTAGTAAATAAAAAATACAAAAACCATTGGGAAATTACCGTACTCCTTAAATTTCAATTTTATCGCACTTAGATTTTTTTTCCCATTTTCCGGTACAACATGTGGTAGAATGAATGTTATTAGTCTAAAGTAAAACTTGTCCTGCAAAAAACAAACCCTCATATTGTGATACTGATGTAAAAATAAAAATATTATGACCACTTGAACAAAGGGAGGGGATAAAATAAAAACGGAAATTGCCGGGTGGTGAAGGGGCTAAAATAGTGAGATTGCCAGTCCACATGCCCCAAGACCTGTTACAATGCAAAATTCTGGTGTCAAAAAAGAGAAATATGAACGAATTTTTTTTTTACAAATGTCATATTATATAATAAGTTTTTAAATATTAAATATATACTAATTTGGTATCACTGTAAATGTTCTAACTTGGAAAATCATATTTCAAGGAGATATTTGCTGCGCAATCAATCAATATAGTAATAATAAAATCCAAAAAACAATATTAGGCCCCTTTCACATCAGCGTTTTACCCTGATCGCAGCAGTTGTGGTGAAAAAAACGCAACTGCCGCGATTACCGCATAACGGCCGCGATCGCGGCACACTTGCGGCAAGCCCCATACAATGTCTATGGGGCTTGCGGTAAGTGTGCGGCAAGTGCGATATGCCGCGTTTTTTTCGCGGCCGCACCTGGCGCAAGTGCCGAAACCGCACTTGCCGCACCTGACGCAAGCCCCTTAGACATTGTATGGGGCTTGCTGCAAGTGTGCCGCGATTGCGGCCGTTATGCGGTAATCGCGGCAGTTGCCTTTTTTCACGGCAATTGCCGCGATCAGCGTAAAACGCTGATGTGAAAGCACCCTTAGAATTTTTTTTCATTATTTTACTTCACATTGATTTTTTTTCTATGTTCCAGTCCATAACATAGCAAAATAAATAATGGCATTCAAAACCATACATTTTCGATTAAAAAAAAAAAAAAAGAAGCCCTGATATGGATGTGACGGTAAAATAAAAAAGTTATGGTTCTTGATAAAAAGGGCCAAAACAACAAAATCACAGAAACTTTAAAATTGTATCATAATAAAAGGCTTGCAGGCATCTGATTTTTTTGACTGTGCATTTACAAGTTTTTGCAGAAATAATATATGTTAGCCACTTCACCCTTGGGCAATTTACCGTTTTTAATTTTATTTTTTTCCTCCCCTTCTTCCATGAGCTATGACTTTTAAATTTTTTCATCAATATAGCCATTTATAGGCTTGCTTTTTGTGGACGAGTTGTACTTTTGAAAGACACCATAATATAGTGTACTGGAAAAAAATTTCAAGTATGATGAAATTGCAAAAAAAAATGAAATTTCACAATGGTTTTTTTTATTTTTTTTTTATTTACCATGTTCATTATATAGTAAAATTGAACTGACAATATGATTCCCCAGGTCAGTACAAGTTCACAGACACCAAATAGTATAGTATAGTTTTTTGGTTAGGCTGGCTTCATACCACGGTGTGATCCGGTCCGGGGCTGTCCGGGATGACCCTGACTGCCCCGAACCTGATCAGCACACAGAACCGGAGGGCCAAATGTGCCCTCCGGTCCTGTGTGCAGCCGGATGGCTGTAATTGCAGCATGGAGCTAGCCGCAGTCCTGAAACAACAGCTGCGTTCAGCCGCCGGTATCCGGTTCCCGGATCCTCCCGGTCCGGGGCAATCCGGCCCCATAGGCACCCATGTTGGGGAGCGCCAGATTGCCCCGTCTCCGGGAGATTCCGGGTGAATCCGGGATCCGGCAAATTGGGGAGATTTTTCTCCCTGGACAAAAAAATGCAAGCATCATTTTTGTGTCCGGAGAGAATAATCCGAATTCTCTCGGATTCCACCGGAGAGATGAAACCGGATGGCAGACAGCTGCCATCCGGCTCCATCCAGCCCCATAGGCTACTATGGGGCCAAAAACCGGTCCGGGGCTGCCTGGTTTACACCGGACAGCCCCAGACTGGATCACACCGTGGTGTGAAGCCAGCCTGAGATGGAAAAAAAAATAGGTGGAAAAAAAATGGTGGTAAGGCTGGCTTCACACCACGGTTTTATGGATCCGGGGCTTTCTGGAGTGAACCGGACAGCCCCAGTTCCGAATTTGGCCCCATAGTATTCCTATGGGGCTGGATGGGGCCAGATGGCAGCTATTTGCCATCCGGTTCCCTGCTGTCCAGGAAGATCCAGGAGAATTTGTTTTTTTTCCGGAAACAGCTTGCACAGTTTTGTGTCCGAGGCAAAAAATCTGACAAAATCGGATCCACACGGATCCTCCCAGATCCAGTGCGATCCGGTCCCCCTAAGATGGGAGGCTATGAGCGCCAGATCTGACAGATTGGATCTGGCTCCCGGACACCGGGTGCTGAAGTTCAACGTCAAGCGGTGCTGAACTTCAGCACTGTGGAGAGTTCCTGGCTGAGATTTCAGGACCGCTACTAGCTCCACGCAAGCCACGATCCTGACATTTCAGCCGCGGACTGCTGATTCCGGCAGAAAACAGGACCGGAGGGCATATTTGTCCTCTGGTTCTGTTTGTCCAGAGCTGTCAGGCTATGTTCGGTGCTTCCTGCAAAACACCAGACACAGCCTGACACCACAAAACCGTGGTGTGAAGCCGGCCTTAGGTGGAAAACAAATTCAGAAATTTGTCAAAACAAATTAGCACATTTGGTACTATTTTCCAAGCCCCATAACGCTCTCAGTTTTCAGGATGCTGGGGCCGTGTGATGGCATATTTTTCCATAATGAGCTGACATTTTTATTTATACCATTGTGGTGTATATTTAATGTTTTGATCGGCACTTATTGTAATATATTATTTATTAATAATCCGTAATTCTGTAGTTTTTAATTTTTTTTCTGTTATCAGTGATCAGATTCATTTATTTTATATTTCATATATTGGGCATTTCTAGATGCGGTGATACCAAATATGTGTATCTTTATTTTTTTTATTGTTCTATTTTCAGTGGGGCAACAGGGAAGTGATTTGAACTTACGTTTTTTTTTTACAAAACTTTTTTAAACTTTTTATTGCTAGTACTAGTTCCCTTAGGGAACCTTTACACGCCGCAACCGCAGGAGACATTTTTGGCGGCCTGGTTTCGATTTTAGAGAAGCGCTCTAAAACCAGGCGATCGGAGCGAGGCGGCATATCGCCGCCAAATTCCCGTTTTACATAATGAGGCAATTGGGTGAAAATTAGGGTACCTTTACACGCCGGTTGCGGCGAGAAATGTGGCAGCGATATTGTGACGTGGAAATATCGCTGCCACATTTCCACCCAATTGCCTCCTTATTGCGGCATGTAAAACGGGAATTTGGCGGTGATATGTCACCTCGCTCCGGTCGCCTGGTTTTAGAGCGCTGCTCTAAAATCGAAACCAGGCGGCATTGGTTTTATAGCCACCACATTCCCGATTTACATGCCGCAATAAGGAGGCAATTTGGCGGCGATAATTCCAGCGAGAAATATCGCCGCCAAAAATTCTAGGAATTTCACTGGCAACTTACTGGTTGCAGTGAAATTATGGAGACATTGTTCCATTTGTACACAGCTGTATGCTTTATCTGCGATGTGGATCAAAATATGGGGATCCCATGGCATTTTTCCAATTATTTATTAATTATTTGCTAGCACAGAGAATGGGGGCACAGTCAGACTTCAACCAATCACAGAGGGTGGGTGGGGAAGCAGGAGAATATTCATAAGGTTGAATGAGTGGACCCAGAAGCAAGGTAGTGACGCGGAAACAAGGTAAGTATAATCCTGCTTTATACAGCTTTGATGAGCAGGTCTCCAGTTGGAGACTTTTGTGAGTAGCCCCACACAGAAGAGCAGATCTTAATGGGGGTAAAGAAGGAACTCCTGGATCTTGGCATTCTGCCTTAGTGTAATATCTGTGGAAAAGCTTTGGTGGTCCTTATTCCAGTAATTAAGGCTTTTTGTGTCACTAATGCGAAGGGGATAGGAGCTTGATGTGGCTTGGGTCCCTCTCTCATAGCTGAATGTGGCTTTCATGTTCATAAAGGTTGGGGACCACTGCACTAAGGCATTAAATGTAAAGGTGCACTTACTTCAACACCGGATCTGTTCTTCCAAAGGCATTTGATCTGTGTTTTCTCCTCAGTAGACACATTTATAATATAGTAGGGAATCTTGGCTTACAATGCATAAGGTCTAAAAAAATAAATCAAAACCAAAGAAAAGAAATAAGAAATCAATAGTATTCAGATAGATGTTTCTTTTTATCTTTATTCTCTGTATACATACACCTTTTTTATTTTTGTATCTATGATAGATGCTCAATTCTTATATCAATAACAATCTATATATTTATAGATACACTACAGACCAAAAGTTTGGACACACCTTGTCATTCAAAGAGTTTTCTGTATTTTCATGACTATGAAAATTGTAGAGTCACACTGAAGGCATATATTAAGTATATATATATTATATATATACTTAACATAAAAGTGTGAAACAACTGAAAATATGTCTTATGTTTTAGGTTCTTCAATGTAGCCAACTTTTGCTTTGATTACTGCTTTGCACACTTGGCATTCTCTTGATGAGCTTCAAGAGGTAGTCACCGGAAATGGTTGTTACTTCACAGATGTGCCCTGTCAGGTTTGATAAGTGGGATTTCTTGCCTTATAAATGGGGTTGGGACCATCAGTTGTGTTGTGCAGAAGTCTGGTGGATACACAGCTGATTGTCCTACTGAATAGACTGTTAGAATTTGTATTATGGCAAGAAAAAAGCAGCTAAGTAAAGAAAAACGAGTGACCATCATTACTTTAAGAAATGAAGGTCAGTCAGTCTGAAAAATTGGGAAAACATTGAAAGTGTCCCCAAGTGTAGTTGCAAAAACCATCCGCCCCAGGAAAGAAAGACCATAAGTCACCTTTGCTGCAGAGGATAAGTTCATCCGAGTCACCAGCCTCAGAAATCGCAGGTTAACGGCAGCTCACATTAGAAATCAGGTCAGTGCCACACAGAGTTCTAGCAGCAGACACATCTCTACAACAACTGTTAAGAGGAAACTTTGTGCAGCAGGCCTTCATGGTAAAATAGCTGCTAGGAAACCACTGCTAAGGACAGGCTGTGACGAAATGGACCCTTTAATATATAATGTAGGAGGATTTCTTATTCATCCAGACATATCATATTGCATTTTGGTTTGTAAACTGGTAATGGTCAAAGAGAATTTCTTACAGTATTGTCATAGATTTCTGTGGTTAAAGTTTAGCTTGGTAATGTAATTATCTAACTTGTTTGTCATAGCAGGCCAGAGAACTTAATTATGCTAATCGTCCATTGTCTATTACCCTGTGAATGTTGATTCCATGTCCAGGGGCCCCAGCCACGATTGTTTAAGTATCATTGATTGCAGACTCAATGTCTCAGACTAACATTCCATTGTATCACTGCTAGCATTTGGATTGAGATAGGACTAAAATATGTTAAATGAGGATTGGAGTTCAGCCAATGAAAAGACTATGTTATTGCACCAATCATGACGTCCCCAATATCCTACAATGAGGGCTGAGGGTATATAAGGAGGACTGTTCACTTTGACCAGCAGATTGGAGATTGAAGATTGGAGTTAGATTCTGTCTAGTGGCCTCAGTCTAGGGATTTTCGGTCCCGGCTAGAGGTCACTGGATTGGATACAGGCAGCTAATCGAGGGTCTTCGGATCCGATTAGCTAGCCATAACCCCAGGCCTAGGCATTTCGGTGCCGACCAAGGGGCTCAGAACACGGACTAAAAGAACCACAAGGACTTCAGTATCGGATTATCGGATTCGACTGCATAAGGACAAGAAAGCAACCCAGGTTGGGACGATACAGTCACCTGGCTACAGACTTTGCCGTGCTACATTCTAATCCCTGGTGAGCCAGCGGAAGGGTGAGACTCTGTTGCCTGTTACATTTATGTGTTGTGCTTGGTTATGCGTTATATGCGGTTAACTGTTTGGGGATCCAATAAAGCCTTAATATTGTGATTCCCTGACCCTGTGTTGTCTGAGTAGTGTTCCGCCCACGGTTAAGGAGCTCGGGCGCTCAGTTGGGGATGAGCCCTGGTCCACGCTGTCTTTGTAAAGGCGGCTGGGCCTGCGGACGAGAGCACCCTCTGACCCCCGGGTCTCCACAATTGGTGGCAGCGGTGGGATACTACTCAGCCTGGTTTATCCAGGGGAGCTGCAGGGGACTGGTGTTCGTGGACACCGTCCAAGGGCTCAACAACCAGGGAGGCATATAAGCATACCCAGCAGGCCATAGGTGAGGCATTCAGGTTTCGGACGTTGCCATGTCCAACCCCACCAGCTCAGCCATAGGACAAGGGCCGGAGAGGAGATATGGCCGCAGCAGTAAATGGATGCTACAGGATCTGTGCCAGAGGAGAAATATTGAATACAGGAACGCTGACACTCGGTCGGCTTTGATTCAGAAATTGGTCCATTGGGACACCCAGAATGATGGTGAGGATGATGAGGACCCCGCCGACGTGGTACCAGAGGATGTAAGTTGTGCACCACATCATGGATCCAGTGAATATCGTGAAATCACCAGGTCCACAGCAGTCCAAATCAAGGAGGGGTTGGCCGCATTGGGGCCAAAAGCCTCAAGAGAAGAGAGGGCTTGGGTTCTGGGAAATATTTTAGGAATTCCAGCTCACCAACTGCTACCCCCAGCCGCTCGAGTAGGATTATTCCGCTACCCATTAGAAGCCCCATCAGGACAAAGGTATGCAGACAGGATACGTGACTTGCCCAATCCACAGCGCTGTTATACGTGTGGACGTCTTGGACATATGGACAAAGATTGTCGCCAACACCGGGGCCCCATGCCTGGAGCTCATCGGCCAGCACAGCCAGTCCAGGTCAGTGACGTCCAAGCCCCGGGACAACAAGAAACTGATTCTGTCCACATCCTGGTAAGCCCAGCTATTGTTTCTCCAGACCCTGTACCCTGTTCCCAATTAACCATCTCCCTGGCTGAGGGTCAGTGCTCAGACATCCCTTCGGAAGGTGTGCAGCTAGCCGAGGCGAACGACCAGGGAGAGTACAAGTGGGAGCTTACAGACAGTGACCCTACACCTGTTATTTTGGAGCCTGAGCAGGGAGAGGACAAGTTGGAGTTTACGGACAACGTCCCTATCCCTGTTGCTTTGGGAACTGACCAGGAAGAGGTCAATGTGGAGCTTATAGACTGTGACCCTACACCTGCTATTGTGGAAACTTACCTGGAAGAAGTCAATGTGGATCTTAAAGACAGCATCCCCGCCCCTGTTATTTTGGAGCCTGAGCAGGGAAAGGGCGAGTTGGAGCGTATGGGCAACGTCTCTATCCCTGTTGCTTTGGGAACTGACCTGGAAGAAGTCGATGTGGATCTTAAAGACAGCGTCCCCACCCCTGTTATTTTGGAGCCTGAGCAGGGAGAGGACAAGTTGGAGTTTATGGACAACGGCCTTATCCCTGTTGCTTTGGGAACTGACCAGGAAGAGGTCGATGGGGAGCTTATAGACAGCGTCCCCATGCCTGCTATTGTAGAGACTGACCAGGAAGAGGTTGATGTGGGATTTGTGAGCAGCTTCCCCACACCTGTTGTTTCGGGGCTAACCAGGAGGAGGTTGAAGTGGGGTGCATGGATGGCCACCCCACATCTGTTGTTTTGCAAGCTGACCCAGGACAAGGACTATCCAGCCAGTTTGTCACAGCCATCACCATCATCCAGGAAGCCAAGCAGCACCCTGATGTGGAACTTGCTACCACACCTTCAGAAGATAATCCATGTTCCCAGCCCCCATCATTCTTCTCTGAGCCATCAACAGTGAGTAAAGACACACAGAATGTTGTCATGGACTGGGGGGGAATTGATAACCAGAAGTTTATGGGAGCCCAACTCCTGAATCCCATTTTACTGCTTGTCCACAATATGTCTGCCCATCCTGGGGGAGGTAATCTGGGGGAGGTGTATAGATGGAAGCCTCGATTGCTGTTTTCTCCATTAAAAAAGACAATGCCGCCCAGAGGAGAAGGATAACCAGAGACTGATCACATCTGACTGCTCTGTCTGGCTAAATAAGAAGGAGGAGGAATGTGACGAAATGGACCCTTTAATATATAATGTAGGAGGATTTCTTATTCATCCAGACATATCATATTGCATTTTGGTTTGTAAACTGGTAATGGTCAAAGAGAATTTCTTACAGTATTGTCATAGATTTCTGTGGTTAAAGTTTAGCTTGGTAATGTAATTATCTAACTTGTTTGTCATAGCAGGCCAGAGAACTTAATTATGCTAATCGTCCATTGTCTATTACCCTGTGAATGTTGATTCCATGTCCAGGGGCCCCAGCCACGATTGTTTAAGTGTCATTGATTGCAGACTCAATGTCTCAGACTAACATTCCATTGTATCACTGCTAGCATTTGGATTGAGATAGGACTAAAATATGTTAAATGAGGATTGGAGTTCAGCCAATGAAAAGACTATGTTATTGCACCAATCATGACGTCCCCAATATCCTACAATGAGGGCTGAGGGTATATAAGGAGGACTGTTCACTTTGACCAGCAGATTGGAGATTGAAGATTGGAGTTAGATTCTGTCTAGTGGCCTCAGTCTAGGGATTTTCGGTCCCGGCTAGAGGTCACTGGATTGGATACAGGCAGCTAATCGAGGGTCTTCGGATCCGATTAGCTAGCCATAACCCCAGGCCTAGGCATTTCGGTGCCGACCAAGGGGCTCAGCACACGGACTAAAAGAACCACAAGGACTTCAGTATCGGATTATCGGATTCGACTGCATAAGGACAAGAAAGCAACCCAGGTTGGGACGATACAGTCACCTGGCTACAGACTTTGCCGTGCTACATTCTAATCCCTGGTGAGCCAGCGGAAGGGTGAGACTCTGTTGCCTGTTACATTTATGTGTTGTGCTTGGTTATGCGTTATATGCGGTTAACTGTTTGGGGATCCAATAAAGCCTTAATATTGTGATTCCCTGACCCTGTGTTGTCTGAGTAGTGTTCCGCCCACGGTTAAGGAGCTCGGGCGCTCAGTTGGGGATGAGCCCTGGTCCACGCTGTCTTTGTAAAGGCGGCTGGGCCTGCGGACGAGAGCACCCACTGACCCCCGGGTCTCCACACAGGCAACAAGCAGTAGAGACTTGTTTGGGCTAAAGAACACAAGGAATAGACATTAGACCAGTGAAATCTGTGCTTTGGTCAGATGAGTCCAAATTTGAGATCTTTGGTTGCAAACACTGTGTCTTTGTGCGACGCAGAAAAGGTGAACGGATGGACTCTACTTGCCTGGTTCCCACCATGAAGCATGGAGGAGGAGCTGTGATGGTGTGGGGGTGCTTTGCTGCTTTGAAGCTCATCAAGAGAATGCCAAGAGTGTGCAAAGCAGTAATCAAAGCAAAAGGTGGCTACTTTGAAGAACCTAGAATATAAGACATATTTTCAGTTGTTTCACACTTTCTTCTTAAGTATAAAATCCCACTTGTGTTAATTCATAGTGTTGATGCCTTCAGTGTGAATCTACAATTTTCATAGTCATGAAAATACACAAAACTCTTTGAATGAGAAGGTGTATCCAAACTTTTGGTCTGTACTGTAGATAGATAGATAGATAGATAGATAGATAGATAGATACAAAACAGAAAAAACTGCACAGCACTCACAGACACAATGTGAACTGGTGCCAAGCAAGGACACTGAGTTACACAACTAGAAAAAATTCTCTGCAGCACTCAGCTACTACCAGTGATGTACATATGCTAACAAGCTGTATATATTTGAGAAAAAAGTTTAAAAACTTACTTTTTCCCTCCCTACCCCACTTCTAAGTGGGCGGACACCATCTCAACCCTAGACCACCTGTAGGTGATGAGGGTGCAAATTGCAGACATGGAGCCAGTAACTCCATATGATACAAAACAGAAAAAACTGCACAGCACTCACAGATATATATTTTTTCTCAAATATATACAGCTTGTTAGCATATGTACATCACTGGTAGTAGCTGAGTGCTGCAGAGAATTTTTTCTAGTAAGATAGATAGATAGATAGATAGATAGATAGATAGATAGATAGATAGATAGATAGATAGACTCAGTGTCCCTGCTTGGCACCAGTTCACATTGTGTCTGTGAGTGCTGTGCAGTTTTTTCTGCTTTGTATCATATGGAGCTCTTACAGGCTGGGCTAAGCGGGAGGACGCTGGTAACCAGGGTAAGCAATGGGTAACTAAGCAGGGCACGCTGCTTAGCTACCCGATATTTACCCTGGTTACCAGTGCCCAGCATCTAATGTGGCCATTGGCTGGGAGGTCGCTGATCGTCTCTTGCTGTCACACACAGTGATACGTGCTGACCAGCAGGAGACCAAGGATCAAAAAAAATGATCCTGAACAGTTTGTAGCGATCAGCCACCTCACAGCAGAGGCCAGGTCGCTGATATGTGTCACACACTGCAACATCGCTGGAAAGGTCGCGGTTACGTCACAAAACCTGTGACATTTCAGCGCCATCGCTAGCGATGTTGCAGTGTGTGAAGTACCTTTAAGTGTAATTAAGAACATTGCCCTCAACAATTGTGACAAGGAATTTGCCCAGAAATGGGGACAAATTCAGACAGATTGTTCTATGAAATTTCTGGAATTAGTTCTACAACAGAATTAACAAGGACATGAAAAATTAACCAATGAACTTTTGTCACTGAATTGAAATCTAGAATAAAGAAAAACCGGTGGGAAACATTCATGAATAAGTTGGATGAGAAATTAATTCCCCTGCAAATTGATATAAAAAACAACAAAAGAGAAAAATTCATCAGAGACAAAACTGATTATGAGGAAGGCAATATCTTCTCTTGGGGAAAAACTCCAGGTACACCAAAGAAAAAGAATAAGCGCAGTCCTATCCCTAGTAAGCCTAGAACACCAAAAACACTGAACATTCAAAAAAATCTAAACCGCAGAAACCTGCGTCATCATCCTCAGCTGATTCTGAATATGACTGATTCCAGCATTACAACAGAGCCTCCAACAAAGAAACCTATGGAATCATCGGCCCCTTTAGGTCCAAGATCCGTAGGGGTGACGGAAGAAGTCACTGTGCCTACACCCGGGAAACGAAAACAAGTTTCTTGCAGGGATTAAAACCACCATGTTTGAAAGTGTATAATCTGTCAAAAAAGACTCTCTCCAGATATGGGATCCGTGTTACAAAGAGGTCTGAACTTTTGTGTTCCTGAGAACCCCAAATCAGAATCTTTCAAATGCAGAAAAATCAGCATTAAATACTATGAGTAAATGGCAAGATACGGTTTTCAGGAGTGCTGACAAGGGAGAGAGCATTGTCCTGCTTAGAGAAGCATATGAACGTGAATCCTTTCGACAACTGAGGGATTCCAACACTTACCAACCTCTGTCATCCGACCCCACACTCACTTATCAGAAAAAACGTCGTTCTTTGTTGAGACACTATGTGGAATTGAATGTGCTTTTAAAATCTGAAGCGAAGAAATGATTTCCAGAATATCCAATGAAACCTCATTGGTATTACTTACCAAAAATCCACAAGAATGATCTAGAACCTCCTGGTAGACCTATAGTGTTGGGGATTGGTTCTGTGAAAGAGGCATTATCAAAATATATAGATTGGTTTTTGCATCCTTTCCTTGTCAACTTTCCTTCTTACGTACGCGACACTGGGGATTTTGTCAATGCCATAGATCAAATTACCTGGCATGAGAATTATAAATTGGCCTCCATTAACATAGAAAGCCTCTATACAAGGATCCCTCAGAAATTAGTGATCACTATTAGAAAGTTTTTGGTGTCTACTTTGACAGAGCCCACTACTTTAGATTTTATTTGTTATTCTTTAAGGTTTATTCTGCAACATAATGCCTTTACATTTCTAGGCAAATGGTTTCTGCAATGTGAAGGTATGGCGATGGGTACCCCCGTTGCATGTACCCTTGCTAATTTGTTTCTTGCCATATTTGAGGAAGAATTTATATATTCGTTACAAAATCCATACTTTAAAAAACATCAAAATCTACATACGCTACGTAGATGACATCTTCATAGTATGGGAGGGCAATGAAACTAATTTTTCTTCTTTTATGCAATACTTAAATGAATCCAATACGTACAGTATGTTTTTTACATCAATTTTCGGAGACCAGGAGTTAGAATTCTTAGATGTAAAACTTCAGATCGTGAGCCATACAATTAAGAGATTGATTTTTAAGAAAGAAACTGCAACCAATGCATTGTTACATTTTCAAAGTACCCACCCCCTGCACACGAGATTGGGACTTCCCTTCAGCCAATGTTTGCGAGTACGCCGAGTTAACAACACTGAGGAGGGTTTTATACGACAAGCCGATGAGTTAGAATCCTCATTAATACAGCGAGGTTACCACACAGCTACCTAAAGCAAGCAAGGGAAAAGGCAGTTCTACACTCAAAAATAGGGCAATCAACCACACGACAAAGAACTATTACCACTCATACATCAGACAAGAGAGAATACAAACAATTCTTTTTCAACGTCAGATTTGGCCCAATTTACCATGCTATACAGCTTCTATCCAAAAACATTGTCACATGGTTGAAGCAGACAGGGACTTGAGTAAACAATACATTGTTTCTCCGATGATTACAGATCGTCACAGCAGAAATTTAGGTGACAAACTAGTCTAAAAACAACTGCAGGTTCCTGCTGCAACAACTTGGTTAACAAGAGAATTGCCAACAGGAAATTTTAAGTGTGCTCATTGTCCCTGGTGTCGATACCATGTTATAGATAACCATTGGTGATAGAACACACTCAGTTAAATCCTATATTAATTGAAGGAAAAAATGGTTAGTCTACGTACTTTTCTGCCCTTGTGGCAGATTTTATGTGGGCAAAACCATTCACCCACTTTTCATTAGGTTTAGGGAACATTACAAATCAATAACATCCGGGATAGGTTCACTCCGTTTAATCCAACATTTTAGGGCTTGTCATAATACTAATGCCGATCGTATGACATTTGCCGGTATTGAAAAATTATCCACCTCGGGTTGTGGAGGGGATTTCCACAAGCTGCTATTGCAAATAGCAGCTCGTTGGATTATTGCAACCAATGCACAGGGGACATTAGGCCTTAATGATAAGCTCAATTTAGCAGTTTTTCTATAATTGTTATTGCATTTTTGGTTGTTTCCAGAGCTTTAAACCGTTAATGGCTGCAAAAGATAAAGAGTTCTATTTTGATACTCACCTCTGTTCAGGTAATTTTTAGAATCAGACAACTCCTGAACTGCCAATTCCATAAATATATGTAGCACTCCTTGTAGTTTACGCGAGTGCAGTAGGATGTCTTCACTGACGGCCTCCAGTGCGACCGATGACATCAGTGGAGTTTGCTCACTATACCAGAATCTTTTCAATACCATTATGAGTGAGGTTATTATGCCATTATTATATTGGTTTGATATGAACGGGAATATCTGTTATATCAACATATTTAATACTATTAGTGATTTATTGTCTCATTTGACATTTATATACAATATTCAATGGCTGTTGAGTTCGGCAATGGTTAATGTTTTAATTGTAGGCAGTGACGCCATTAGTTCCACCCATTCAAGGAGAGGAACTTATGTCACTGCTTTGTACAGAACCTGTAGAAGCCCTAGCTGGGTGAAACTGTATGACCGTTGTCCGACCCTGTTGTCCTCCCCTGCATCGCTGTAACCCTGTTTTAATATGGAATAAAATTCCTCGCACTTCATGGATGATCCTGGTGAGTGCGCTCCTTTAACTGTTATAAAGAAAATGTTTAAGCTTCCTCAAGGTTCCAAGCCTTGGGTCAACTGCAGGCCCCTTTCTCAGGACAAATCAATATCATGTTACAGGCCATCTTTGGGAGGCCTGAAACACGTTGACTAATAAATCAATGTTATATTCACCCTTTAATGTCTCATGGAATACGGCAGTGTGGTTTTTAACACTTCATCTCCCTACTTTAAGTTTCTGAGATAATGACCTTTGGGTTTTCGTTGGATGTAAGCCATAATCATCAACATTGACAGAAATAAACACTTGAAATAGATCACTCTGCTTGTAATGACTCTATATAATATGTGTTTCCCTTTTTGTATTGAATTTCAGAAAAAAATCAACTTTTTGATGATAATATACGGTAATTCATTGTGATTATTATTCATTGAGATGCAGTTGTACAAAGCTAAAACACCCTTTAGTGCAATATGAAAGGCACTAAAGGGTGCAAGCTTACAATATATAGGGGAGTGGAACATTATTTAGCTGTGACATCTATCTGTACAATTATATTTTTTCCATCTATCTATAAATTTATGTGTACTTTAAATCCAGCTATATATCCATTCATCCACTTAAACAGCTGAAAAGTTGAGTAATCTTTAATTTCTTAAAAGATTTTAAAATCTTGAAATAAATTAGCAGGCCGCCGCAGCCGCATCAGGAGTGGTGCCCCCATTAGATGCTCCAGTCCTGGTGCTATGCCCCGGCTCTCTAACTGCCCAGATGCGTTGACAAACAAGGTAACGTATTTGGAGTCGATGCCAGCTGGGTAATGTTAGCTGACACAAAAACCATAAAGTATAACTCGAGGGTATAGATCATCAAAAAAATAACAAAATATCCTAAAAACATATTTTTATTACATAAATAATTAAAAGGATGAATGACTCACAACAAAAAATTAGGTGAAAGGAAAGGGTGGGAATTCCCTATTTGTCCCTTCCTCACTAGCTGCATCGGCGTCCTATGTAATGAGTATGAGACATTCCTGTATACAAAGAGTTTCTGTATTTGTCTTTTGTAGATCTAATTTGGACATGTGGAACAAATAGTATGCTGTCAAAAACCTCAAGATGCACCTGAGGAACCCCTTCTCCCTATAAATAAAAGGGGAGAAATGCATAGGGTAGTTCTTGCTATTTATGGAAATCTACATGTTCTGTGAGCTAATAATATCTTTGTGTGAGACCTAACGTATACTGTAATTGCTACACGGTGACAAGAAAAATGATGTATTGTACCCCTGGGCCTATTCACTAAAGGAAAGAGTGACATACCGTATATACTCGTATATAAGCCGACCTGTGTATAAGCCGACCCCCCTACTTTTGCCCCCAAAACCTGGGAAAGCCTATTGACTCGTGTATAAGCCGAGGGTGGACCCCAGCACAGGTATACAGCCCCCAGCAGTGTGGTATACAGCCCTCCCCAGTGGTATATACAGGCCCCAGCAGTGTTACAGCAGCAGCCCCAGTGGTAGTATACAGCAGCATCCCCAGTGGTGTATACAGCAGCAGCCCCAGTGGTAGTATACAGCAGCAGCCCCAATGGTATATACAGCAGCAGCCCCAATGGTATATACAGCAGCAGCCCCAGAGGTATATACAGCAGCAGCCTCAGAGGTATATAATGCAGAAGCCCCAGAGGTATATATATCAGCAGCCTCAGAGGTATATACAGCAGCAGCCCCAGAGGTATATATAGCAGCAGCCCCAGAGGTATACAGGCCGCCGCCGGCCACCCCCATCAGTATACAGGCGCCCCGCCCATCAGTATCCAGGGTCCCCCCTTGCAGCCCAAACCTGTAAAGTAAGATCATTATACTTACACCTGTGGCTGTCCCCGCTGCCGACATCGCGCTCCTCCGGCTTCATCCGACTTCTTCCGGCTTCCTCCTCTGACGCAGACAATGACGTCATTGCCTGCGCCCATCGGAGGGGAAGCCGGAAGAAGACGAATGAAGCCGGAGGAGCGTGATGTCGGCAGCGGGGACGGCCACAGGTGTAAGTATAATGATCTTACTTTATAGGTTTGGGCTGCAAGGGGGGGCCCTGGATACTGATGGGGGGGGCGCCTGTATACTGATGGTGGCGGGTGGGCGGGCGGCCTGTGTACTCGGCGTATATACTCGCGTATAAGCCGAGGGGGTACTTTTCAGTCCAATTTTGGGCTGAAAAACTCGGCTTATACGCGAGTATATACGGTAAATAGCGTATAGGACTTAGGGCCCATTATACTGACGACTTTTAGTGAAACACTGTATAAGGGTATCACTTTGTGAACATAAAAGTCACCGTTTTCTTTTTGACCCCAGACTAATTGCACTCTATCAAGGCTTTGGTGACCATTGCAAATACCAAGAGAGGTGCACTGGTGTCAAGAACAGGATAGGTAATAAGAGGGTTAGTTATTATTGAGTGGGGGCGCCAGGTGGTACATAGTTCACCGACCTCCGCAAGCAAGGAAGGGACACATAGGGAATTCACCCCCTACTTTCCTTTCACCTAATTTTTTTGTTGTGTGTCATTCACTGTTTGTATATTTCCCAGAGGAGGGTTGCGGCTTTAGATCTCCTTATCTACTTAACTGTCTCCTTATGGTTGCAGGCAAACTTCTCTCCATAAGGTAGATAGTGAGTTCCCCAGACCTCGTCTATAGCTTCTCATACAGCCAGATCAGAATATCCCAAACACTACACTGATGAGGGGCAGTTACCTCGAAAAACGCAGCGTCTGTAGTTTGGGGTTCTGATCTGGCACAAATCCTTAGTCATATTAAAAGGCTTGTCAGAAAGTCGACTATGACTTTGAGGAGCTACCCAAAGGTGGTGCTAGAGTTTGCCACTTCCTCACTGAAGTGAAAATTTGCATATTTCCCTTAGGAGGGTTACGACTTTAAATCTCCTTAACTACTTAACTGTCTCCTTATGGTTTCAGGCAAACCCCTCTCCATAAGGTAGATAGCAAGTTCCCCAGACCTCATCTATAACCTCTCATACAGCTAGATCAGAATATCCCACATACTACACTGATGAGGGGCAGTTACCCCGAAACATAGCGTCTGTAGTTTGGGGTTCTGATCTGGCACAAATGCTTAGTCATATTAAAAGGCTTGTCAGAAAGTCAACTATGACTTTGTGGAGCTACTTAAAGGTGGTGCTAGAGTTCGTCCACTTCCTCACTGAAGTGCAAATATTAATTGTTTTAATTATTTATGTAATAAAGAAATGTTTTTGGAATGTTTTGTTTGGGTTTTTTAATGTTAGCTGGCAGCAAGGCCAGAGGTTAGTAATGTTGAGGCGTCAGCCAGATACCTGATATTACTAACCGATAGAGATCGGCGAACTGCCCATTTTTCCCCGTGTTCATGACCTGTGAAGGCAAACTCAGAGTAAATAGACCTTACATACTTCTGGGTCCGTGCTTTCTCTTCCTGATGTGACGTGGCACTGTATAACTAATGGGCCGCCCCTTATCTTCTGGGCGTATGTGATTGGCTGTTGGAGCCAGTCATATGACTATTCCCCAGAAACCCGGAAGTAATTCAATACCGCCGCACAGCTGAAAGGAATAATTGGGAACTGGTAAGTATAATGTGTATTGTTAATAACTATGTACTTGCATTCACAGGTCACAAACCCAAACGGTTCGCCCATCTTTACCAACCAAGTCAGTAAGGGCAAACATAACCACACCAAAAATATTTTATTTGAAAAATACCCCAATACATTCCTCTTTTGTCTTTTTTTTTTTATTAAAATCCATTTGTTTAAACTCTCCCATTCAACCCACCCCCCCCCAAAAAAGGTAAAAAATAATTAGAAAAGCCCCCAAAAATAATGAAACCCAATTAAATGCTGAACAAGTCCCAACATGTGGTGGGCAAGATCTGTGACTGCATACCCCATATGGTTGGACACCAGGCACTGCATAGCTCCCGGTAGTGTGACAAGCCATGACTTTCCTGAGGTTGTCTGAGGTTACACAGCGGGTATCATGCAGCAGGGAATCCCACTGTGTGACCTGAGATAACCTTAGTGGTGTCAGCCCTTGTAACAGACTGCTGTCTCGCAAGAGCTGCAATGTCTTGCGAGACGTAGTGGGTATATCTCACTGGTATCATGGTATCAGCGCGTGTGAAGGGAAGTGACATCAGACAGTGCAGTGCATTTTAAAGTTGCAGGATAGCCCCTGTGTGACTCCTCGAGTCTGAACTGCAGTCCTTTGGAAGTACACTGAGCTGTAGGCTGATTTTCTGCTAAGGGAAAAGAAAAAAAAAAAGAGGATTTAAATCTGATTTTCTAGCGAGTGTGGCGAGCTGAGTGTGACAGAGCGCAAGTGCGACAGAAGTAAGTGTGTGACTTGTGATTCAGTGACTTTGGATTAAGGGAGTTTGGAAGGGAGGACTTACTGAATTGCTGGTTGTATTTAATTAATACTTTGCATTTCTTTTTACTTATCATTTCTGTCTGGTGCAATCCCCATTAGGAAATGAGCTCCATGATTGGCAATGCCATCCAGTGTACATCTTGCCACATGTATGCATTCCTTGACCAGCCGGTCGAGGGTGCATACTGCTGTGTGAGATGTGAGTACGTTGTACATTTGGAAGCCCAGATACTGGATCTAAATGAACAACTGACAACGCTGAGATCCATAGACAATATGGAAAGGAGTCTGCTGCTCACTGAACAGCTGCTCAATGGGATAGATGTGGGGGAGGATGGTAGTATGGAGCTGCAGGACCGTGAGGTAGCCAGCTGGGTGACAGTTAGAAGGCGGGTAGAGGGAAGGGTGCCAGGGAGGCTAGCCCTGATCTGGCACACCACCCCAATAAATTGCTTGTGTGGCAGGGGGTGGAGTGTTGGCAGGATAAGATGCGTGAGGTGGTGATGAGCTATGATCAAGGAGGTAGCACTGCTGCCAGCAGTGCATGACCAATAGGAAAGTCAATGCAGGAGGAGGGTTGTCCTGGAGAAACTGGAGCGGGCATGCCGGTGCAGGTTCAATATGTAGGGACAAGGGCTGCAGGCCTCTACTGGGGAGTGCATGTGTGGGGAGAAAGGCTAGAAGGTTGGAGGAGGTTAAATAGGGATTGGGGAGAGGGTATTCATTGGTGATAGGAGGAAAGATAGTGTAAATATGCCTGGGACAAGGCTCATCAAGAGTGAGAGGGGTTGGCAATAGAGGATTGGGGGGTGCAGGGTTGGGTAAGTTCAGTAGAGTCTAGGTGAGGAGGGGGAAGTAGATAGAGGGGTATAGTAGAGCAAAGTGATGAACTATGGGCTACAATAAAAATGGGTGAATGATTTTGTGGAGAATATGAACATGGTGGGGATAAGGTGAGAGATGCATAAAGTGCATGTACCTAATGCAGAAGCCTCACCAACAAATGGAGGAATTAGAATTGATTTGTTAGAAAATAAATTATGACATGGTGGGGATTTCGGAGACTTGGCTGGACGAGAGCCATGACTGGGCTGTTAATTTACAGGGCTATTGTCTGTTCAGAAATGACCGTACAAATAGGCGAGGAGGAGGTGTATGTTTATACGTAAAATCATCCTTAAAACCCATCCTGCGTGATAATATAGGTGAATCTAATGGAAATGTAGAGTCCCTGTGGGTGGAGATAAGGGGAGGGGGAAAAAATAATAAATTACTGATAGGGGTTTGTTATAAGTCCCCAACAATAATGGAAGAGGAGGAGAATATCCTCATAAAGCAAATAGATGAAGCAGCGACTCAAGGAGAAGTCATTATTATGGGGGACTTCAACTACCCTGAAATACATTGGGGATCAGAAACCTGCAGTTCCAGCAAAGGTAATACGTTTTTGACAACTATGAGAGACAATTACCTTTCACAACTGGTTCAGGACCCAACAAGAAGGGGGGCACTGCTGGACCTAATATTAACCAACAGGCCGGACCGCATATCAAATATACGGGTTGGAGGTCACTTGGGTAATTGTGATCATAACTTAATAAGATTTCAAGTATCCTTTACTAAGATGTGTAGTAGAGGGGCTACAAGGACACTAAACTTCAGGAAGGCAAATTTCCAACTGTTGAGAGATGATCTTAGTGCAATAAACTGGGACGATGTCCTGAGACATAAAAGTACACAACACAAATGGGAGATGTTTATTAGCATCCTTAATAGGACTTGTGCACAATATATACCCTATGGGAATAAGCATGCTAGAAATAGGAGGAAACCACTATGGCTAAATAAAGCGGTAAGAGGTGCAATATGTGACAAAAAGAAAGCATTTAGGGAATTAAAGCAAGTAGGTAGTGATGAGGCATTAAATAAATAAAGAAAATTAAATAACATTTGTAAAAAGCAAATCAAGGCAGCAAAGATTGAGACAGAGAGACTCATTGCCAGAGAAAGTAAAAAGAATCCCAAAATATTTTTTAACTACATAAATAGTAAGAAACTAAAAATTGATGGTGTTGGCCCCTTTAAAAATAGTCTGGGTGAAATGGTGGATGAGGATGATGAAAAAGCCAATATGCTAAATGACTTTTTTTCAACAGTATTTACACAAGAAAATCCCATGACAGACAATATGATCAGTGATAACAAAAATTCTCAATTACACCCCAGACTTCTGCAGGAATTAAGTACTGTCATAGATAGACCATTATTTTTAATATTTAAAGATTCCATAATAACAGGGTCTGTACCACAGGACTGGCGTATAGCAAATGTGGTGCCAATATTCAAAAAGGGGACAAAAGCTGAACTTGGAAATTATAGGCCAGTAAGCTTAACCTCTACTGTGGGTAAAATCCTAGAGGGTTTTCTAAGAGATGCTATACTGGAGTATCTGAAGAAAAATAACCTCATGACCCATAATCAATATGGTTTTACGAGGGACCGTTCCTGTCAAACTAATCTAATAAGCTTCTATGAAGAAGTAAGTTCTGGACTGGACCAAGGAAATGCAGTGGATGTGGTGTATATGGACTTTTCAAAATCTTTTGATACGGTGCCACACAAAAGGTTGATACATAAAATGAGGGCAATGGGGATAGGGGAAAATATGTGTAAATGGGTTAAGAACTGGCTTAGTGATAGGAAACAAAGGGTGGTTATTAATGGAACACACTCAGAATGGGTCACAGTTAACAGTGGGGTACCACAGGGGTCAGTGTTGGGCCCGCTTCTATTTAATATATTTATTAATGACCTTGTAGGGGGCATACAGAGTAGAATCTCAATATTTGCGGATGACACTAAACTCTGCAGGGTAATCAATACAGAGGAGGACAATTTTATATTACAGGAGGATTTATGTAAACTAGAAGCTTGGGCTGCTAAATGGCAAATGAGCTTTAATGGGGATAAATGTAAAGTCATGCACTTGGGCAGAGGAAACAAAAGGTATAATTATTTCCTTAATTGTAAAACACTGGGCAAAACTGTCACTGAAAAAGACCTGGGTGTATGGGTAGATGACAAACTCACATTTAGTGGCCAGTGTCAGGCAGCTGCTGCAAAGGCAAATAAAATAATGGGATGCATTAAAAGAGGCATAGATGCTCATGAGGAGAACATAATTTTACCTCTATACAAGTCACTAGTGCGACCACACTTAGAATACTGCGTACAATTCTGGCCTCCGGTGTATAAGAAAGACATAGCTGAACTAGAGCGGGTCCAGAGAAGAGTGACAAAAGTCATTAGAGGACTAAGGGGTCTGCAATACCAAGACAGGTTATTAAACTTGGGGTTATTTAGCTTGGAAAAACGAAGGCTTAGGGGTGATCTTATAACAATGTATAAATATATGAGGGGACAGTACAGAGACCTTTCTAATGATCTCTTTACTCTTAGGCCTGAGACTGGGACAAGGGGGCATCCTCTACGTCTGTAGGAAAGAAGGTTTAATCATAATCACAGATGCGGATTCTTTACTGTAAGAGCAGTGAGACTATGGAACTCTCTGCCACATGATGTTGTAATGAGTGAGTCACTACTAACATTTAAGAAGGGCCTGGATGCCTTTCTTGAAAAACTATAATATTACCAGTTATAAATACTAGATCCTTTGATAGGGCGTTGATCCAGGGAACTAGTCTGATTGCCGGACCTGGAGTCAGGAAGGAATTTTTTCCCCCAATGTGGAGCTAAGTGTTGCCACATGTTGTTTTTTTTTGCCTTCCTCTGGATCAACATGTTAGGCTATGGGTTGAACTAGATGGACGTAAAGTCTTCCTTCAACCTTAAAAACTATGTTACTATGTTACTATGTTAATGTTTGTGATGGCACCACTTGTCTCACTCTCACCAGTGCCTGCGTGCCAGCTTTCACAGCATATGAGGGATGCTTTCTGTGAATGAAACCCCATCATATTGCTGTAAGGCGCTGTTCCCACTCTGCATTGTTTCATGCTTCTTTTGAAGCAGATTTTGAGAATCTGCATCAAAATCTGCATGAATATCCTGAAATCAGCAAAGTCTATGAGAAGTCCTGTGCCAACGTATTTTTTTTCCCTTGCAGACTTGGTGCAGATTTTGGGGCAGAGAAAAGAAATCTGAACCACATGTGCAAGGATAAAAAAAACAACTTGGGTACAACACATCTGACCTGTCATAGACTTTGCTGGCCTCAGGATAGACATGCACATTCTTATTTGCATCAAAAAGCATCTGTGATGAAAGTCCTATGCAGACCCATGAGAAACTCAGAGAGAAACTCAGAGAGATTCTATACCCCTGTACAGGGATCCAGATTTACAGCAGAGCCAAGGAGGTTACTGCCTATGGAGGAGCAGCAGGCCAGACCAGGGAGGAAGTCAAACAGGGAAGCCAGGGAGAAAAGGCTAGGGTGGAAAACTTAATAGTAGCAGTGTCAGGAAGTCGACCCAAAACCAAGAGAACAGCAAGGTACCAAATCATCAGGAGAAAGCAGTGTAAAAAAAAACATGGCCAAGGTCAAACAAATAACATAGCACTATAGACAATAGCGAACCAAGACTATAACTGGCAACTTGTGAGACAGTTCCCAGGGAATATAAAGGGAGTGGTACCGCCCAATTGACAGGGACTCAGGAAGAAATGATCCTATCAGGACCACCCACATACCAACACTATCAGTCTGTGAAGCACAACAGGTCCCAGCCACACTAACCCCAAAGCCCAGGGGACGAGTAAAGCCTGCGCTCTCCAAAATTCACTGCAAGTACCTCTCCCCCAACACCAGCATCACCTGCAGTGTGAACACGGTGATGCCTAGTGACAGGAGCAAAAGCTGCAGAAGGAAGCTCTGGCAGAGGTGCAATGCCTTTGTCATCAGTGCCATCTATAAGGCGAACATGGCAGTGCCTAGTGACTGGGGCAGGAATTACAAGAGCAGGTCCAGACGAGAACGCATTACTAGCACGACCTACAGATGAAATATGGCGGTGCTAGTGGTCGGGGCAGGAATAATGGAATCAGGTCCAGTTTGGAATATGACAGCATCAAAAAACACATCATGGGCACAGGGCATTAGAGGGTCCAGGAAGTGCCACTGTTGCAGTGGAAGGTTCGAGGATTCTTCATACCATGGCTACCTCCACAGAGACTCTACGGCAGGGGTGATCAACTATGTCTTCAGGTGTGAAAACAGTGCAGGTTTTCAGAATTTCTTAGTTTGCACAGGTGCTATTTCATCACCTGTAGAGTAATGATTTCAGCACCTTGTACAATGCTAAGTAAACCCTGAAACATGCACTTTTGCAGCCCTTGAAGATTGCACTTGCCAGCCTGTTCTACAGGAGTGTGTGTAGCGTCTTGCATTCTATACCTCAGCCATCAGGTCAAAGTCCTGCGCTTGTTCACAAGTACTGTAGGGCAGTATCAAAACCTTTTTGGAGAAACAGTCAGCACACTAGCAGTGAACTATAAAAAACTTTATTGCAGCAACTTTAAAAAAAAAGGCAATGTTGGTACATGATGTAATTTGTAACAATTATTGGACCCAAACAGTCATAATTTTAACATAGTGTCATGCTCTCGGCTGTGGGGCCGGTCTCTGCTAATCAGGGAGATCAGTGCCTACCACACAGCTCCGTTAGTTCTGCGCAATCTGTCCGTGGTTCCATGCGGCTGTCTGCTTCCTTCTCTGCTAGGAACCTGTGCACTCTTGGCAGGTCTCGTGGGAATGCTCTTAGGATGCATCCGCTGCTTTTTGCACACACTTAAAGCAGCAGTACACCTGTTCCCTCTTGAGTACCCAGTTCCCTGTTGAGTGCCGAATTGCTCTGTGCATAAAAGACATCCTCCCCCTAGGAGGTGTTCATTCTCTAGAAATGTTGCCTCTGTTTGAGTCACACTTCTGTAGTGCTCTGTGATAGGAAGACTCTTGCCTTGCATTATACTAATACCTCTGTCTCCACAAAATCCTCTGCTGGCATTTCCTTATCTTGGATCCCTCTAGACCCTCCAGATCCCACCAGGCTGGCCAAGATTTGCCTCACAGAATCATCCGGATACCTCTACTGGCTTTCTCAGCCATATCGGGATTACACGGAGCTCCCAGGTTCCTCTCCCCTGACAAAGCTAAAGTTCCATAGCCTCTCCATCTTTACTGTTCAGTCTCTATGGGTCACCTCTCTGGTCCGGGATTTGCAGCATTTAGACCTACTGGTGCTGTACTACATGAATCACTGTACAGGGGTTATCTCGTTGGTGCTCCGCTATGAGAGTTCGGTTTCATGATCCAGAGGGTCATACCTTTAGACACCTTCTCCTTATGTTAAACCTTCCTTAATAAATAATCTTGGTTTTACCAAAGTCACTCTCCTGTCTCTTGAGTATTGGGTATTCAACTACCACTGCTCCACCAGTGGTCCTGTGAGTCCACTTAATATCTCTATGCCCCTCGGGCGTAACACATAGGCACTTAGTACAGACTATAATATGTCTAAGAGACACATATATAAATACTGTATACACAGTATATAAGGGAAGCCCCACAGGCATCAGTAGACTCCATTTCAAAGGGGTACAGGCCATCAAGATAATGGGACAAAGTCTGTTAAGAGAACAGTCCATTAAGGGCTTTGAGGTGCAGCCTAAAGGCTGCAGTCCCGCTAATCCAGAAGGGGGAAGCACAACCAGTGCTAAACTTGGGAAGGGAAAAAAATGAAATGAACTACATATCAAGCCTTGCTCTTCCAAGAACTCAAAAACAATTGAAAAAAGTCCTCCGGACAATATGCAGACCAGAGACCAGTTCAGTGACCCAATAGCATGCCTATTTTAGGGATGTCCTCTTTAATTGGATTAAAAATTATCTAGCAACTTTCTCACTGCCACCGGGGATGGACGTAGCTGTTCCACACTGTAGTCCACTGCTGGATGGTCTTGGGGGTTCACAAAGGGCTACTCCTCCAGTGGCATTCTCCACCACCACCTGCCCCTCAGCACACCCCATCATGACCACCGCTGGAGAAGAGGATGAAGATATTAGGGGACACCCACCCCCTCTAGGAGAGACGGAGGAATCTAGGCAACTCCAACAGGCATTTCAGGATCGAAGGCCCTTGTGGGTTTTTCTGCAGCTTGGTGGCCAACCCGAACAGGCCTAGCCTCCAGCCGACGTATCATCCTCTCTATGTCGGCCACCTGCTGCCAGTTTTGAAATTTGCCTACAATGTTGACCTGAATTATGCCTACTGCGAACCAGCTCTTGCTGCCTTTCACCTTCATGAAGGTGACCTCCTCCCCAACAAAGGGTGTATAAAGTCTTGAGGGAAGATGTCATGCAGCATGTTGGACCGCTTGACAAAGCATATCACCAGTCCCCTCTTTGGCTACGACCCCAAATGCTCTTTTCTGGATGAATGTCACCACCATGCCTTGGGTACTTTGCTCATCAAAGTCATTGGTCTTAGGCCCATGCAATCACTCTTGGGCAATGGCATCTGAGAGCCTAATTTCTTCAAGAAATGAGATGGGTCAGGTTGGTTCATGATTAATAGAATAGTTGCTTAGAAGGGGTAGGGGTCCCCAAATGGAATTCCAGTTGAAGGCCTCTGGTGGGGGTTCTACACAAGGTTGGGAAGAAAACAGGGCCTTATACCCCTACTACGTCCTCATCTTCCTCGTCCTCCTCCTGGATTTGCCGATCCACAGCTGCAGATGTAATAAGGCCAGGTATGCTTAAAGATCCTCCTGATTCTGAACTGTGCTAGTCCTGGCTGGCATAAAAAACAGCTCACCTCCTGATTGGGAGCTTTATTCTGGTGGGACCTCCTCAAGCATGCAAGCACCAGCACTGGATTTTGACCTCGCTCCAAATCAGGCCCAATGTGGAGCTCAAGGTCACAAATGTGACCATGTCCATGTCCTGTGTGGGCTGCTTCAGTTCTGGTGAAGCGCTCTCTGCCCCTAGGGTGGTGAGGAAGACCACTTTCTCCAGAGCTGGCATGTTTTGGGATGTATCCATCATGTTTACAAACAGCATACTGCAGGGACACGGTAACATAGTGTAGCTATGTTGTACAGAAATGCAAAGATGGCTCCGGGTTCCGTGGTGACACCTCTTTGCTTTGTAGAGCCAGTACACAATCACTTACAGGATATTATTATTTGCACAATCTTGTTGTCTAGCAGTTCATTAATCCCTCCATGGGGTGGGCTGCAGAAGGCAACTGATTTACAAATCCCATTCCCATGAAACAGGTAACACCTGTGCTTGCGGTTGGGTGGAGTGTTTATTAAATCCTGACATATTTGGAGGACAAATTAGTTTATTCAGCTCACCACTAATTCATTTGGAATGTTGAATAAAGCTAGTGGCAGCAATGCACCGACAGGTCCAAGATTAATGATACATATAACACACTTGTGCACATGAAAAAATCTGTATTCTAAATATATGTGATGAAATGAAATATAGTAATTGCACATTTTCAAGAAGCAATATCCATAGTATGGTGCTTCATGAGTGTGAACAGATCTATAATACCATGTATGTGAAGCATGTGATGGCCATATGCTATTTCTATATAAACTGCTATCACATAAGTATAAAAGAGGTAGCGTCGCATGCTGCTGACCCTCTGCAATGATAAAGGTTTGCTAAAAAAAAAAATAATAATAATGAAAAATGAATATATATATATATATATATATATATATATGTGTATATACTAGAAATAGGCCTAATGCTATTGCATCGGGAGTGCGGTGAAATGAGCAGGTGCCATAGAAATAGCCGCTAAATAGTACAGTCCTCTCTCCAGACAGTACGCTGCTGGATTTATATGGTGTATATGGTGGCTCAGTGGTTATATGGTGGCTCAGTGGTTAGCACTGTATGGTGGCTGAGTGGTTAGCATTGTATATGGTGGCTCAATGATTAGCACATTTTATGGTGGCTCAGTGGTTAGCACAGTATATGGTGGCTCAGTAGTTAGCACAGTATACCGTGGCTAGGACAGTATATGGTGGGTCAGTGTTTTGCACTGTATAGTGGCTCAGTTGTTAGCATAGTATATGGTGGCTCAGTGGTTAGCACAGTATATGGTGGCTCAGTGGTTAGCACAGTATAAGGTGGCTCAGTGGTTAGCACAGTATACAGTGGCTCAGTAGTTAGCACAGTATACAGTGGCTGAATGGTTAGCACTATATACGGTTGCACAGTGGTTAGCACTGTATACAGTGGCTAAGTGGTTAGCACTGTATGGTGGCTCAGTGGTTAGACATGATATGGTGGCTCAGTGGTTAAAACAGTATATGGTGGCTCAGTGGATAGCACTGTATATGGTGGGTCAGTGGTTAGGACTGTATACAGTATGCAAATGGAGTCCGTGGAGCCTCGATTAAGAGTCCCAAACACGGGACTAGCCAGATATCCCTCCAGGAAGGACCTAGCCCTGGGATGGAATCCTTGCGGAGACCACCATAACCACCATATTAAGTTGCCCTTTTAGTCAATATCCCACTCAGTTAAGAGTTAAGGATATGACAAGGAAATTAACAGAGCCAGGTATCCATCCACAGACAGCTGGATGGATACCTGGCTCTGTTAATTCCCTTGTCATATCCTTAATGGTACCTTTACACGCCGCGACGGCAGGCTGGATACATCCCGCTACTTCACGTGCACGAGCACGCTCAAACGGCTACAAACGGTCAACGCACCCTCTTTACACGCCGCCATAAGGTGCGCTACGCCACGCTACATCTGTAGCTAGCTACATCGCCGGGTGTGTCAAGTAGCCAGCTGTAGCTTAGCGTACCACGTTTACACAGCGCTACAATAAGCTAATATGGGCGGACCTGGTACAGCAGGGACAGCACATAGGCGTGCCACAATCGTGGATTACGAGCCGTCCGTACGATGATAGGACAAAGCAATAATACCATGATTGGCCAGGCATCGCAGGAGGCTGAGAAATACAGCACGCTCGAGCGATTGTGTAGTGTGACTGGTCAGCTCCTTAAATATGCCGCCCTAGGCAGCGACTACCAATCGTCATGCAGGAGCTTCCTCCAATGATCGGTGATGGGGCGCGGTATCCCAGAGCCTGGGACACGCCTTAGCTACATTGCAGCTACAGCCCCGGGTGTCCAGAGTTCCCTTCCGTTGCCTCTTTACACGCCGATACAGCTCGATACAATCGGCTTTGTAGCCATCAGTTTTCGAGCAGACCTAGGAAACAGATGTATCTGTTGCCGGCTGTAGCGTCACGTCTTCAGACGCCGCTACGACGGGCTACATTGGCGCTACAAGCTACATTTGTAGCCTGTAGCGGGATGTATCCAGCCTGCCGTCGCGGCGTGTAAAGGGCCCTTAACTCGTAACTGAGTGGGATATTGACTAAAAGGGCCACTTAATATGGTGGTTATGGTGGTCTCGGCAAGGATTCCACCCCAGGGCTAGGTCCTTCCCTGGAGGGATATCTGGCTAGTCCCGTGTTTGAGACTCTTAATTGAGGCTTCACGGACTCCATTTGCTTATTCAAATTTCCAGGGGGCAATGCATCATGGATTTCACTGTGTTTGAGCGCTTTAGCTAGCTGCCCGCAGTGTTTTCCTTGACTGGTCTCCCTGAGATCAGTGAATGCTTTGTGATGTAGGACTGTATACAGTGGCTCAGTGGTTAACACTGTATTTGGTGGCACAGTGGTTAGCTGTTTCCCCTGTTCTCTCCCGCCTCTCCCTGTTCTCTGCCCTGTCTTTCCCTGTTCTCTAGACATCTCCCCCTCTTCTCTGCCCCGTGTCCCCCTCTTCTCTGCCCTGTGTCCTCTGCCTCTGTTATCTGCCACTGTCCTCTGCCACTGTGTCCCCCTGTCCTCTGCCCGTGTCCCCCTGTCCTCTGCCCCTGTGTCCCCCTGTCCTTTGCCCCTGTGTTCCCCTGTTCTCTACCCCTGTCCTCTGCCCATGTGTCCCCCTGTCCTCTGCCCTCTGTTCTCTGCCCCTGTCCTCTGTCCCTGTGTCCCCTGTTTTCTGCCCCTGTCCTCTGCCCCTGTGTCCCCCTGCTCTCTGCCCCTGTCCTCTGCCCCTGTGTCCCCCTATTCTCTTCCCCTGTGTCCCCCTGTCCTCTGCCCCTGTGTCCCCCTGTCCTCTGCCCTGTGTCCCCCTGTCCTATGCCCCTGTTCTGTGTCCCCCTGTCCTCTGCCCCGGTGTCTCCCTGTCCTCTGCCCCTGTCCTGTGTGCCCCTGTCCTCTGCCCCTGTTCTGTGTCCCCATCCTGTGTGCCCCTGTCCTCTGCCCTGTGTCCCTTGTCCTCTGCCCTGTTCTGTGTCCCCCTGTCCTGTGTGCACCTGTCTTCTGCCCCTGTTCTGTTGTGTCCCCCTGTCCTCTGCCCCTGTGTCTCCCTGTCATCTGCCCCTGTTCTGTGTCCCCCTGTCCTGTGTGCCCCTGTCCTCTGCCCCTGTTCTGTGTCCCCTTGTCCTGTGTGCCCCTGTTCTCTGCCCCTGTTCTGTATCCCCCTGTCCTGTGTGCCCCTGTGTCCCCCTGTTTTCTGCCTCTGTACTGTCTGCCCCTGTCCTCTGCCCCTGTTCTGTGTCCCCCTGTCCTGTGTGCCCCTGTGTCCCCCTGTCCTCTGCCCCTGTTCTGTGTCCCCCTGTCTTGTGTGGCCTGTCCTGTGTGGCCCTGTTCTGTGTCCCCCTGTCCTGTGTGCCCCTGTGTCCCCCTGTCCTCTGCCCCTTTCCTGTGTCCCCCTGTCCTTTGTGGCTCTGTCCTGTGTGGCCCTGTCCTGTGTGGCCCTGTTCTGTGTCCCCCTGTCCTGCGTGCCCCTGTCCCCCTGTTCTCTGCTCTCTCCTTTCCATAGGCGTTACCATTGCAGGCTGAAGAGAATCAGTGTGAAGCCGGTCATGTGACAGGGCGTCACAGAGGGCCTGTCACATGAGCGGCTCCAAACAGAATGTCTTTCTCCAGGCAGCCTACAATGGTATGCCGGTTGAGGGTGAGAACAGAGCGGCGAGGGGGGAGTACGAAGTGGCCGAGGGGGGGGGGAGGGAGAACCAGCAGCCGGAAGAGCGGGCGGCAGCACCGCTACTGGCCGCCATATGGGAATACCCATAAATTGGGTGTTCCAATATGGCGGTCAACGTACTTCCGGTAGCGCAGACGCACGGATGTCAGCGGCGACCAGCAACGCAGCCGGAGATGAGCGGCGGCTACCGTCGGGAGATCAGCGGCTAGCGCCACCATAGAATGCTAACCACTGAGCCACCATACAATGCTAACCACTGAGCCACCTAAACACTGAACCATCATATACAGTGCTTACCACTGAGCCACCATATACAGTGCTAACCACTGAGCCACCTAAACAATGAGCCACCATATACAGTGCTAACCACTGAGCCACCATACCAATGTGAACCATTGAGCCACCATACAATGCTAACCACTGAGCCATCATACAATGCTAACCACTCAGCCACCATATACAGTGCTAACCACTGAGCCACCATATACAGTGCTAACTACTGACTCACCTAACAATGCTAACCACTGAGCCACCATACAATGCTAACCACTGAGCCACCATACAATGCTAACCACTGAGCCACCATATACAGTGCTAACCACTGAGCCACCATACAATGCTAACCACTGAGCCACCTAAACACTGAGCCATCATATACAGTGCTAACCACTGAGCCACCATATACAGTGCTAACCACTGAGCCACCTAAACAATGATCCACCATATACAGTGCTAACCACTGAGCCACCTAAACACTGAACCATCATATACAGTGCTAACCACTGAGCCACCTAAACACTGAGACATCAAATACAGTGCTAACCTCTGAGCCCCATACAATGCTAACCACTGACCACCTAAACACTGAGTCATCAAATACAGTGCTAACCACTGAGCCACCTAAATACTGAGCCATCATATATAGTGCTAACCACTGATCCATCATATACAGTGCTAACCACTGAGCCACCTAAACACTGAGACATCATATACAGTGCTAACCTCTGAGCCACCATACAATGCTAACCACTGAGCCACCTAAATACTGAGCCTTCATATACAGTGCTAACCACTGAGCCACCATAAAGTGCTAACCACTGAGCCACCATACAGTGCTAACCGCTGAGCCACCAATACAGTGCTAACCACTAGCCACAATACAATGCTAACCACTGAGCCATCATACAATGCTAACCACTGAGCCACCATACAATGCTAACCACTGAGCCACCATACAATGCTAACCACTGAGCCACCATACAATGCTAACCACTGAGCCACGTAAACACTGAGCCATCATATACAGTGCTAACCACTGAGCCATCATTCAATGCTAACCACTGAGCTACCATACAATGCTAACCACTGAGCCACCATACAATGCTAACCACTGAGTACATTTATTTGAAATATGGCGCCACGGCGCACGCCGCTATTCTGATTGATCGGTACTGAACTCGGCGACCAATGAGAGAAGTGTCGCGCAGTTTGAATGCTGCTCCTCTGATTGGTCGCCGCATTCAGCTCCGGCCAATCAGAATAGCGGCGCTCGCCATGGCGCCATATTTCAAATACACTGTACTCAGTGTATTTGAAATATGGCGCCATAGCGCGTGCCACTATTCTAATTGGTCGCCGCATTCAGCGCCGACCAATCAGGATAGCGGCGGGCGCCATGGCGCCATATTTCAAATACACTGTATTCACTGAACGGGGCGACCAATCAGAGAAGCGGCGCGCGCCATGGCGCCATATTTCAAATACACTGTACTCAGCTGAACGCGGCGACCAATCAGAATAGTGGCGTGCGCTATGGCGCCATATTTCAAATGCACTGAGTACAGTGTATTTGAAATATGGTGCCATGGCTCGCGCCGCTATTCTGATTGGTCGGCACTGAACGCGACGACCAATCAGAATAGTGGCGCGCGCTATGGCGCCATATTTCAAATTCACTGAGTACAGTGTATTTGAAATATGGCACCATGGAGCGCGCCGCTATTCTGATTGGTCGGCGCTGAACGCAGGGACGAATCAGAATAGCGGCGCGCCATGGCGCCATATGTAAAATCTGAAGTCATCACTGTATTTTACACATGGCGCCGTGCCGCGCGCCGCTATTCTGATTGGTCGCCACGTTCAGACATAGGGGATGTTAGGCTGGGATAGTTGGGGAAAGGAAGGGTAGAAGGGAAAAGGGAAAAATGCAAGGAAGTAAGGGCAATAAAGGGGGGAAACTTTCTCTCTCTGCATCTGGTGGTTTGTAGACACGCAACCCACCCCCACTACATCTCCTGATTTTAATCTGACTCTACGATTTTCACCAGCTCGACCCAAACTTGGTTCCCCTGGTGGAAATGATGGGTGAAATCTCAATCTAAAGGGTTGCCTCATGTGGGTCCTGGATGGGCACCTCCGAATATAGTGGCAAAGTCAGGGGAATCCAAAAACATAACCCATTGACTCCTAATCTTAAAGAACCTGTCTTTAGAGTCTCTAACTTCAGCTGTCAAATCCTCCATTTTGCAGATTTTATGCATTTCACTTAGCCAGTCAGTCAGTCTCGGACACTGAGTGGATTTCCAAAAGCAGGGTATAACCATACATGCTGCCATCAAACAGAATCGCAAAATATACTTTTTTGTGAGCTAATCGAGTCTGGCAGGACCGTCAACAGAGCCACCAAAGGGTTGGCGTCCTCTCAATTCACTTTAATCTTGAAGTATTTATCAAATACTGAATTCTAAAAGGGTCGAATTCCCCCACAGCTCCACCATACATGTAACAGTGTACCCTTGGCGCTCCTACACCTCCACATCTGTCGGCCGAGGATGGGAAGGCCGCATATAAATTTTCTGGGAATCTGTACCACTGAGACATAATCTTTAAGTTTTTTTCCAGGGCTGTGCATGCCATGGATACCTTGTGATTCATTATGCATGCCTTAGTCCACTCCTCCTACAGGGTGACGGATAGGTCCTCCTCCCACTTCAGCATGTATTTAAGTTTGCCGCCCTCTCACCTTCGGCTCAACAAATCATAGAGGGTGGATATACTGTGTCTCGGGGAGGAGTTGGCTATAAAAAGTTTTTCGAATCCGGAAGGCAGCCCTCTATGCCCCCTTCGAATCCTTAATGTCCTCAAGAAGGAACAGAGTTTGGAGGCCTCAAACCAGGACGGCGCTCTCTCAGACCTTCCATGAAAGCCCCCAGACCAGGGATCCCCAGCTGCCAAGATCTGATATACCGAAGGGTCATCAGATGGCCTCTATCCCATAAACTGCTTGCTTCCCTTTGTGGGGAGAAAGCTCAGGTTGGAGAAAATAGAGGTCAAGGGGCCCCAACCAGAAAACAGGCACCCCTTCCTTTTTTCTATATCCCATAGTTTCAGGGCAATACCACCAAGCTCCATGTCACCCGGTTCAAACCGTCGTGTAGCCACACTCAACCACGAGAGGGAGCGTAAGGGTATCTCTGACTTCGTTTGTTCAATTCCCACCCATTGTTTCGTATGGTGGTGGAAGTGCCAGTCTAACAATCTAGAGAGGATGGCTGTTTTGTAGTATTCTCATAAAATCAGGGAGGCCTGCCCCTCCATCAATTATATGTCTACGTAGAGTTAGGTAGCTAACCCTGGGTCTGCTACTCCCCCAAATGAATCTTACCAGAGCTGATTTGAGACTGGCAAAAAATGTGGGGGGAACATGGATTGGCAATGCCTGAAATAGGAAAAGGAAGCATGGGAGCACTTCCATTTGTAGCGCATTATTTTGCCCAAACCAGGAGAGGCCTCTCTTGTCGTATGTCTTCAGGTCCTCAAGTGTAGTCATAAGAAGAGGTAAATAATTGAGGGAGTATAGTTTATTTAAGTGTGACGAAATCCTAACCCCAAGATATTTCAGACTTTCCTTTTGCCATGTAAAATGGAAATGTTCCCTTAGGTGATGGACCTCAGCATCGGGAAAGGAGATGTTCAATGCCTTGGACTTGGTTAAGTTAACTTTAAAATTACTTAATTTGCTGAATTTATTGAATTCTTTAATAATCAAGGGGAAGGTTATTCTGGGTTGGGTTATAAATAATAACAGGTCGTCAGCAAATAATGCCGCTTTGCACTGACCCTGTTCCCCTCTATACCATTTATATTATGGTTGTTCCATAGGGCTATTGCTAGGTGTTCCATAGTGATAATGTATAATAGGGGGATAACGGGAAACCCTGACGGGTGCCATTACGGATGGCAAAGGGTGACAAGACCCTATTGGTAGCATCTCGCCGTGGGACCTCCATATAATGTGAAGATCCAGTCAATGAATCGGGAGCCTAGTCCTACCTGTTTGAGGGAGGCCTTCATAAAGCACCAGTCAACCCGGTCGAATGCCTTCTCCGCATCCACTGACAGAAGTCACGAGGGAATACCTTTCTTCTTTGCCTTTGCCACAAGTAATAAAAGTTTATTAGTATTATCTGTAGCCTCTCTACCCTTTAATGAACTCCACTTGATCGTTAAGAATGAGACCTGGGAGGAGAGGGTCCAGTCTGTTGGCAAGAGCCTTTGAAAATAATTTGATGTTGACATTAATCAAAGACATGGGTCTATAGTTGGCCACCTCTAGGGGGTCTCTAACAGGCTTAGGGAAAAAACTAATGTGGGCCTCTAAGGATTGTATAGCCCAGGGCGACGTAGTGGAAACTGCGGAGAAGACCCTCGCAAGGAAAGGCACCAGCTGGTCGCCTAACAATTTGTAAAACTTGGGTGAGAAACCATCAGGGCCCGGGCATTTACCTGTCGGGGTGTCTTTAATTAAAGCTTGGACCTCTTCTACAGAGAAGTCCCCCTCTATGGCCGCAGAGTCAGCTCTGGGAATCGTGGCAAGGGCCGTCTCCTTCATGTATGCGCTGAGTTTACGTTTATTTGTTTCGCAGGGTGAGTCCCTATAGTGACCTTCAATACTGTATAGTTTCTTGTAAAAGTTTCTTAAGGTTTCAATAATATGGGTAGGGTGTTGTGTCAATGTGCCATCTGATTGTTTAATTTGTGGGATATGTCTTGGATCCCCTTTAGGATGAAGGATCCTTCCAAGGATCTCCCACATTTGTCCCCATATTCATACATGAATCGGAAGTAGCCCATTTTCTATTTAAGAGATTCCTTGTCTAAAACCCCCTTGAGTTCCTCTCTAGTTTTGATGAGGTCGGCTAATACCTCTTGGGACAATGAGTTCTTATGGGATCTTTCCAACACACCAATGTTTGATAATAGAGAATTAATCCTCTCCTATGTCCCTTTTCAGGCGTGCTCCATGCTTAATATATGTCCCCCGTATTATGCATTTAAGTGCCTCTCATTGAATTGGCAAGGGCGTGGGGTCGGTGGAGTGGACCTCTAGGAAATAGAGAGCGCTTCTTTGAACGAACCTTCTGGAGCTAGTATGGGAGGCCGATAAGCTGCTCACCAGTGGGGGTTGTGCACAACCCCGGGTAAAGCCTCCTTAAAGGAACCTGACCCTCCAAATCACCCCCAACCCTTTGAATACCTGTCCCTGTACCCTCAGACATCCTTTCTAGTGGTCTTTTTGAGTAAAAAAATTAGTGGGGTAAATTGACAAAAAGATCATTACACACTTACAATTCTGCGACTTCTTCTCCCTGAATGTAAAGCAAAAGCCGCGCATCCGCAAAGCGCATGGTGAAGTAGTCGGTACACCTAATGGGTGTACCGACGTCACCATGACCGGATGTGATGCAAATAGAGTCACACCGGCTATTCCGCCCATACAGCAAGGTGAGGAGGAGTAGGATTATTTATCACGCCCATCGGGGCGTGATAATGAGCAGCTCAGGTGGGCTTAGGATCGCACAGGGAATGCCCTGTGTGACTTATTCAGGGAGAAGTCGCAGAATTGTAAGTGTGTAATGGTCTTTTTGTTAATGTTACCCCACTCATTTTTTACACAAAAGGACTGCTAGAAAGGATGTCTGAGGGTGCAGGGACAGGTATTCATAGGGTTGGGGGTGATTTAGAGGGATCAGGTTCCCTTTAAAGTGCTGGTGCCTCTGGGATGAGGTGCCTCAGACAGCGGTGTCCTCCGTATATAGTTTCTACAGCCCTTCGGTGTTGCTGATCCGGACTTCCGAGTCACGTGACCGTGTGCTGGATCACATCACACGCAGGTCCTGTGATCGTGTGAAAGGTTGCCGTGGATACCGCAGGTCCAAACCGCTTGTCAGAAGGATCAGTTCAGCCAGAGCAGCTCCTGCCGATCTCCCCTCGGGGAGTAGTAGCACACAAAGAAAACGGAAATTATCGGCTAGGATGAACTTGAGACATGGTGATGAGTTAAAATAAATCTTTATTGGCCCCTTGTGCTGCCACGACGCGTTTCAATAGTACTCAACTGTCTTCCTCAGGTGGTACCACTATCCTACTCATACTATAATGAGTAGGGGAGTAGAAGGAGAAATTATTTTCCAGGGGGTGGAGAACCCACCATATATCCACCAGGTGTAACCTCTGGAGGCCCTACTATTAGCTCTGAGTTTGCAGGAGGAGAACGACTGCCTTCCAGATGAGGTATCAAGGGCTGCATTGAGGGGAAAATTAAAATCACCTCCCACTACCAGGACACCCCCGCAAAGTCAGCCAACGATGAGAGGATTGACACACATCTGGGAATGGGGTCTTGGTTAGTCAAGTATAAATTTGCTATGGTGAAGACAGTGGAGTAAACCCGCAGCTTAAGGAATAAGAATCTACCCTCAGGTTCGACTCTGGGGTCCAGGACTGAGTGACTAAAAGATATGGGAAACATTTTTAGATTATATTGTTTTTATTTTTGTCTGGGTACCTTATTGTGGCTTTTAAAGGATACATTAAAGATTCATTTTTAAGTCTAATAACTCTATTAATACCAAGCCATGCTAATAACATAATTATAGAACTAATAGTACACCACCTGTGTTTTCTCACAGTACAGTTCATAACAGCAAATAACTATGTTTTACTGTTTAATCCTGCTGGTTTTAAAGTTTTCAAAAGAAATATCCATTTAATTTCTATTCTAGACATTAAAGCAATGCTACGATTAATGTAGTAAAATAAATACCTAAAATAAGTAACTAAGTAGGTAAAGAGATTTAAAGCCACATCCCTCCTCTAGGAAATATGCAAATTTGCACTTCAGTAAGGAAGTGGATGAACTCCAGCCCCACCTTTAGGTAGCTCCTCAAAGCAGGCAAACTCCTCTCCATAAGGCATATAGCAAGTTCCCCAGGACCTCATCTTAGCCCACTCACACAGCCAGATCAAAATATCCCACACACAAGACTGATGAAGAGCTGTTACTCCGAAACACCGCGTCTGTAGTTTGGGGTTCTGATCTGGCACAAATCCCTAGTCCAATTATAAGGCTTGTCAGAAAGCGACTATGATTTTGAGGAGCTACCTAAAGGTGGCGCTGGAGTTCATCCACTTCCTTACTGAAGTGCAAATTTGCATTAAAATAAGTAAAGTATATTTTAATATTACAAATTTTGCTAAATACTTCTATTTAGCAAAAATGTAGAAAAAAAGGCATCTTTAATTTTTGCAGGTTTGATGAACAGAGGAATGCGTATTCACGATAGCTAATAGGACACTGCACATACCCAACTTCTGTCTCGAGAACACTTCTTTACGCAGCCCATTCTAAGATGTGAGAATGCTGGAAAACTGCTGGGAGCTGTCATATTTCAAATCCTGATAGGTCACTAACTAAACATAACTCTTTTGCTACATTTTTGCTAAATAAAGGTACTGTATATACTCGCGTATAAGCCAAGTTTTTCAGCCCAAAAATTGGGCTGAAAAGTACCCCCTCGGCTTATACGCGAGTATATATGCCGAGTACACAGGCCGCCCGCCCGCCACCATCAGTATACAAGCCCCCCCCATCAGTATCCAGGGCCCCCCCTTGCAGCCCAAACCTGTAAAGTAAGATCATTATACCTACACCTGTGTCCGTCCCCGCTGCCGACATCGCGCTCCTCGGCTTCATCCGTCTTCTTCCGGCTTCCTCCGATCGGCGCAGGCAATGACGTCATTGTCTGCGCCAGAGGAAGAAGCCAGAAGAAGTTGGATGAAGCCAGAGGAGCGCGATGTCGGCAGCGGGGACGGCCACAGGTGTAAGTATAGTGATCTTACTTTACAGGTTTGGGCTGCAAGGGGGGGCCCTGGATACTGATGGGGGGGGCACCTGTATACTGATGGTGGCGGGTGGCCTGTATACCTCTGGGGAGGCTGCTATATATACCTCTGGGGCTGCTGCTGTATATACCACTGGGGCTGCTGCTATATATACCTCTGAGGCTGCTGCTATATATACCTCTGAGGCTGCTGCTATATATACCTCTGGGGCTGCTGCTATATATACCTCTGAGGCTGCTGCTATATATACCTCTGGGCTGCTGCTATATATCCCTTGAGGCTGCTGCTGTATATACCTCTGGGGCTGCTGCTGTATATACCTCTGGGGCTGCTGCTATATATACCTCTGGGGCTGCTGCTGTATATACCTCTGGGGCTGCTGCTGTATATACCTCTGAGGCTGCTGCTGTATATACCACTGGGGCTGCTGCTGTATATGCTTCTGAGGCTGCTGCTGTATATACCTCTGGGGCTGCTGCTGTATATACCATTGGGGCTGCTGCTGTATATACCATTGGGGCTGCTGCTGTATATACCACTGGGGCAGCTGCTGTAACACTGCTGGGGCCTGTATATACCACTGGGGAGGCCTGTATACCACACTGCTGGGGGCTGTATACCTGTGCTGGGGTCCACCCTCGGCTTATACACGAGTCAATAGGTTTTCCCAGGTTTTGGGGGCAAAAGTAGGGGGGTCGGCTTATACACGGGTCGGCTAATACACGAGTATATACAGTACTTAGTAAAATTTTTAATATTTAAATGTAATTTAATTAACAACTGTAATCAGAGTTGGACCCGAAACTAGTGAATTTTGCGTCCCGCTGTGAGGTGTGACATGGAGAGTTCACCTCAGGTCAAAGAACTACGTCGCCCCCAGGTGACCCAGATCACAACGTCAACCCGTTCACTGCAAGTGCTGAAACTCATTCAGTTTCAGGTCTCGTCAGGAACGGACATCGCAGAGGGTCGTGGAAGGTTATGGGAGTAATAAAGATGTAGTTTAAATATGTGTTTGTGTTTTTTGTTCTAATAAAAAGATTTTTCTCTGTGTTGTGTTTTTTTTCTGCTTACAAGAGATTCCTAATGGCCTGATCAACCATTGGCTCGATATTAGGAATGTCAGGCTTAGCGCCAGCTGGCAATATTTATCTAGTATTAATTCCTTATTACCCAGTCTGCCACTGCCTCAGGGCACTTGCAAAAAAGTACGAAAAAGGAAGATTGGAAACAAATGATTTGGAGCAATGAGTTGAAAGTCAATAGACTAAGCTATGATGGATGCATATGGGTCTGGAAGAAAAAATGGAAAAAGGGGCTAACAGATTAAGAAATTAAAGGAACCGTCAAGTTTGGTGGAGGAAGCCTAATTATATGAGGTTGTTTCAAGGTCAAAGGAGTTGGAAACTTGATCAGGATCGATGGTGGTCTCAATACTGAGCTGAATATCCTACAAGACAGGTTACTGTGTATACTTAACTACTATGGGAAAAGAATGACACCATTTTTCAAAAGGACAATGACCCGAAGCATGTGTCGAGATTGGCAAAGAAATGGTTCAATGACAATGAAATAGAGATGCTGGGATGGTTCACGCAGTATCCAGACCTCAATCCAATTGAACACTTGTGTGTAGAGTTAAAGAAAAGGCTGTATACATACCCAGTTGAGTCGACCAGTATGCACCAACATTGGGAACATGTAGAAGAGAACTGGCATCAGATTTCAGTCAATACATGCTTGAATCTGATTGAGAGCATGCCCAGAAGGATTCAGGCAGTGTTGAAAGCCAAAGGTGGATTTACAACATAATAAAAATTTAGATTTTTAGGAGCAAAACAGTAATAATGCAATAATATGACAAGAATCTGCATAACTAATCAAATGCTAAATAGTTGCAAGTCAAATTTATGTATGAGATCATTTTCTATAAATTGAAAAGAGTGTCATGCTCCAAGGTATAGTGGATGGTGACATATGGAGCATGAAAGTCAAAAGTTCCAAACATTGTTACCCTTTTACTCATCAGTATAGTCTTTAGCTAACTCCAAACATCCATCTATCCATCTCAGAATATAGCCAACAATGAAGACAAAATAACTCACTTCCAAGATGTGGGAAAGCAAATATAACAAAGACATCTGAACAGGAAAGCAAGGCAAAGAATAGGAAAGACAAGAGAATTATTAGCAGATGGGCTGAGACAAAAAAGTGTGTGGTCCAACAGAGAGAGAAACCAACTGCACAACCAGGGGTCAATGTATCAAGCTCTGTAGTCGAGCCATAACATAAATATTTTAATACATACTTCATATATGAACTTTTTTTTTATTCGTTAAAAATTTGTACCAGTTTGTCACTGCTAGTTTGTTCATTGTATTTTTAACTTTTTTGTATGTAACCCTTTATCATGTACAGCACCATGGAATTAATGGTGCTATATAAATAATATTAATAATAATAGTGGACCTCTGGCGATATCTTAATCCGAATACTAAAGAGTATACATACTTCTCAAGACCTCATAATTCATATGATCACTTAGATTATATATTTGCTCTACTTACCAATGTCGAATACTTGGAAATTGTCCTGTCCCTTTTATCAGACCACTCGGTGGTCATGACTGGTCTAAGACTCTCCCAGCCATTCCCTCATTGTAGGACTTGGCAGCTAAACAAGTCAATTCTAGACTCACCTACCAATACATCGCGCATTTCTAAAGCCCTGACACCACTCTTTAAACTAAACCATACAAACGACATTTCGGATCCACTACTCTGCGAGGCGCATAAATCGGTACTTTGAGGAGAGATCATCTCTATAGCCTCACACCTAAATAAATTAAAAAACTGTAAAATTAACTCCTTAAACATGGACATAACTCACCTAAAATCGAAACATAAGAAAACACTGGAACAACAGACTTTAACCGAACTGACCACTAAATGACAACAGTTAAAAGATATTCTGAACCAGCAATCTGCCAAATTCTATTCATTTTTTAAAAATTGCATATTAGTCCATGGCGACAAAGCTACTAAATTAACAATGTCTCTGATCTGGAAAAGGCAAGCTCATACATTTGTCCATTTTATCAAAACCAAGGCAGGGATCATAACGCAAAATTACCAACAAATTAAGACAGAGTTTTTATAATATTATAAGAACTTATATCACATACGACCAGATGAAACTGAGAGATAAAAGATACAAAAGAGAGAGGCTCCCAATAATTACCTACAAACATTTTTCCTTCCAAAACTCAGATGTTTTACAGAAACAACACCTGTCTGAGCCGCTTTCACTCAAGGAACTCCTGTCTGCCCTGTCGGGCTGCCCCAGCATTAAAGCACCTGGACCAGATGGCCTATCATCCTGTTATTACAAATCCTTCCGTTCGATCCTTCATCCTCACCTTCTTAATACATGTAATGCAATATTAAACGGCGACGAGATACCCATTCAAATGCTGGAGGCAAAGATCTTACTCATTTATAAATAAGGCAAAGATACGGAGCATTGTGGCAGTTACAGGCCGATTTCTTTGCTCATCACGGATTTAAAATTGTATGCGAGAATGCTTGCAAACAGAGTTACGGATCTCTTGGTGACACTTATATCCAAAAGCCAGACTGGTTTTGTTAGGGGGAGAGAGGGCAAGGACAACGCACATCAGATTCTACACCTAATGCAATACACTAAAACCAGTAAGCTTCCACTGGTGCTGCTCGGGACTGATGCCGAGAAGTTGTTCATCAGGGTGGACTAGACATTCTTTGAGGAGAAAATGGCTGAATTTGGCTTTCCCTTGAAGATAATAGCTGCTATTATGGGAATGTACACGGTCATCTCGGAGAGGATCAGGTTTAACAACTCTCTATTTATTCCAGATTCATAACAGTATGCGGCAGGGCTGTCCACTGTCACCCCTCTTATTTGTTTTAGCCACGGAGCCCCTCCTGCTTGCTATACAGCAAGATCTGGAGATTTGAAGGAGTTCGTTTAGGCAAAACACATTATAAAACAGCTGTATATGTGGATGATCTCCTGGTTCTGCTGATGCAGCCTGCTAAAGGTATCCCTGCATTATTGAACATCGTAGACAGATATGGCAGCCTGTCCAATTTTAAAATTAACGCGACTTAACCGGAGGCATTGGACTTGAGACTCCCAAAGGGGTCCGTTGACATATATACATCTAAATTCCCCTTTGTCTGGCTTGATAGGTACATAACCTATAGACCCTCATCTCTCTTTACTCGATTACTCAGCATAACCTACGACACTTGCCTCACCTATGAGCTTCCTCAGTCAAGTACCTTTACGACACCTATAGGCTATACCTAATCACAGTCAAGTGAAGCCATATGAATAGTGATGAGCGAGCACTAAAATGCTCGGGTGCTCGGTGCTCTGGCCGAGCATCTCAAGATACTTGTGTACTCAGCCAGAGCACCGAGCCCAATGTAAGTCAATGAGTGACAGGCTCCGCCCACAGACTTCCGGTTATAAAACGAGTAATTCTGGGAAAGGGCGGGAGGGTGGGATTTTTTAAATCGCCGCAACATATAACACTTTGCTGTGGCCCCCAGAGGGATCCTAACAATGAATCTGCTCCCTGTATGGTGCCAGCTCACTGTGTGCACTGAAGGGAGCTGTGTATGTGTGTCAGATTGCTAATTATTAGCGAGCAGTCCGAGCATCTCGCCGGTACTCGGTGCTCGCCGAGCATCCCGAGTACCGGGATACTCGTGCGAGTAACGAGTAGCGCAGAGCATACTCGCTCATCCCTACATATGAAGATGGAACTTTATGGGACACAAAATACATGTGAATACGTCCGTCTTGCTCAGCCTTCCTCCAATTTACCTTGCCCCATTGACTGGATGGGATGTGAACTCCATTGACCTCCGAAGCAAATTGGAGGTACATGTTAATTGAGTTTACTATGCATTGTATCACTTGTCCCAGCTAGTCGAGTCCAATTTATGTAAAAGTTTCTATCCAGTATAAAATTAATAAGATGCTGACTGTACAACCTTGACTGTATGTATTTGTGATAAGTTGAAATTTGACAGTAAAAAAAATTGAAAGAAAGACACACAAGTAAATAAGAGAAGGAAAGTGTGCACAGGTAGACGCGGATCCATGGTGATGAAACTTAAAGCATGGGCACATGGGGGAAAATTAGCATAATAAATAAAAGCAGGTAAAACCTACCACCAATGTAACTGAGAAGAGAAGAAAGGTGTTGGGAAGGTAAAGTAAAGAAAAAACAGAGAAGAAATACAACCTTTTTATGCTTATGTCTGGAAACACTCGAGCCTATGAAAAATCTGACCATTTTTCATTCAGGAGCGTAGGACGAGTGACTTCCCTATGGTCTTCCATGTGTCGTGCGAGAATTATGCGAGTGTGCAATTTTTATCTGACCTAGCATCCATGTGACACCCATGTAACATTAGATTGCTGTTGTATGCAAAGTGTTTTTTTCTCAGTTACAGAATGTTACTGTATTAGTAAAAAATGGATGCCACAAGGATGGTCCACATGCTGCCTATTTTTTCACGCACTCTTTTGACTTCCATTGGCGAGTCTCACACAATTATCGGATACACTCGCGGCATGTTGAAACTTTTTTCTCATCCAGAATCCAGATGAGAAAAAAGCTGAACACAATCGCTCATCTGCTCAGACTCATTTAATAACATTGGTCAGAGTGCAATGCAAGATTTTCTCACATTATAATCTTCCAATTTATATACCCATGTGTTTGAGCCATACAAGGCAAAATCCCTTCGTTGCACGGCTGGATCTCCTCAGCAACCATCCACTAAGAACTACAGCAAGCAAAGAAAGCTGTTAAAAGTTGAGTATAAATAGCCCGACCCAAGCTGTGATAGAACAGAGGAGATAAAATCGAAAAGTGAAAAACAACTGACTAGCAGCAAACAAAGGGGGAAAAAAGCAAAGCGATAAGACATCCATCAGCAGTTGGGCAGAGATCAATCAGGCTGTGGTTCAGCTGGGAAGAAAACCAACCACGCAATAAGAGGTCATCAGATCGAGTCCTAAAATTTAGGCATGACACTGTTGAGGGGGAAGTGATGGCATAATTATTATGAATCACTGAACTCCATATTGGATTTAATGAGATCTGAATATTTCAACCATGTACAGCATTGTTCTTCTGTGTGATGTCTTTTTGGTTTTAGGAGTAAAGGTTGCCCCACATGCTAAATTGATATTGGCCCTGCAGCCTCCTAATTAGAATGCAGAAGCTGTTTGCTAAATCCAATGTCATTTACATATGTATACAACCTTTGTGAGTTTGGAGTACTCAGGCAGACATTCCGTCTCCGACCTATGGAGATGTATATTGCTAAGACAATACTGGTGATGTTTGACTGATAAACCATTTTAAGACATCCTGGAACCAATCAAAGAGTGTTAAAACTTATTTGACACAAGACATTCTTCCCTGATACAAGGACGCCATCCGCAGGCAGGGGATTATTACTGCATATTACAGGAGGTGATTGGACATATTTGCCACAGATAATACCTGAGAAGGGCGGAGTTTGTGGGTTGTATGTGGGTGGGGATGTGAAATATAAAAGGAGGTGAAATCAAGACCCTCTCTCTCTTTTCTACCTGGACGCACGATGATATAGGACATCGACTTCTGGCATAAGTATCATCCTATAACTCTATCACTCTCTCTCACTCTCACTCTCTCTCTCTCTCTCTCTCCCTCTCTCTCTCTCTTATAATCAACCCTTGAATTGCTATCTATCTTCTATAGGGATAGTTAGATCATTAATATAGTGTGCATGTATATTTAGGTAACGTGGGTATTAGTAACTGTGGGTGTTTTACATCATTATATCAGTAATTGATTGTGTCTTAGTTATCGTGCTATCTAGAAATCTATATATTATTGTTGTAGACTTTTTGGGTGTGTTTAATAAATATTCATTTATTAGAACAGACTTGTTTTCATTAAGTAGTCGGTATATACATATATATATAGTTAATCAGCATAGGAACAGAAAGTGGTAAGGAAGGGAAGATTCTGGATATCGGTGATTGTAGTCATAACCGACAATAATAACCGATGAACAGAAACAGCCCTACAACAAATTGGCGAGCCTAGGCCCACTGTTTGAGGTTGTTCTAGTGTCTTTTGTACTGAAAACCTGTGGTCATCATCTGGAGCGGATCAGGCCAGAGGAACGTGGACACAGATAACAGGAGGCACGGTGAAGTGATCCGTTATTCTGTGCGTTCAGTGCCCTGATAGCTCAGACGGTGACACAGTTTTCAGTCTTAGTAAGACATAGGACACAGTCCTCATCAGAGAACCTTTTTCTGATTTTAACGATTTTTCTGATTCCTTTACACGATACACACGTCTAACGGCGAGGCAGATCATCACGTCACTTCGTTCAAACACCATCAACGTTTGGTTCATCTGAGGAGTCCAGCTGGTCGGGAAAGAAGGCGTTCCGGAGAAAAAGGACCTTTTTCCAAGCAGCACAAGAGGGACGAAGGAACAGACTGCACCAAGCACCATGGCCTCTGAACAGGTGAGTATGAACTTCTCCACCCTTAAACACCTGTGTAGAAATAGCACATTTCACCCAATACTGCCCACCGCATATAAGTCCACAGAGATGCTCTGGTCAACTTTACTGGACCAGGCATATGCACATGATAGAGTTTGTATTAGTAAAAGTGTTTTCCACAAAACTAAGAAACGTCTCCAAATACTGGCAAAATTAGTATATACTTTTGAGGACAGCATTTGCAGGCCAGAGCATGTGGAAACACTTGCTACCACAAGAAAGGCAGACAAAGTTTCCACATCGGATAACCTACACTGCCATTGTTGTGTGGAAAGCATAAAACGTATACACACTCTAGAAACTGAGCTAGAAGAAAGGGCCCAGTGTACAGCCGACAGGGGCCGGGAAATCTGTGTGTTAGAATCTAGGATATCAGAGAAAGAAACCTATTATTCTGACATGGATAGAGAGCTCCTCAGTCTGTATACTGAGATAAATCAGTTCAAGAGTAGAGTTGCATCCATGGATGCACTAGTGAGCACACTTAGCGAGGATCTGGCTGCAAAGTCGCAAACGATTGTGAATTTGCAACAGGTCATCTCTAATCTGTCACGGCCTGGTACAAATAGCATGGTGCCTTTGCCCACGAAACAGGTTTGTGTTTGGGGTACTGCACAGGATGGGGAGACCGCAGCAACAGGGTCCACGTCTCCCATGGATCAGAGATCCGGAGCTATAGAGTCCAGGGGACAGGTGGAACGGTCGCTACATTTCACTCAAACACCAAGGGAGTATACACGTAGCGACTGCTTCCAGGGTCAGGACGAGAGTTGGGGATATGGAGGTAGGTGGGAAAGGGATCACACCACTTCCAATCCGCCAAATCGTTCAGTAAGGTCAGATGAATTTTATCCTAACCGTAACAGTATGGAAAGGATAAAATTTCTGTTATGGATCTGCAAGGAGATCCCAAAATTTGATCCCAGTCTAGATGCGTTTACTGCATGTGATATCTTTGAAGGTCACTGCAATAAATATTCTGTGGCTCCAGAACTTTGAATGGAGCTATTCAAGTTGTGGTTGCCTACACACCTCAATCAGAGGTATGAGGCAATGGGGAGCACGGAACCCAGTAATGGACAGTTTCATGATAAGGAAGAACGCCTTTCCTTACTAATGACACTGGCAACGGGCCACGGGGACGTGACTCCAGAAATCCTGATGAAATTCAGACCAACTATACACGATGAACCTTTATCGCTGTGTAGTCGGTTTGAAGCTATGTACAGGAAGGTTACTATGGATCAAGGTATCGGTATTCCACAAGGCATGATCCGCATGTTTGTGGAAAAATTCCCATACCTTGATACTGCAATTAGGTTGAGTGCAGCGAGAGAACCATCGCTCACTGATGCGGCCATGATTATTGAGCAGTGTAGACAAGATCTACTGCACAATAAAAAGTCGGTTAAGGTTAGGGAGCATGTGCCTGTACACGTTAGATCACAAGATGAACGTGTGCGCCATGCTAGAAAGAAGTCAGCTGTTCGCCCCTCGGCCCCACCATTTGAGAGGACAGGGAGCATTCAATGCTTTCTATGTTTGCAATTTGGGCACATGAAGAAAAATTGTCCTCAGTGGGTACGGAGCAGAAACAGCCCTGAAAAATCTGGCAATAATAATGGTTTCAAGATGAAACCTAATTATGCCAGAACAGTGGGGGAACAGGCTGATGGGTCTCGGGGATATTTACAAGAGCAGACACCAAAATGTGTTGCCACTGTAAATGCCCCAGTTGATAGTTCAGGGGTTGTGGAATCTACTGATTCCACAACTAGAACTACGGTTGAGGATCTCCAAATTGCAGTATGTACCTCTCAGGTGCCTACTGGAAATCTTGTCAACATCGATTGACAATTAGGGATCCCTAAAGAGCTGGCTCCAGTATGTCCTGTCATACTGGATTCTTCAGGGAGGCCCCACATAAAAGCCAGAATTAAAGATCAGGACACACAAATTATGCTTGATACTGGTGCGGAAATCTCCATTACAAATATCAAACATGAGTTGCATCCAAACAGCCCTCAGTGTGTGGTGATCGGATTTGATCACCAACAAGGGGGGGTGAAGGCCCACAGAATTGAGGAAGTGATTGTCCACATTGCCAAACACTTAACCCTCAAGATCCCAATGTGGTATTACCCTGGTTCTGACAACATCATTGGAACTGATGTAATGACCCAAAATGGATGGATCCTGGATTTGGCAAACTGCATTGTGTGGAAGGGACCCAGACAATCCAAGGTGTGTGTCATACAACGCCAGTGTCTGGGACCACCTTTGCCAGCAATGGAGAATTCAGCTGATATGCTCGAACACAAATGGCCAGAGGTCTCTCATAATATAGACCTTGAACCCATTGTGTACGAACATCCTGATCTGTGGGCCCAGGGTAAAAATGACTGTGGCAGATTGATTGGTGTCCAGGTGGACATACAGGGGCCAGACCCACGCCCTCAACGTCAATATCGCTTTCCACCGGAAGCGACACAGTCGATAGTCAACACTGTCCTGGAATTGGAGACCAAGGGTGTGGTCATAGAGGGGAATTCAAAGTGCAACAACCCTCTATGGCCTGTGAAGAAAAAGGACACTGATGCGTGGCGTCTCACCATAGACCTACGTGTCCTTAATAAGTACACTCCGATGTCTGCCCCCGTAGTTGCACAAACTCCTGACATAATGGCGAGGATAAGTGGCAAAAGCCGCATATTCTCGACCATTGATGTCGCCAATGGGTTCTTCTCTATTGAACTCACAGAAAACTGTAGGTACAAATTTGCTTTCACAGTGGGGAACAAACAGTACATGTTTAATGTGCTCCCCCAGGGGTTCCACAGTAGTCCTACGTATTTTCATCAGGCATTGGCGGCCGTACTGAGCGTGTTTTCTCGGCCGGAATGTCTCCTGCAATATGTAGATGACTTACTCCTGCACACAGAGACCATGGAAGAACACTTGATTCTGTTAAGGGAGCTCTTGGGACTCCTATCCAAATCTGGACTCAAGCTGAGTCCTCACAAGGCAAATTTGGCCAGAACAGAGGTGACTTTCCTTGGGGTGCAGGTCTCTTTTGGAGCCAAAGGAATTGTGGCGGCCCGAGTGGAAGCTATGGTCAAGTTACCTCAGCCTGGCACTCTACAGGACTTACGGAAGTTCCTGGGAGTGGCTAACTTCATGAGGGAATTCATAGAGGATTTTGCTGCCAAAGCGAAACCCCTTTATGAACTCCTCAGAGGAGAAGAACCCTCACTCCAGGGCTGGTCAGAAGCACAGGATGAGGCCTTTTCAAGTCTGAAAAGAGACCTCTCCTCTGCACCTGTGTTAGCCACCCCCAACCCGGATGGAGAAATGGCCATCCAGGCACATGCTGGGACTGAGTCTATCTCTGTTGTCCTTCTACAGCAGATAGGACATGATAGCAGACCACTGGGATACTTTTCCCGACTCCTCTCGCCAGTCGAACGAGGGTTCGACGAATGTGCCAAACAACTGGCTGCCATACACTATGCCGTTAAAACCACTGAGCATATTGTAGGTTTCAGATCTCTGACTGTACAGACACCACATTCTCCTTTGGTTCTTTTACTCAGAGATACACTCCCTGGAGTCTCCCAACAGAGATTCGGGAAATGGATCATGGACCTCAGTGGCCGGAATCTGAAAGTGGACCACAAGGCAAAGTATGTTCTGTCCCAGTTGTTAAACATGACAGGGACCGAACATGACTGTGGTCAACCATCACTATCCAGTACACCACAAATATTCAGGACCGACAGACATCCAGAAGACAGGGTCATCTTTGTTGACGGCTCTCGTTTCTGTCTGGACGGCACGTATGTGTCCGGATTTGCAGTGCTGGATGAGACCACAGGCACCCAGAGTCTTGTCCGGCTGCCAGGTCACATGTCAGCACAACGGGCTGAACTGGAGGCTGTCAAGGAGGCTCTCCTCCTTCAACCTCCAGGGAATCGAACTATATATAGTGACAGTTCATATGTAGTTCGATCTCTTACCCTACACCTGAACACATGGAAAAAACGAGGGTTTGTGGACAGCCAGAATAAACCTCTGGCCCACGTTACAGTCCTAAAGGAATTGTGGGATTGGGGCATGGCACATCCAGTGGAGGCAGCCATTATAAAAGTCCCAACACATCAAAGAGGAGAACAGCCTTTGACCATAGGAAATAACAAGGCCGACGAACTGGCCAAGTTTGCAGCAGTGTCTGGTGTCCTTCGGGAACCAGGAACTGAGCAGATCCCTGCATTCCAGATTGCAGTGAGGCAAACCAAACTAAAAGATGGCCCTGTGTCATTTGAAGAGGAACAGGCAAAAGATCCCGTTCTACTGACACATATCGCAGCTCCACAGCATCCCTGGACAATATGTCAGGGAATTCTGTGTCATGATACTGGTACCCAACAACTTCCTCTACCAGTAGTCCCGCAACATCTACAGGCAGAACTGACGAGACTAAACCACCAACTGTTTGGGCACCTTGGTCGGGACAAGCTACTGTCCCTCCTGAAAGACAAATTATACTGGTCTGGAATGTCCAAACACGTAGAGGAAGTCACCCAGCAATGTCTGGTATGTGCTCAGGTCAACCCAAGAGCATCAGCCCTGAAGCCAGTGCTGCAGCGTGTTCCACCAGCAGAGGGTCCGTGGTCCGCAATCCAGATTGATTACATCGGACCATTACCAGCAGGAAGTCGTAACTGCCGTTACGCTCTGGTGGTGGTGGATGTTTTCTCCAAATGGGTAGAAGCCATCCCCACAGTCAATGATTCAGCTTCCACTACAGCCGGGTTCTTTGGGAACAGGTTCTCTCACGATGGGGTTTTCCAAGAGTGATAGAATCAGACAGAGGGACACATTTCACGGGTAAGGTCATGAAAGCGCTTTGTGGACTTTTGGACGTAAAGCAAAGGTTCCATTTTGCCTATAACCCTAAGGCGGCTGGAATTGTGGAACGAATGAATCGCACCCTCAAATCACGGCTTTCTAAAGCACTGCTGGAGAAGGGTTCCTCATGGGTAATATCCCTTCCGGCGGTACTGATGGGTATCCGAGCAACAGAAGCTACCAGTACCGGTATCACACCATTTGAGCTGATGACTGGACGCAAAATGCCCCTGTGTCTACCCAACGAGCCCCAACTGTCTGAGCCCATGAAAAATGCCATTGCCAGAGACATGTTCCTGCAACAGGTTCAAATGAACCTAAAGGAACTGCTGCCTCATGCAGCTTTACGGTTGCACAAACCGTACCTACAGGGGGAGACACCATTGCCTTCTGTAGGGGAAAAGGTTATGGTAAAAATCTTTCGCCGATCCGGACCATGGGACGCAAACTGGGAAGGACCTTACCAGGTCCTTGAAGTAATGGGTGACACCATGCTAAGGGTACAGAGGCCGATGACAACAAAAAAGAGATCCTCTAGACGTCAGGAATCCTTTTGGATCCACATCGACCAAGCAAAGGCCACCCGAGCCTCATCAACTCAATCATAGTTGCACAAGTAGAGTTGAGTGAAAGGGGGGGGGTTGATAGATCGAAGGTGGCTCCCTAAGTAACATTGTAAATATAGTATACATGAATCTACAATAACAGATATATGTAAAACCACTATAATCATTCAACAGGTCACTGGACGCCAGGCCACAACGATATCAAGTGGCCAGAGAAGTAGGGAATACCTGAACAGGGTACACCTCCAGTTTGTGACGCTAGTGGTAAGCATGATGATGGCAGGCTCAGCCTCTTCAGGGAATCGTTGGGAACCTAATAATGGTACAAATATGTCAGTTTTGGGACCAGGTCTCTTAATGGTAGAATGCCTAGAAGGTAAAATCCAAGAACCGTACAGTAATTTTAACTTCATTCCAGGACAATGGTATCTGTATGGGTTCCAGAGAGAAGGTTTTGCTAATGGTGTCACACAGCATTATACCCCTGTCGAGAATGTGTCTGCCATACAACATGACTTACACGCCCTCTGTCTCAAGGAGTTCCAACATTTTCAAGACTCAGACCCAAAACCCATCATGTCTTTGAGATGGATGTCCAGGGATCCCCACTTGCACCCCTATAACAAAGTGGAAGCCAACTCCACTTTGGTGTTGTGTACTAAAGGAGGCATTCTGAGTCCTGAAGATGTCACTGGAGCAGAGTATAGCGGATGGTATATCTTACAGGCTACCTTCACTAGGAAGGATAGTCAAGATGGGTTGAGGGTAAGGACGTACTTTGATAGACCCGTACTTGTAAAAGGCACCCTTAAGGCATATTGTATGTTGAGGGATTCCCAGATGACCATCACCAGGGAATCCAAATATGCCCAAGGACATGTGTCCACAGATTACTTACGGACTAGTGTATTGATGTTAAAGTTAAACTGCAGTAACTCTGGCCAGGCATTATGGAACGATCAGAGTGGTCCAGTGAAACTGGAGGGCTTATACCGAGCAACAGTTTTAAAGGTACGGACTGATGCCAAGGATCTGAGGTATACTCGAGTAGAGGGGTCGCCATCCATACGGTCTTTCATGATTACGATCATGAGAGAAGTCTGTGTATCGGAGGTGACTGGATACTATTTCATCACCTATGCCCACTGGGAACCGGATACACAGATGGTAAAATTGGATACTAATCCCTGGAGATGGGACTTAGTATGCAATGGGGTGGACACCCCAATTGTGGATGTATGGATGGATGGCGCCCCTATGACTGAGGAATACCGAAGCAAATACGTGTCTTCTGACTGGAAAGACCCCAGAGGCAGGGACATTAACTTTGACATCAATATAGACGGTCCATTTAAGTGGCCTTTTTGTGAGGCGGTGGACGAAGGGTGCTGGTCATTTACACAGTGGGTCTATCTGTCCAAATCCAAACCAATAGGAAACCTGGCGTTACAGGCAGGAGATAGCGATCAGTGGTACCAGTTCAGTGGTAGAGGACAAGTATGTGTGACCGTGGTAAGGGTCCCATATGAGGCTGAAGGTCTCCAACCAGTCAAACCGCACCTGGATTCTTGCAATGTTTCTACCCACCAATTGGCAGATCCCATAGCTCCTCAACTGTCATCCCCATGGAAGATCATCACAGGAACTAAATTCGTCCTATATACATGGCGAATTTCTGTAGATGACTTCAGAGTAGATCACTGGGATCACAGATGTGAGGAGTTTGTGAGGAACCAAATTGACATGATGAGAGGATGGGTAGAGGCGGGGCAAGAAGTGAGAAAAGATGATCCCGACACAGGAAATTCAGGAGTAGGAGAGACTTGATAGAGATGGGAATTAGTGGAGGTGCATTGGGAGTAGGTGCCCTGAACACTATGGATATGGAAGTCCTGAGAGGTAAGCTCGGGGACATTGCGCGACATGCTGGGGAAGGGTTCAGAACTCAGCTTGATGTAAACCATGTCTTAGAGGGTTTGCAACGTTCGCACATTGATGCCACTACCTCTCTATCTTCAGCTCTACGAGAGAAGTTTAGAAGGTTAGTTGCAGGTCTTGTAGAAGTGCAAGACAGAGTTCCGTTTGCCCTAGCATGTACGCAAGTCCAGAGTGAACTCTCTGACAACCTAAAGCATATAGTGTCCTCTCTATACAAGGGCCACTTCCCATTCAACCTCAGACAAAGAGTAAGTTCCCTAATCTCCCCGTTTGCAGCCAACCATACAAACTGGTGGCTGGTTCAATGGCATGGGTGTCATAATCTCACCTGCACGGCATCTTCTTTGGCACCTGTATCTGGTAATATCAAGAAGGGGTACAGTGCCATGAATATAGGAATTGTTGTTAGCAATCAGACGGTGCTTCATCCACAGCTCACCTCAGACATCCTAACCTATGAGCGAGGCCATCCTTATCTGTTTGATACAGAGGGATGTTGGAGGAAAGAGGATGCTATCCTCTGTCAAGGGAGTCAAGATAGGGTGCTTAGGCACCAGTGTTGGGACTCTGAGGGGTCATGTGAGATGAAGACTAACACAATACCCTCCTCTCGTCTGAAATATTTGGGTCAAGGGTATTGGTGTTGGTACCAAGGGAAAAATGTAACGTATTCTTTATATGGCACTAATTGCACCGAAAGAGGCATACTCCTCCCAGGAGCATATTGTACCCTTAGTCCCGTTTTAGGCTTAGATGTCGCAAATCAGCAGGGGAGGACCCTGATAACACCGGAGAAGAGACTCGACATTCGCCCTGACACTCCTGTGAGACTGCAAAAGATTCCTCTTGGTTTTGGTCGTGAGCTCAAGCGTCTCTTGTTAGATTTCAGCGAAGAAGACGACATACTCCGAAATCTTCATGAGGCTGAGAATCAAGCCACAATTCAGCTTGAGCATGACAAAACCAAGATAACGAGGATTACCAATGCCTTAGATACAGACTCTAAGGTGTCCTGGTGGGAAAGTATATTTGGCTATAGTCCGACAGCTACATCATTTTTTAATTTCATTATCCACCCTGTGATTGTTCTTCTGGTTCTTGTTCTTGTTATGTACATTGGACTGTGCCTAGTTTACCGGAGAGTAAAGAGACTTGCCCACCAGATACAAGAGAACCAGGCAGAACTTCATGAATTTAACCACCGAAGAAGGTCCAGGACTTAGCACTAAAAGTCCTGAAACCATGAGATTATGTTTGATAAGAGTGTTTAGGACATTACGTCAACTCAACCCTGAAACCTCATAACATTATATATTTTGTTTGGCTTTTACTTTGATTTATGGTTAAGGGATGGGGGAGGGAAATATGGTATCATTATACACTGTTTAATTTTTACATTGGGATATAGGTTTGTTTGTTTTTTTTGTATGAATGAGGAAAGAGTAATGTTCTGTAGGGACAGGCCCCATCATTGTCTAAGATATTTGCTACTTCAACCCTTGAGTCGGTAAACGTTCATAAGGGATGGATTGAAGGTCGGTTGGACTGCGTTCTTCTCACAGTCAACTTAGGTATGCTGATATCATCCCCTACCCAATAAACTCTGACCTGCCTAGTAGAGATTCAACTATCTATCCATGGAAGAACCACATTAACGATAGATGCTTCAATCAAGTTTACAGGAGAAGTCTCTGTTGAAAGTCGTGCCTCAGCTAAGAAGAATGCCATCCCCTGATTGATCTAATCCCAAGAAGGAGGTGCTCCAAGAAACCACCTGGTGAGGCCCAGCTACAGAGTGTGATCCCCGGCAGTTCCCTACACACCAGACTTGGGGAAAAAAAAAAAAAAAAAAAAAAAAAAAAAAAAAAATCTGGTAGGGAGAGGGGCGAACACAGGAAAACTCTGTGGGCCGATCAAGAGACGAAGGTGCAGCAACTCCAGAGTCTAAGCAGTCAAGCTTGGAAGAAGACTACTTGGGGATAGACGTGTTTCTCGAGATTGGCAATGACAAGATCAGAAGTGTACTGACAAATAGAGAACTTTATTCCTGAACCAAAGAGACCAAGAAGATCCACAAAGATGACTATGGTGTAATCTATGGATGGAGACACTGGATTACGGCGAACGGCAGGGGAGAGGTGATGGCGATGGGTGATGTCTAGATACCTAAGTGCAAAATTTTACTTCATTTCATCCTGAACGGTTATTGGTGATAGGATTGAGTAGGCAAATATATTCCACACTTCCCACTCATTTTTATTGTCGTATTTTCCGACAAAAGGGGCAATGTTGAGGGGAAGTGATGGCATAATTATTATGAATCACTGAACTCCATATTGGATTTAATTAGATCTGAATATTTCAACCATGTACAGCATTGTTCTTCTGTGTGATGTCTTTTGGTTTTAGGAGTAAAGGTTGCCCTACATGCTAAATTGATATTGGCCCTGCAGCCTCCTAATTAGAATGCAGAAGCTGTTTGCTAAATCCAATGTCATTTACATATGTATACAACCTTTGTGAGTTTGGAGTACTCAGGCAGACATTCCGTCTCCGACCTATGGAGATGTATATTGCTAAGACAATACTGGTGATGTTTGACTGATAAATCATTTTAAGACATCCTGGAACCAATCAAAGAGTGTTAAAACTTATTTGACACAAGACATTCTTCCCTGATACAAGGACGCCATCCGCAGGCAGGGGATTATTACTGCATATTACAGGAGGTGATTGGACATATTTGCCACAGATAATACCTGAGAAGGGCGGAGTTGTGGGTTGTATGTGGGTGGGGATGTGAAATATAAAAGGAGGTGAAATCAAGACCCTCTCTCTCTTTTCTACCTGGACGCACGATGATATAGGACATCGACTTCTGGCATAAGTATCATCCTATAACTCTATCACTCTCTCTCACTCTCACTCTCTCTCTCTCTCTCTCTCCCTCTCTCTCTCTCTTATAATCAACCCTTGAATTGCTATCTATCTTCTATAGGGATAGTTAGATCATTAATATAGTGTGCATGTATATTTAGGTAACGTGGGTATTAGTAACTGTGGGTGTTTTACATCATTATATCAGTAATTGATTGTGTCTTAGTTATCGTGCTATCTAGAAATCTATATATTATTGTTGTAGACTTTTTGGGTGTGTTTAATAAATATTCATTTATTAGAACAGACTTGTTTTCATTAAGTAGTCGGTATATACATATATATATAGTTAATCAGCATAGGAACAGAAAGTGGTAAGGAAGGGAAGATTCTGGATATCGGTGATTGTAGTCATAACCGACAATAATAACCGATGAACAGAAACAGCCCTACAACAGACACATATACTTTGGATTTTACCATTATGATTGCTGTGTAGTTTATTTTTTGTAGGACAAGATTTAGTTTTGAGTGACACTGTTAATGTTACCATATTATGTACTATTATATAATGGAAAAGAAGAAAAAAATATGCTGAAATGGTGAAGAAATTCTACCAATGTTCTTTTGGGTTTTGCTTTTTCAGTTTTTATTATGCAATAAACATTATGTGATATCATTTTCCAGGTCAGTTTGTTTATGGCAATGCCAAAATTGCATATTGTAATTCATTTTTATTCAAGAACAAAAAAAATCAAAAGTTTGAAAAATAAATTAACTTGTGTCACCATTTATTGAGATTGGCAATTTTTCTTTTCTGTGTAATATAATAATATTCTACACCAGAGCTAGCAAAATATATAGGGGGTATACTGCTGCCAAGAGCCAAGGGGGTGCCATGTATAACCCACCTGATAAATTGATACTCTGTGTCTATTAGTATATAATTAGGCTCAGCGCTAGACATAGAGAATCAATGGTGTGTGTGACAAAGCGGGCTTACTGACTCAATTAATGTTAATTAAAAGGAATTTATTGGAGACAAAAATAGTGATAACAATCAACTGGTTTAAAATATCTATAATGGTACCTTTACACGCCTCTACAGAAGGTTGGAAACAACCGGGTGTCTCACGTGCACGAGCATGTTCCAACGGTTCCTAACGGTACCCGATACAGCATTTACACGCCGCTACAAAGTGCTCTACAGAAGGTTTAATCTATCTCTGGAGGCACCGCCGGGTGCCACAGGTTACCTTCTGTAGAGCACCGTCCCTCATTTACACGCCGCTACAGAAGGTAATATGGGAGGACCTGGGGCAGCAGGGACAACACATAGGCGTGCCAGAATTGTGGATTACGAGACGCTCGTACGGTGATTGGACAATGCAATAGCATCATGATTGGCCAGCCAGTGCAGGAAGGCTGGCTAATACATGATGCTATTGCAATTGTGTAGTGTGACTGGTCAGCTCCTTAAATATGTCGCCCTATGCAGCGACAACCAATCGTAATGCATGAACTTCCACCAATGATCGCAGAAAGGGGGCGGTTTCACGGAGGCTGCGTCACGCCCCAGGGAGTTAACTAGGTGACGAAAAAAACCTTCCTGTACCTCATTTAGACGCCGCTACTATCGGGTTGAAACCAACCTGTTTTAGAGCACTGCTCTGAAACAGGTGTCGACAGTGACGGGTGGCAACAACCTAGTTTACACGCCGCTACCTCGGGTTGTGTTGACTGTGCAAGATACATTTGTCTCCGACACCCGGTTGTTTCCAACCTTCTGTAGCGGCGTGTAAAGGTACCATAATATATTAAAATAATTGACTAGAATAAAATAAAAATTAAAAATTAAAATTACAAATAAAAATAGAATTAAAATTCTATGCCGCTAGATATATATCATCCTGAGTGGTAGGAGACTTCCGTTCATGTGCCTCTTGTCCATTGAATATCTAGAAGTTGCAGGGTGCCAGTTCGAGTGGCTCCTAACCAACAGGGGCACATAGCACCTCAACAACATTAGGATCCACCTAATCGTCTTTGAATAAGTGCAATTGTGAGTGGGGACATACCTATATTAAGGGTACCAATTTATTAAACATGTCATACATTTTTTAGACCTCTGAAGAAACACCAGGGTCCACTAGAAATGAGCTCATAGAACATCCAGCTAAGAATACGCAAGACTCCACAACACAATACCTACACATAATAATTCAGCTGAAAGTTACTAACAGAGTAAACCTGCACTAACAAGGTTAACAAACTGCATTAATACTCACTTAGCATTGTATATTCTTAGGAGCCACTCGAACTTGCACCCTGCAACTTCTAGATATTCAACCGACAAGAGGCACATGAACGGAAGTCTCCTGCCACTCAGAAGGATATATATCTAGGGGCATAGAATTTTAATTCTTTTTTTAATTTTTATTTTTAATTTGTATTTTATTCTAATCAATTATTTTAATATACCGTATATACTCGTGTATAAGCCGACCCGTGTATAAGTCGACCCCCCTACTTTTGCCCCCAAAACCTGGGAAAACCTATTGACTCGTGTATGAGCTGAGGGTGGACCCCAGCACAGGTATATAGTCCCCCCAGTGGTATACAGCAGCCTCCCCAGTGGTAGTATACAGCAGCCACAGAGGTATATACAGTAGCCCCAGTGGTTGTATACAGCAGCCTCCCCAGTGGTAGTATACAGCAGTTTCCCCCTATGGTAGTATACAGCAGTCTCCCCCTGTGGTAGTATACAGCAGTCTCCCCTGTGGTAGTATACAGCAGTCTCCCCTGTGGTAGTATACAGCAGTCTCCCCCTGTGGTAGTATACAGCAGTCTCCCCCTGTGGTAGTATACAGCAGTCTCCCCCTGTGGTAGTATACAGCAGTCTCCCCTGTAGCAGTCTCCCCATGTGGTAGTATACAGCAGCCTCCCCCTGTGGTAGTATACAGCAGCCTCCCCCTGTGGTAGTATACAGCAGCCCCCCCTGTGGTAGTATACAGCAGCCACAGAGGTATATACAGCAGCCCCTCCCCTGTGGTAGTATACAGCAGCCCCAGAGGTATATACAAAAGCCCCTCTCCTGTGGTAGTATACAGCAGCCCCCCCCTGTGGGTATACACAGCCCCCCCCTGGGGTAGTATACAGCAGTGCCCCCCCTGTGGGTATACACAGCCCCCCCTGGGGTAGTATACAGCAGTGCCCCCCCTGTGGGTATACACAGCCCCCCCCCCCGTGGTAGTATACAGCAGTGCCCCCCTGTGGGTATACACAGCCCCCCCCTGGGGTAGTATACAGCAGTGCCCCCCCTGTGGGTATACACAGCCGCCCCCCGTTGCTGCCGCACACCTGTAAAAAGAAGCGCTTTTATTTTATTTTATTTGTGCGCGGTCACGTGGATGGACGCCGGGTTGCAAGGAGAGCGGAGGATGCGCGCGGTGACAGCAGGAGGATAAGTATGAAAGCGCTTCTTTTTACAGGTGTGCGGCAGCAACGGGGGGGTGGCTGTGTATACCCACAGGGGGGGCACTGCTGTATACTACCACGGGGGGGCTGTGTATACCCACAGGGGGGCACTGCTGTATACTACCACGGGGCAGGGCCGTATCTAGGGGGGGGCTGGGGGTGCATTTGCACCGGGCGCAAGCAGGCAGGGGGCGCTGTCAAGCCTCCTGCTGCAGCGCCTGAGAAGTCTCCCCCACGGCCGCATATTGCGCCCTTCCCCCCGCTGTGGGAGTCGGCTATTCTCTCTCCCGCGGTCAGCTGACCGCGGGAGCAGAGACTCTGCGGCCGCCGGCTCCTGCAGTCCATGTACAGGCATCTATCAGACGCCTGTACCATGGAAGCAGCGTCTTCAGCCGCTGCCGCCCTGTTTCCCGCACTTCCGGGTCCTCAGCTCGGTCAGCTGCGTGATCAGATCACCTGACCACGCTGCTGACGTCACAGCAGAGGCACCGGCCACCGAGGCAGAAGGCTGAAGACTGCTCCAGGAACAGAGCAGTAATGTAATTAGGAGAAGGGGAACAGAGTGGAGGAAGAGGGTGGGGGGAGCGTGAGAGCAACAAATTGGGGGCTGTGAGCAGAAAACTGGGGGAAGGGGGGGAATATGAGCATACTTTGGGGGGAGTGTGAGCAGGAAACTGGGGGGTGGGGGGGAATGTGGGCAGCAAACTGGGGGGGGAGAGTGTGAGTATGAAACTGGGGAGGGGTGTGTGTGATCAGCAAATTGGAGGGAGAGGGTGAGGGGTGTAAACGGGGGAGATGATGGTGGGAGAATATGTGATCCAAACTGGGGGGACAGCGAGGGGGCAGTATATGTGAGCCAAACAAGGGGGAACAGGGTGGGGGCCATATATTTGAGCCAAACTGGGGGGGAGAGGGTGGGGGGAGAATATGTGGACCAAACTGGGGGGAGAGAGTGGGGGGAATATATGTGAACCAAAGGGGGGGGGGCGCCAAACTGAAGTCTTGCCCCGGGTGCCAGAAAACCTAGATACACCTCTGCCACGGGGGGAGCTGTGTATACCCACGGGGGGGGGCATTGCTGTATACTACCACAGGGGGGCGGAGGAGTGCTGACAGCAATGTAATATGCACCGCTCCCCCTGCCGCTGATGGACAGGGGGATGCAGTGCATATTGCATTGCACTAATGAGCGGGAGCACGTGACTGCCCGCTCATTGTACAGCCTCCCCCACCTCCTCCAGCCCCCGGACACCGGCCCCACACGGTCAGCCGTCACTGACTCGTGTATAAGCCGAGGGGGGCACTTTTCAGCACAATTTTTGTGCTGAAAAACTCGGCTTATACACGAGTATATACAGTATTATAGATATCTTAAACTAGTTTTGTTATTACTAAGTTTGTCTCAAATAAATTCCTTTTAATTAACATTAATTGAGTTAGTAAACCCGCTTTGTCACACACGCCATTGATTCTGTATGTCTAGCGCTGATTCTAATTATATACTAATAGACACAAAATTTTCCTTTTCTGTTGATAGAACATTGTGAAAGTTTGCTTTTTTGCAAAGCAACTTTACATTTTGATTTATATTCATATTTGGATTGCATTGATACTTGTTTTGATCTCTTCTCATTAATTTTGCTGTATTTTCTATGGAACGTCAGTGACTCAAAATATTTGATTCTGATGTTTTGCTTTTCTTTGTCTTATGGCATTTGCCATATTAGTAATAACATTTAAATTTTGATATATCGCCAAGTAAATTCAAGGTATGCTCCATTTTTATTATTTATTTTTCCGTTGATGGGAAGATAGGGGTGATTTCTTTTTTTTATTAGGGCCTTTAGCTGCCCAGACAGACCATGTGCACAATTGTATTTAAATGTCACTGTCAATTATTTACAGCATCATTTGAATAGTTCAGAGACAATTGAAGTTCACTTCAGTCACTGCTGTTACTGTAATGTTCCTCTCTGTGTAATAGCCAGGCAACTTTTTATAGGGCTTCTATGGACAGACTTTGTGGTGGGCACTTCGTCTGTCATCTCACAGAAGATCCCTAGTTTTTGCCATTTAATCTGTGTACAAGGATCTGGACTTATACATGACCTCCTGGGTTGGTTCCAAAATGAGACTTTTGGCTGGTGGAAAGGGATTAGACAGTAGATATATATAAACTCGGTCAAAACCAGGCAAGTCAAAATGATCAGGCTCATCAAGCTTAAACAGTCTGTGGTCAGCAACTGAATAACACATTTCATCATGGTAGCAGAAGTATAGTGATAGTATCTAAGTTAGATATAACTTAAAATTGGAAATTAGATGCAGGGAGCTAGGTGTTTTTAGAGTATGACCCTTTCCTAAGGCTCACAGAAAGAAGATAAGGTAAAAAATGTTTGTACCGTGTTAGCCAGTAGATAGAAAAATATTAGAATCTGAGAGTCCTCAGTGGTTGATACTTTTTAATGGCTACCTGAAAAGATGGTGAATAATAGCAAGCTTCCGGGACACTGTGGTTCCTTCGTCAGTCAGATAATGATACAGATTCTGAAGACACATATATATATATATATACATAAGCAAATGAAACAAAAAAAAACAACAAAAAAAAAGAAACAACATTCTTATATGTTATAGTAAATTTGACAGGTGACGTAAAACAGAGTCAGGCTAGAGAGGAAGAGAGGGGCTGGGGAATAGAAACTAAAAGTCTAAGATAAGTGGAACAAATTGTATAATGGTAATATAGTAGTGGTCTGGGGAGAACTGAAAATACTTAAATGAGTTGAGGAAAGCAATAAAAGGAGGCAAGGGTGTTCATATAAGAAGTGTCAAAAGTTCAATGTCCTCAAAATGGAGTCTGTTGTAAGATGTGATATCCCCAAATGTCTTTTCAATTTATATAAAAAGTATGAATCTGTGATGTCCCCAAATATCCATAGAAGATAGTGAGACTATGTTAGGAATTAACCCCCAAGCTCCTTACCCCAGTGCCACCTGACAGAAATACAAGCAGTAAGAATGAGTACACTTATGGATGTTAGTGTATGTGTTCACGATCCAGAGGCTCAGTGTCTTGGACACAGTGCCTCTGGACCTGCAGGTACCCATGGGTGCCCACAGGGAGATCGCAGCCACGCTTTACCCACAATATACGGTGGGAACAGAATGGCTTCTCCCTTGGTGCCCCCGATGGAGATTGCTTCCAGCTCTGCAGAATAAAATTAGCATGCAGTGGAGCTGCGGAGGTCTGGAAACCCATATCACAGCTGAAAACATGCTGCGGTCAGAAGCATAATGGGCATGGGATTTTTTGAAATCCCATCCAATATGCTTGTCCTGTACCATGCTTTGTTTTGGATGCAGTGGCAATACGCTGCGTCCAATACACTGCTTTTACTGATCATCAGCACATAGCCTCATAGTTACAGGTAGATACTGTTTGTGTAACACAGCCGTTTTTTGTTCGGGATGGTGCTGGCTCAGCTCCTGACTGCCCCATGCATGCAGACCTGATATCAGGCATACTATTCCATCCTAAACTGAGAAGAGGTTTGAATGAGAAGGTCAGTTTTGGAGCATTCTATTTATCACAGGTTTTTTTTTTTATTCTGTTCACATTAAATATGCAATAAAAAATACTTTAACATACAAATAACAAGTTTAGTTTCTCAAGCAACAATGGGCAGTAACAATTGCATAGAGAATCCTTTTTATGATGTAGCTGCGTACTGAAATTGTAACAGGCTGAAAGTCAATCTACTGACTAATTTTGTGTTTTCAATACTTCATTCACTTGACATTCTGTGGTTGAAACGGAATAATGTTGTCTTTTGTCTGTGAAGGGCAATCTGCCCTCCTCCTTATTTGTGAAATGCTGAAAAATGGCTAAAAGATGGTAGCAGAGACTATGCACTGGAATGATTTCAGGACACAGTAGAGACAAGCATGGCTATTTTGTTTGACAAACTGGAGCAGATAATAGCTATTCAGATGACCATTGGGCTTTCCTGTAAACTCATGTTGCTATTCATTTGATTTAGCAATCTCTGTATCATACAGTATACAATATTTAGGTAATGTGTTTATTATCTTCTCCAGACTACATCAGATAAGGAGTAAATGTACTATTATTTAAAATAATTATTTTTATTGCTGAAGGAAATATGCTTTTAGTGATAATATTAGCACTAGAGAAATGGCAACATCAACTTGTGACTACCTATTCTCTGCACATAGACTGAATCCCTGCCAAGCTTAAAGGGAACCTGACCTCTACAAACAACCGCCCAGCCTGTTTTAACCTGTCCCTGCACCATAGTAATCCATTTGTAACCATCCCTTTCTGTCCCTAAACCGCTATGAGAAAGTTTACAAAAGTAGTTTATTCACCTCTTATTCTGCAGCTTCACATTACATGTGAAGCCGCAAAAGGCGGGCTTGTGTGGCTCCCCCCGCCGGCGGCGTGTTAATTATGCACTCCCACAAGGGAACGGTACAGGCGATATGACGAAAATCGCGTCATTATACTAACTGAGGACTGTGGCGTGCTTGTACTTTTGAAATGCTCATTAATGTCCGGTTTGTTCACTGCACTCTGCATCCTACAGCCAATCATAGATGCCCACTCTCTATGACAGCATCTGTGATTGGCTGTTTCACCCACACTCATTGTGCCAGCATCTGTGCTTTAGTTGCCTTTGGCATCGGAGTGCAATGACTAATCAGGAAGTTAATATGCGGGACCCAGAAGTAGTCTGCCTGCAGTACCTGAGATTCTTTAGGTATAATGTTCAAGGTTTAATCTCTATTTTGCTCCCTTTTGCAGCCACCTATTGCCCCCAGCCACCATTTAATAACTTTAAAGTTTGAGTTCTGAGTTTGGGCTCAAGTTCAGATCAAGTACAGTTTATAATCCAGACTTTAACATGAAGTTCTCCTGGATCCACCGAACCCCAACATCTGTAGGTTTGCTCATCTCTACTCTATCTCTTATTGTTTGACTTACTCCCCACTTCCCATCTTGGTGTAAAGCCGATACCATATCTAGGTCCTTTGATGAATGTTATGGCTCTGAAGATGTGTACTCCTATGTATTTTAAACTGAACATATCTTTACTTTGATTTCTTATTTTTCAAATTCTCCATGTAAAGGAAGTTTTCTAGTCTCAAAAGCACTTACTAAGTATTATCTTAATCCTAGTCTGTTAAATCACCTGATAAACTCTCATCCTCATTTCTACTGATAAAACAAAGGACAGAAAACATCAAGAAATTAGTTGCAACTTTTTCTCAGTGTGTGCCATTGACACATCTGGCTATCATCTGTCGTATCTATGTTCTCTTCAGCCTCATCCTATACCACATGAGCCATAGGTTAAAATTTCTATGGGTATTGTTATAAATCTTCCAGAGGTGCGAGGATTCTCGAACATCTGGACTACATAGGACTGTTTTTCCAAGATATTTCAATTTCTTGCATTACCAGGATATCTGCTCCACAGCTAGACAAGGTTTTTTTCAAGAAATCTTTTAGTTTTATGGTCTTCCAGCTCATATTATGTGTGACCCTGGGGTACAATTTGTGTCCAGGGTATGATAGATACTGTATCTCAAAATCTCTTTTTACTTTTCCACAAAGCAATGGGAACACTAAAAGAATCAATCAGTCCATGGAACAAAACCTGCACATTTTCTCCAAATTCCATCAAGATATTTGGGTGGATCAGATTCCTGGACCTCAATTTGTCCACAACAATTAATTGGCAGAGTCTTCTGGAAAATTTTCCCTTGTCACAGTGTATGGTTGAGAGCCTTGCTTCCTCTGTTAGGATAGGGTCAGATTCATGTTAGCCTTTTGGCTGACGCTTCCATTTAAAATTTTGAATTCTTTAGCCTGAGTGCATAGCGTTAACTTGCTGTAATGCTGTGCTCAGGCTGCCTGTATATCCCTATGGTTACCAGTGTTCCAGCACAGCCGGCTGCTTGACACAGAAGGTCCGGATATGTGCTATTCCTGAGCGTACAGGACAATGCTGCAAACCACATTTCCTCTGCGCTCAGCAAAAGCTCATATCCGGTCCTTCCATCTCAAGCAGCTGGCTGTGCTGGAACACTGGTAACTATAGGGATGTACGTTAACGCTATGCACTCAAGCTGCAGAATTCTAAGTTTTTAACGAAAGCATCAGACAAAAGGCTGACGCGAATCTGACCCTAGCCTTAGTTGCATAAAGTCAAAATCTTGCTGTGTACAGTATCCCTTAGGACATTCATATCATATTGAATGAGTTGCAATCCAATATGTTTGCAGTCATAACTAAAGCAAAGAAGAATGCTATTCCCAATATCTATTTTGTTATAAGACTTGTTGCAAGAAGCTGGCTCCAGAGGTCATAAATCTATTCCAGATTATTCAGCCAATTTTTTTAGCCACTTTTCACATAGCAGAAACATTTGTACACCTATTCTACCAAAATTTCAGGATTGCAGACATAAGATGGTGTTCCACTGCATAGAGCAACATTTCATAACCAAACTCTTCAAAAGTAGAAATGATGGCAATGATGGCAGCACTCACTGTTCCATAAAAATATATTTAACTTATTTCGTTCGTTTTGCCCCAAATGGTCAAGTGCATCTGTATGAATTATTCAATACACTTTTTTTCATAAGAATAGTGTGTGTTTATCAATAGATAGAAAGGTTAAATGGAAACTGATTATCCTTGCAAATAATAATAATCTTGGATTACTTGAATGTGCTTCCAGGAAATGTATGAATCTAGAGCATTCTGCGCCTGTTCTAATAGATCCACCTTTGTCCCTTTATCCTCTTATACAATAAGCAGATAATTTTGTCTATATAGTATCAGCCACAGTGCCAAAATACCACATAAATAACACAGTCCTGCATGTAATGAAATCATGCATGGTATAGTTAACTAACCTCATGTTTAACACTTTTGTTTATTTAATAACATATATCATGAGCAGTTAGCGCACTTGTGGTTATCCATTCAGTCATATTTATTTCATATCTTCAAATTGACTAGAGATAAGCAAACCTGTTTGGTTTGAATCGAAAAACTTCCCGGAGTTCACCGAATAGTTCGACAAACAGTTTGGAGAACTTTCCCAAGCCCCATTGAATTCAATGGTAGGCAAAACCAAAAGCATAGATAACACCTTCAGGGGGGCCCAAAAGCTGCCAAAACAGCTCAAATTAGGGGTAGACACAGTCAAGTGGCACAATTGAGGCGTCTCTATGTATTTTGTATGCAATAAAGGATTTCTCTATGTGTGTGTTTTTTTTTTTTTTTTACTGAAATTATTGTTAATGGCGGGCTGTCATACTGACAGCAAACAATAGGACTTGATGTCAGCTGCCAAAAAAAGCTGACATCAACCCCTTTATTACCCAGTCTGCCACTGCCACCAGGGCAGTTTGGAAGAATGGGGACCTTTAATGGCAGCACCTATTCTGGGGTGGCTGCTGGCTGCAATGTTGGCAGAGAGGATGGGTGGGGCTAAATCTGACCTTAACCAATCGAGAAGGAGCAAGCAGTGATGGTAATGAGTGGGCTCGGAACTCTGGAAGCAGGATGATAGCAGTGTGGAAGCTTAGTAAGTAATAATTTAGGAAGCTAATGTCTGTGTGAAAGTAGCAGGGTTCTACTGTAAAATGTTTTGAGCTGTGTTTGACAGCTTTTGGGCCCCTTTTTCCATGCTCTTAATTTTGCCTCCTATTGATTTGAATGGGGTTTGGATGTTTGGCGAACTATTTGGCAAATCAAACCAAATTCGAGCTCCCAAAGGTTCACTCATCTCTAGCTGTGCCAAGGGGAGAAACATGGGTAATTGGGGTCTCACCTCTGAGGACTGTGCTATGTGTGTTTTGGTGTATGGTATTTTGTGTATTTGGTAAGCGCTGGTTTTAGAAGAAATAAGGCCTTTATGTAAATGCACCAATATTTGGTAACCACAGTCTTTAGGGGAAAAAAGCCTTTATGTGAATGCACTGATATTTGGCACCAATTGTTTTAGGGAAAAAAAAATCTTTAAGTGAATGCACCGATATTTGGCAATCACTGGTTCTATGGAAAAAAGGCCTTTATGTCAATGCACCAATATATGATAACCACTGGTTCTATGGAAAAAAGACCTTTATGTGAATGCATCAACATTTGGTAACCATTGGTTTTAGGGGAAAAAAAGGCCTTTATACGAATGCACCAATATTTGGTAACCACTGGTTTTAGGGGAAAAAAGGTCTTTATGTGAATGCACCAATATTTAGTAAATACTAGTTTTAAGTGAAAAAAATGCCTTTATGTGAATGCACCGATATTTGTCAGTCACTAGTTTTATGCAAAAAACAGGCCTTTATGTAAACACACAGATATTTGGTAACTGCTGGTTTTAGAGGAAAAAAGGCCTGCATGTGATTGCACCAAAATTTGGTAACCACTGGTTTTAGGAAAAATAGGTCTTTATGCGAATGCACCGATATTTGGTAAATAATGGTTTAAGGGAAAAAAGCCTTTATGTGAATGCACCGATATTTGGCAGCTACTAGGTTTATACAAAAAACAGGCCTTTATGTGAATGCACAGATATTTGGTAACTCCTGGTTTTATATGAAAAAGCCTTTAGCCTATTTCACATCTAAGCCAGGTCTGCATTTTGCTACATTGGCGTTTCTATGCGTTTTTACCACTAAAAACGAATCCAAAAGCATGCGGTTTTGCCCCCATTGATTTTAATGGAAACGCATTCAAAATGCATGCAAAAACGCATGCAAAAATGTATGTGCATTTTCAAAATGCACTAACGCATGTGTTTTTGAAAACTTGGGCAATGCATCTAGGGCTGCATTGGCAAAAACACATGCGTTTGTGCGTTTTGAAAACGCATATACATTTTTGCATGCCTTTTTGCATGCATTTTGAATGCATTTCCATTAAAATCAATGGGGACAAAAACGCATGCTTTTGGATGCATTTTTAGCGGTAAAAACGCATAGAAACGCAAATGTAGCAAAACGCAGACCTGGCTTAGATGTGAAAAGGGTCTTTATGTTAATGCATCAATATTTGGTAACTACTGGTTTTAGGGGAAAAGAGGCTTTTATGTGAATGCACCGATATTTGGTAATCACTGGTTTTATTGAAAAAAGCCCTGTATAGGCACAGATATTTGACAACCACTGGTTCTATGCAAAAACAAAGCCCTGTATATAAAGGCACAGAGATGTGAAAATCACTAGTTTTAGCCAAAAAAAGCCTATTTCAGGATAGAGCCTCTAACCATACTATCTATCTACAAGTAAATCGAGTCGTGAGCTATTTGTCTATCTGGCACGCAGAAGCTCCATCCGCAGCTTCCTTATGGCAAGGGACATGTGACTTAGTCAACCAATGACACAAGCCCTCAAAATCACCTCCAAAACCTACTGGCAGTTTTTAGAAATATATTTACAAAGGTGCTATTGACATGAAGTTATCACTAGATGTCGGTACCTACCTATACAAACCACACAGACAGAGAAATCAAATCACAGATTAAGTCAGTGCAATAGTGAGAAATGCCACAGGGAAAAAGTATTGAACACATGAAGAAAGAGAAGTGCAAAAAGCCATGGATAGTCATGACACCAGCTGAAATCTGTCAGTAATTACGACGCAATCCTGCCACATTGTAAAAAATAATATCAGCTAATTCAAAATAAGGAAACCAAAACAGGACATAGACACTTATCACTGTTCAATACCATAATTAACTGGAGTCACCAAAGAAATTTATGATGAACGCCTATAAATGACTACCAATCATAGATAACTAGGTAACACCAAGACATGCAATACATACAAATTTTCATAATTGATTACACAAATACTAAATATAACATGAAATCAACCCATTAAAAACAATTAAAAGAGTGGTCTGTTAGCAAGTCCCATGATGGCTTGAAAATGTCACAACTATACAAAGGTGGAAACATGATTATATATAAATAGTTGAAAAAAACAAATACTTATAATAAGTACAGGAAAGAGAGTAACCATGCACAAACCAAAAATTACAGAATTATTAATAAATTCATCATTAAATTATACATACAATATGGAGTTATCACAGAACATAGGGATACTAGCACCTTGCTGAAAATGTAACAATATAAAGCAACCAAGTGCAATTATGAAAAGTACCCACCAAGATAAGCCATAGTAGATGTGCCAATAGAGAGGACCGCACTGCTTAGTGCCCGCATGCGCATTTCGCCCACAGCTTTCATCAGAAGGCATCTTGAATGCTAGAAAGGTAGAGCCAATGATCCTGAATCCAATAGAAAATTTATGGAATGAACAAAAGCTCAGTGCTCATAGAAGAAGCCCATTGGACCTTCATGATTTTAGTAGTGTTTGTGTGGAAAAATGGGCAAAATCACTCCAGAGCAAACAACGAATATGACTAGTTTCTCCATACAGTAAGCATCTTGGAGCTATCATTACTAACAAAGGACTTTGTACGATGTATTAAAGAAATTTCAGTAAGTGTGTTCAATACTTTTTCCCCTGTGTCATTTTTCATTATAACACATCACTAAATTTATGCACATCGATGGTTTGACTTCTTTGCCTGTGTGAATTGCAGGAACATTTCATGTCAATAGCACCTTTAGAAATATATTTACTTAGAAAATTGGTGACTGTTTAGTACTTATTTAACCCAGTATCCATATACCCACTGAGTTGCAGTAGAAAAACACAACCTCAATGCAAACTTTCATTATGGTCTGAAAATAAACAGAGAATGCTGATATAATGCAAACAGCCTACTGGATATATGGTGCACATCGGGGGACTTACAATATGGATAGGTCTAAATCATATTCCTTACATCAAGCCTCTTTAAATTGCTTTACCAGGTTTTGGCAATGTTTTACTGTAATATCACAAACTGAATAAAAGAAATTAGAATTCTTGCAACTTTCACATTGGCCACCAGGGCAATTTTAGGCATACGTTTTGATCTCTAAAGGAAATCTATTAGTCCAAAAATCCATATATAACTGCTAAAAAAAATGTATAATTCCTTTCCCTGAGCTCTCTCTATTTATGTATTTCTTTTATTTATATTCCCCTCCTATCTCCTGTAAACTTCAAATAAAGAGATTCATTCCATCTGTCAATCACAATGAACGATCCTCTGAGTTCTCTGCTGTCCCCTCTCCATAGGATGAATATTCATGTCACATCACAGCACAGGAGATCAGTGGGGGGGACTATATCCTCCTCTCTACTCTCTTTTCAACAAAACCAAGAGATCAGATAAACACAGGATCTCTCACAGCACAGCAGGGATTCCTATTTACAGAAACAAATGGAGTCTAGATCAGATATGGCAGACCTGTAACTTTTTCCCTTGTGTACTGGCCAGAACAGTAGCTTCAGAAAGTGAAACCACACAGCACTGAGGGCAGAGGGAGGAGGGAGGAGAGAGCTGCTGAGAAGGAGGAGAGAGCTGCTGAGAGGGAGTGCATAATTACATGACAGTTCACCACAGCCAGGACTAATCGTCTTTGCTTATAATGGAGAGGACTTATGCAGAAGCTCTCTGCAGGATGTGAAGATGCTGATAACATGGAAACTACATATAGAGGACTTTACAGAAATCTCATTAACATCACATACAGCATTACAATGACAGGTAACACCTCTACATTTAGATAATAACAATGCATTCACCATCCACAAAAGGTGATGTCACAGCTCTCCCTGCTCCTCTTGAATTCATAATGACATTTGCACACTGTCATTAGATGCTTTAATACAGAAGATGGGGTCACAGTCTGTCTATTTCTGCTATGATACATGTGGTTTTCTTAAAAAAAAACCAAAAAAAACTACAACATAAGTATGAGTCTAAAATAGCCGCTGTGGCCAGTATGAATTTCAATTTATTAGATTATTAGATTTATTTAGATTTCAATTTAATTTTGAACTTCAAATAGACAATATGATGGACAAAAATCCATATATTCCCAAAGAATACAATTAACATAATAGTCTGATTTAAACATTCAGGCATTTTCTAATGATACGTTCTAGTTAAAAAGGTTGTCCACTTGGAACTGCCGAATAATGAACCACGACAATGTGTGGTGCACATGCTGTCAAGATTTCTAAGTATTGATGATGCGAGAGGGAAGTTATGTGTCTTCATGTGCAATTTTCCAGTTAAACATTGTGATGACACAGCATTTTTCAAGGTGTGTCATGAGTTAATATTCTTAATTAGGCCATACATATTGTTTTTTTTGTTGTTAACTCACATTTGTTAAATCATTGTTTCTTATCAGACTGTTCGGAGTCTCCATTGTCTTAGTTTGTCGATTTGTCTTAGTTTGTCGATTTCTAATTATATGAAAATTCCCTCTGCCCCCTCTGTGTACATCATTCAGAGAAAAATTATGCAGTCGGATTGAACTGTTAACCAATAAGAGAACAGCCTTAGACAACCAATCCTGTGAGACACAGTGACCTGAGGTGAAGGGTAAGGTATATAAAAGGGATTGCTTCAGTTATCAGTTGTTCATATGCTAGTTGGCCTCAGCCTAGGGGCTTTGGTCCCGGCTAGCGGATCACAATGCATTTTTATGACTTCGACCTAGGAATTTTGGTGTCGACTGCCATGACCATATTGTGTCTTCATATTCCACATGACTTCAGTCTAGGAACCTTGGTCCCAGCTGGAAGATCATAACCTGGATCATATTCTGCAGGAGTTCAACATAGGATCCTAGGATTTGACTGGAAGATATGCAGGTTGGGACAATTTGGTCACCTGGCTACAGACTTTACTGTGCTCGGTTAGCATTCTAAGCTTGCCACTATCCCTTCTCAGTGGGTGCTGCTGGACTGGGGTAGTTGGTCCTAGAAGCCCCGAAGGCACGAATATTCTAATCCGTGGTGAGCCAGTGGAAGAGTGAGACTCTGTTGCTTTTGCTTAAAATCATATACTGTAAGAGAGATGTACCATATGGGAGATATTGAGATCTCAGCATCACACCTACAGGAGTTATTTTAGAAATCTAATTCCAGAACTATTGGATATTTGGATTAGGTCTCTATTCATAATAAAAGCAGACTCCAATCTTTTGAAAAGGCTGTCACAGATTTAGGATTGTTTCAGGGAATGTTGTGCCTTTTCTGGCAAATGAGGTCAAGCACTGATATTAGTTGAGAAGGTCTGGTGTTTGATGGGGTTATGCTAAGGGTAAAGGTTCTCCATTCCAAATTTGTAAAACCATGGACAATGTTGTTCATACTACTAAACTTGTAAAACCATGATTGTGTCCAAATCGACACAATATGTCGATAGTGTGTTAAAATGACTTGCTGTGCATGTTTTTTGGGGTTTTTTTTTCAGCTTTGTTTAAGCACTTCAGGATTCCAAAGATGCATAGTTAAAAGAAGTGATCTGGCCATTTTTTATGTAGCACTTCTTGCAGATGAACCCAATCATGCTGGAATAGGAAAGAACCTTTCAAAAATTGTTGTTAGGCCGGTTTCACATAGTGTTTTTTTCCTGTCCGTGGGATCCTACTTTTTGCAGGACCCCATGGACAGGAAAGGACACCACAGGAGGTGACCTATTTCTGTGTCTGGGGCCGTGATTATCACGGATCCGGACACAGAAAAAACAGCTGAGGAGGCAGCGGGGCACTTTCACTTCCGCAATGTATAATATACATTGCAGAAGTGAAATTTAGTAAAAGAAAGGCTTAAAAATAAAAAATATATATGCTCAAATTCCAGCGAGTCCCCTAGCGCCTCCAGCAAGGTCCGGATACTTATAGGATCTGCGGTTACGTTACAACCCGATTAGCTGATCAGGTCACATGACGGCAGTTACCACGGTAACTGCCGTCATGTGACCCGATGACTCTGCTGGGTTGTGACCTAACCGCAGGTCCTGTCCGGAGCTTGCTGGAGGCGCCAGAGGACTCGCTGGACAGGTGAGCATACATATTTTTTATTTTTAACCCTTTCTTTTACTAAATTTCACTTCCGCAATGAATGTATATACATTGCGGAAGTGAAATTAGATGGTTAGAAGTAGCTTTAGTGTTCTGAGCATGCTCAATACACTAAGTTCGGGTCCGAGAAATCCTGTGTTTTCTCGGACCCGTGCATGGTACGTCATAATTATCTCTTAGGTATCTATGGATATGCCCTTTATAGTAATAACCCAGTTATTCAGGATTTGAACCAACTCTGAGTAAACCCACAGTGAGTATAAACACTCTTTTAATGTGTATGTTCCCTTATCTTTACAGAGAACCTGATCGGCAATCTGGAGAGCGGTTTTGGAGATCACATGATTTACACCGATCATGTGACCGCCGCGTCACCTGCCGTGCATGCGCAGTGCGCTGGCTTGTGTTCCAGGTCGGCGGCTCCTGCAGTCCATGCGCAGGAAGCCGCGTTAGAGACATGCATATCCACCCTCATGCCATAAAAACCTGCCACATGCACACATGGGTCCCCTTGATCCCCTGCACGCTTCCAATGCCATAACTCAGGTAATCTCTGTATCACAAGAGGTCTCTTAGTTAGACTACGGGTTCATTATAACTTTGCTGATTGTCTATTCAAATTCTCTTTGTAGTTTCCCTTATTCATATGGAATTCAGTAATCCTGTATAACCAATAGGAGTGTTTTTGGGGGGCTCATTGTGGATTTACCAGTTCATTACAGGTGCACATGATTGATTGTGATTAGACCTTTGTGAAGGTGGTGGCTTTAACACTATAACTTCATAATAATAGGGGATTATATATGCAAAGGGATAGTGGCATTTAGTTAGCTTATAAACATTATCTTTATTCTTACACAGTGGGTGCATTTCAACCCATATAGGGGTATAGCACCCATTCTAATTTTCTTTATAGGTCCAGGAGTAACTCCAGTTTAATATCACTTGTGAAAGTTTGTAAACGCCACACCGTGCATATATAGCCCAATTCAGGTAATTTTATGATTTTGAGAATGGAATACAATCTTCTTAATGGATTGATGGTTGACAATACCATTTTTTTTAGGTATATAACTTAAAGAATTAATGTTTTCGTGATAACGGATACTCCGTGATCCAATTCTCCAACCACTTTAGTTGGTAAACTAGATTTACACATTCAAGAGCCATTATCCCTGTTAGCGATACAGCAGGCTTTAAAATCATGTAGTTCTCTCTATGTAGTTCTTTATATCTTTCCTCATATTTTGTAGACACATGTGTTGATTAATGACACTGGAACTCTTATCCCAATTCTTTATTATGGATTTTTCATGTTACCTACAGGTTATATCCGATTCCAGTGAAACCATTTTGCAATATAGTGGTTTTTGAATATTTGTCATAGAGGTATGCGACCTTGTCTAGATTTGCATGTGATTTCTATACTTTGACTCTTGTTTGCTTGATAATTATTACTATACAATGTTTTTTTCTCTTTTGCCATGTATACCATGTAAAATCACATGTCATATTTTGTATTCATTATGTACATTGTTATTTTTCATGTAGATAAGTTTGAGAAAGGCGGGGATAACGTCGAAATGTTGAAAAGGCGTAGTGGACGCCGAAACGTTACGCTCGCATCTCTATGAACTGAAATATATGGATTACTGAATGAAGAATAAAAAACATTAAATCCAGAATTGTTTCAAGCACCTTATTGTGGGATAGTTGAATAACTTTACGGTGTGCCAAGGTCTCTATATTATATTGACTATACTTTTTTCCTTGAGCACCTACATTACAGTTTGCCGGGCCTTCCTTACATTTTAGAACCATGCCATTGTCTGAAAGTATTTTTTTTGTAGGTTGCAGCACTAACATTGCCAATCACTGGAAAAAAGGTCCTAGCTCAAACATTGAAAAACTGCCCAATATCATTATCCTTTACCAACCAAATTATACTGTAGGGACTATGCAACCTAGGAAGGGGTTTTATTTGATGACCTGTCAAAACAAAATTCATCCATCATACTGCCAGATAGTGCAATGTGATTTATACCTTCAGACTAGGGATGGGCGAGTCTACTCGCTAGGACTCGTTACTCGGCGAGTAGTAAGGGACTCGCAGGACTCGGTACTCTGCGAGTTTCCCAGCGATTACTCGCACAGCAACAAGTCCAATGCAAATCAATATCAATCCTAGTTTTGTCAGAGACTCTGACAAAACTAGGATTGCCATTGACTTGCATTGGTCTGATTACTGTGCAAGTAATCGCAGGGAAACTCGCAAAGTAACTGCTGTTACTTTGCGAGCCGAGTCCAGCTGTCTGCTCTGTGCAGGCTGCCGCAGCTTCAGGGTCCTAGAGCCCGCCTGCTCACAGAGATGATGTAGCAGAGCTGAGATTGCTCTCAGTCTGCTCATTCCCTGTGCATAGACATCTATATCTATGCACAGGGATGTAGCAGAGAGGACATCGCGTTTTGGACTACGTCAGACGGAAGAGGATTTTTTTAATTAAAGATGGAGTCCCTAATGGCTTTTTTTTTTATTTCTAACAAAAAAATTTCTCTATGTTGTGTTTTTTTAACCCTTTATTAGAGATTCTTAGTGGCCGGGTCAAACGTGGCCTGACATTAAGAATATCGGGCTTAATACCAGCTTGTATAACAAAGCTGGTATTAACCCCTTTATTACCCAGCGTGCCACCGCCACCAGGGCCGCTGGAAGAGCGGGGTTCAGCACCAGAGGATGGCGCTTCAATGAACGCGCCATCTTCTGGGGCAGCTGCGGGCTGCAATTTGCAGCGGGGTGTGCCCAGAAAGCTTGGGCATCCCTGCACTGCGGATTCCAGCCCCCAGCTGCTTAGCTGTACCTGGCTAGACATAGAAATTGCGCGGAGCCCCACGCATTTTTTTTTTTTTATTATTTCATGAAATTCCTGAAATAATTTAAAAAAGGGCTCCCCTATATTCTTGTGTCCGGCCAGGTACAAATAGGCGCCTGGGGGTTGGGGGCAGCCCGTCGCTGCCTGCTGGATCCGACTGGTTCCAGAAATACGGCGAAGCCCACATGAAATTTTTTTCTGACAAATCCATAAAACAATGTAAATAAAAGGGACTGCATCTTTATTAGCCCCTGGACCATGGGAGAGGGGTTAATAAAGATGCAGTCCCTTTTTTAGGATTGTTTTATTGATTTTTCAGAAAAAAAATTACATGGGCTTCGTCGTATTTCTGGAACCAGCTGGATCCAGCAGGCAGCGACGGGCTGCCCCCAACCCCCAGGTGCCTATTTGCACCTGGCCAGACACAAGAATATAGGGGAGCCCTTTTTTTTTATTATTTCATGAATTTCATGAAATAATAAAAAAAAAAATGCGTGGGGCTCCGCGCAATTTCTATGTCTAGCCAGGTACAGCTAAGCAGCTGGGGGCTGGATTCCGCAGCGCAGGGATGCCCAAGCTTTCTGGGCACACCCCGCTGCAAATTGCAGCCCGCAGCCGCCCCAGAAGATGGTGCGTTCATTGAAGCGCCTTCTTCTGGCGCTGAACCCCGCTCTTTCAGCGGCCCTGGTGGCGGTGGCACGCTGGGTAATAAAGAGGTTAGGGCCAGCTTTGTATTATCAGCTGGCCCTAAGCCCGAAATTTATGGCGGTCACGCCAATATTAGACATGACCGCCATAAATTTCTATTAAATTGTTTTAAAAAAAACACAACACAGAGAAAATTTTTTATTAGAAATAAAAAAAAAGCCATTAGGGACTCCATCTTTAATTAAAACAATCCTCTTCCGTCCGACGTAGTCCAAAACGCGATGTCCTCTCTGCTACATCCCTGTGCATAGATATAGATGTCTATGCACAGGGATGAGCAGACTGAGAACAATCTCAGCTCTGCTACACACATGAAGAGCAGGCGGGCTCTAGGACCCTGGAGCTGCGGCAGCCTGTACAGAGCAAACAGCCGGATTCCTTACTGTGCGAGTTTCCCAGCGATTACTTGCACAGTAAACGAGTCCAATGCAAGTCAATGCCAATCCTAGTTTTGTCAGAGTCTCTGACAAAACTAGGATTGCTTCAGGCTGAAGCTTCCGAGACACATCTGCGATTTGTAAATTGCACACTACTCGCTATTACTCGCTTCCCCATTCATTAACATTGGACTCGCTAGACTCGCAAAGAGTAGCGAGTCACGGGCTCGGACTCGCTAGAGTCAACTGATTCCGAGCAATTTAGGACTCGCCCATCACTACTTCAGACATGTTTACTCTGCTCCATAGTCCAGTGGTGGCTTGCTCTAAACTACTCCATTTGTCACTTGGTATTGCACATGGTGAACAGAGGGCACCCGCTCAACCATAAGAACCTATTTAATCAATCTCTTAATGTCCACATTTTGTGCTTATAGAATTTCTAGAGGCAAGTTAAAATTCTTTAGTGAGTGATGCAATACCAGATAGGTGATTAATATGCTTTATATGTTTCAGCATTTGGTGTCCCTCAGTCTGTGAGTTTGCATGGTCATCCAATTTTGAGGCTGAATTGTTGGTACCCAGATACTACAATTTTGCAATAATGGCCCTTACAGATGATCAGAGCAAATTCAGCATAGAAACAAATTCACAAACATCCTATTAGAGTGCCACATTTAGAGTAACTAAGATCTTCAGCACATCCCATGGAGGTAGCAGGACTGTGAACTTGATTTTATGCCCTTGCTTGTGTCGAGCCCCAGGCCCTGGGATACTCAGGTATCAGGCTCGGTGGGTGTTTCACGGGGATGTCACGGGTTGCAGCGCCTGAGCCCTTTGCCTGGGTGACACTTCAATAAGGGGTTATGTACAGGGTATAAGAGTTTATTGTCATGTGACGCCACCTGTAGTACCTGGTGATGGGTCACCACTGCCATCACAGTCCTCCGGAGGGCGATGGTATTGCGGCAAGGGTAGTGAAGCTCCCTGCAGGTGGAGCTGGTCCTCCGGGGCAGCGTATAGTAAAGGGGCAGCTTGGAATGGGACTTGTGGCCAGGTGTAAGAAGCAGTAAGTCAGTCTATAGGGAGGCTGGGGACGGAAAGGAATAACGCACACACTCTGAAGAAGTCTCTTTTACCTTTTACTGATGGTATACACAGGTAAAGATGTCCAGGGCCCTATCGGGTGACCAGGTGCACAGTGGGTCTCCACAGCAAGTGGGTATAAGGCCTCTTCAGGTTTCCTGCTGTCTCTGAAGCCCTGTCTGTATGCATCATGACTGGCCTGCTCACTTTTTCTGGTCTTTACTCTTTCCTCCTGTGCGGTCCACAGGTTACCATCTCTGATCACTGCGGTGGTACTCCACACTACAGTGTCTGGCTCTCTCTTTCTGGGTATGCAGTCTCCACGCTATGTCGGGGTTTTCTGCAGTCCTAAAGTGTTCCTGCAGGTGCGCATCCCCGAAGTCCGGTACATCTTGGGTAAACCTCCACCGGTTCCTCGCTCCCTTAGCTCTGCTCCTTGCCTTCTATCCCCACTCTTAAGCTTGGCTCAACGTAGAAGGGCCACTCCGGGTCACTGGTTCGGGCCTAACCGCGGCACCGATCACCAGGACGTCTTCGCAGCTCTTCTAGCGTCAGCACACTCTAACTAACGTCTCCCCCAGCAGCAGTATTTATAGGGGATCTCCCCAAAAGTCAGTGAGGCTAGCTCCCCCTACTGTGCCGTGGTGGAAGGTGTTGCATGTAGTAGGTACCTGCTGTGGAAACCAAGCTGTGCAGTAGGGAAGGCTGTGGCTACCTGCATGAGCAGGCGCCACAATTGCATGTGGTAGGCATCTATTTCTCACTCAAACTTTAAATTTCAGATTTGATCTAAGTTTGAAGTCAACCGTACCTTAAAATGGACTAACAAAGTATCTAAGGGTATATTCACACAAAGTCTTATTTATGCAGATAAGCCTGAAAAACAGCTTTTTAAATTGTACAACTAAATATAACAAAGGTGTATAGTTAAGGGGACATCTATGAGGACAGCTCATACACCTTTATTATTGTGATAGAGGTGATAGACCTGGGCCCACTTAACAGTTTCCCTGTTACAGATCAGAATACAAACTAGGATTAAAGTTCAAAAATGAATCAAATATAGACAAATATGAATTTATGAAATAATATATAGCATAGTTGGTTACTTTTCTTTATTTTTTTTACATTTAAGAAAAAATAGGTTGTTATCAAAATTATTATATTTTTCACCTTAGGATACCTCAAGTATAGCAAAAACTGTTTGCTTTATATATTGGAAGGCAATGGCTAGCACTCGAGTTAGTGAGGTTAACGGTGCAAGTGAAAGGAACCAAAAGTTCCACAGTCAATGGAAATAGGAATCACTGCACACGTACAAGGGAAATAGTGCTTTTTCGTGAGAATTCTATTGATAGTGTTTGTTCACTGCGACAAGGTTATGATGTTTCGGCCCAGTATGGGCCTTGATCACATGGTCGCTTGATTTGGATGAAACCAAGATATGGCCCTTAGGAACTGCTTGCTGTGGTAGTTTTGCAGGGTAAAACCCCTTCTGATCCAGTCGAAGTTGTGTCCAAGGGGAGTGCACTTGGTAACTTTTGCAGTCTGGTCACTGTTAAGGGATAGGCCAGGTTCAGAGCTATCACTCTGGAAGGGAGGAGCGGCCTGGTGGACAGTGGCCACTGCTATTTGGACATCTCATGTGGAAACACTGTCCACCAGGCCGCTCCTCCCTTCCAGAGTGATAGCTCTGAGCCTGGCCTATCCCTTAACAGTGACCAGACTTCAAAAGTTACCAAGTGCACTCCCCATGGGCACAACTTCAACTGGATCAGAAGGGGTTTTACCCTGCAAAACTACCACAGCAAGCAGTTCCTAAGGGCCATATCTTGGTTTCATCCAAATCAAGTGACCATGTGATCAAGGCCCATACTGGGCCGAAACATCATAACCTTGTCGCAGTGAACAATCACTATAAATAAAATTGTCACGAAAAATCACTATTTCCCTTGTATGTGTGCAGTGATTCCTATAACCATTGCTTTATATATTGGTTTTGCCTAAACTACTGGTAATCTCTTCTTGACATCGCATCTATCCATACATCATTGTCTGGAAGAGGTTTCCAACCTATAACGTATGGGTACGTCAGGGCGAACATGGAGGCGCAGGAGCTGTGCTTCCATTATCGCTACTGGGAGCTTGGATTAAACCCCCTAATATCTTTTTAAATGCATTGTTGGAGTGGGTTTAACACTTTTAAGCGACATAAACTTAAGGTGTGTAGATTGCAAATACAGTCACTTGTTGTAGCTTCCACTGTTAAGGCACATCAGGGGCTCTGAAAAGGTGACATGATGCCCACTAACTTTTACAGCCAATTTTGCACTCCAAATGTTAAATGTCACTCCTTCCCTTCCCAGCCCTGCCATGCACCAAACAGTAGTTTTCCACCATATGGGGTATCGGCGAACTCTCAAGAAATTGCACAATACATTGTATGGTTCATTTTCTCCTATTACCCTTTTGAAAATGCAAAATTTGGGGCTAAAGCAATAATTTTGTTGGAAAAAGAAACATTTTATTTTTTGCCTTCCACAATGCTTTAAAGGGAACCAACCACCCCAAATGACCCCCCGGACTGTTAATATGTGTCCCTACACCCAGCACACACATTTGGGGCAATCGTTTTTGCTAAAAAAACTGTTTAGTAGAAGCTAAGATACATGTTTATAAAGTTTAATAACTTCAGCCGGATGGGTGTTACCTAGCTTTGTCCTCCATGCCTGTCAGCGTCCTCTCCCCTCCTCCCTTCAGTGAAGCTGTTCTGTGTAAGCCGAAAATGGCCTGCCTGTCTACTGCTGCCTGATAAATTATGCACGCCCATCTCTGCACCTAAGAGCCTGGCCGCGTCATGAAGGGGGCGGGGCTAAATCGCGGCATGCCGGAGCCCCGCCCCCTTTCATGACGCGATCTAGCCCCGCCCCCTTCATGACGCGGCCAGGCTCTTAGGTGCAGAGATGGGCGTGCATAATTTATCAGGCAGCAGTAGACAGGCAGGCCATTTTCGGCTTACACAGAACGGCTTCACTGAAGGGAGGAGGGGAGAGGACGCTGACAGGCATGGAGGACAAAGCTAGGTAACACCCATCCGGCTGAAGTTATTAAACTTTATAAACATGTATCTTAGCTTCTACTAAACAGTTTTTTTAGCAAAAACGATTGCCCCAAATGTGTGTGCTGGGTGTAGGGACACATATTAACAGTCCGGGGGGGGTCATTCGGGGTGGTTGGTTCCCTTTAATTCCTGTGCAGCACTTACAGGGTTACTAAACTTCTTTAATGTGGTTTTGAGCAGTTTGAAGGGTGCAGTTTTTAAAGTGACCCTGAACCCAGAAGCCAACCCCACATCCCCTTCATACATATACATGCAGCTTGTGAAGCTGCTGCCATCGATCCCTGTATCTTGCAAAACCGCTGGGGCATTCTTCATAATTCATACTTTTAATATCACAGTTCTGGGCGTTTCACTGCAATTATAAAGCCGCAGCAGGCGGGCCTGTGTGCCGCTCTCCCCCTCCCTGTCCGTAATCCTGCACGCCCATGGCTGCGTGCTAAACAACAGAGAGGCGGCTCGCCTCATAGTATGGGCGGTGAAGCCGGTATGACGCGTATTACGTCATATCGGCTTCACCGCCCATACTATGAGGCGAGCCGCCTCTCTGTTGTTTAGCACGCAGCCATGGGCGTGCAGGATTACGGAGAAGGAGGGGGAGAGCGGCACACAGGCCCGCCTGCTGCGGCTTTAAAATTTCACTGAAACACCCAGAACTGTGATATTAAAAGTATGAATTATGAAGAATGCCCCAGCGGTTTTGCAAGATACAGGGATCGATGGCAGCAGCTTCACAAGCTGCATGTATAGGTATGAAGGGGATGTGGGGTTGGCTTCTGGGTTCAGGGTCACTTTAAAATGGTGTCACTTTGGGGAATATTCCATCATGTAGGCCCCTCAAAGTCAATGATGTGAAAATGTTTTTTGTAAATTTTATTGTAGAAAATGAAAAATTGCTGATAAACGTTTAACCCTTCTAACTTCCTAATAATAAAAATAATGTTTCAAAAATAACGCTAATATAAAGTATACATGAGGGAAATGTTATTTCCTAAGGATGTTGTGTGATAAAACTTTCTGGTTTAAAAGCATAAAAATTCAGAGTTCAGAAAATGCAAAATGTTCATAATTTTTGAAATTTTTTTGTTATTTTCATAAATATAATCATATTATGTCAATCAAGACTTACCACTAACATGAAGTACAGTATGTCATGAAATAAAATCTCAGAATTACTGTGATTCATTGAAGCGTTCCAGAGTTCATACCAAATAAAGTGACACTGGTCAGAATTGAAAAATTTGGCCTTGTAAGGAAGGTGAGAACAAGCTGGAGGTGGGTGAAGGGATTAATATAAGGAAATTTATAAGAAATTACCTACATATTCTGTGCTTTATTCTCTTCTTTCCCTCTTGTTGTTCATTATATGATACAAAGTAAGAATAGCGCGTCTGGAACAATTTTCGACACTGGTTTTGGAATTGGGTCTGCCTAACTCCACCTTCTTTAGATATCTCCAGCTTAGGCATTTTTTGACCACCCTGGAATGGCCTGTCCCGGATCTTGCCTCTATTGACTCAACCTTGCAGATATTTATAAAAAATGGATCACATGCTAAACATGGAACCTCCATAATGTACAGAGCCCTACTGAAACCTGAGGGGGAGGTGAAACTTCCCTATATGTCTAAATGGGAGGGTCTTTTGTCCTTTTCTGCCTCACTTGAGGACTGGCGGGCGGCAGCAGTTCATGCTGCCCGTTACTCCACATGTATAACGCATTTGGAGCAATCTAGGAAGACCCAGATGCAGTGGTACCTCACCCCGGAGAGAATAGCCAGATTTATCTCATCTCCAACTCGGGCACACCCCCACTGTTGGAAGGGGTGCCTGGTGATTGGAGACTCCCCGCATGTTTGGTGGTACTGCCCGGGTGTACGTACATTTTGGAGAGATGTTGAACGTATATTACTGGGAATTACTGGAATCCCTAATCCCCTCCTGCCACAGATGGCACTGCTGGGTATTGGATTGAATGCCATTCCTGGCCCTTTAAGACCCATCTACACTAATGTGTTGATTGCGGCGAGGCAATGTATTGCGGCTTGCTGGAAATCCCCTGTGACTCCTACTGCTGCGGATGTACTTGTCCGCCTCAACACTCACTTTCAGCATGAGTTGACCCTGTCCCACACAATTAAAAGGAGAACTAAGGTTCTGAGGTGGTGGGACCCGTGGGTGACCTCTGGGCATAATCTGGTCCAGATATAGAGTGAGCGCTCTAATACTAACACCTCTGTTATTGAATTATGTACGATATTACTGCAGCTTCTACTCCCTCCCTACCCCCCCTACCCTTCCTGGTTAGTCTTCTTTATTTGTATGTTGAGTTGATATGTATTGTAATGCTCCTGATTTTTTTGGTTATGTACCTTCCAAAAATTTCAATAAAACTTCATGTTTAAAAAAATAAAACAAAGTAAGAATAGCCAGCCTTGTTAATTTTACACAACCAAAGCCTTCTACTAATGCAGTCATCGTACTAGCACAATATGGAATACAATGAGTTGGAGCATCAGAAACAGCCCTGCTTGCCTGTATACGGCAAACAAAACACTTGCTAGGCTAATTAAAGTCTCTCCATTAATAGTCTAGCTTTATATTGTTTTACCTACTATTACAAATCTATATAATGAGCAATTTTACTGACCATTAGGCTCAAAGTATAAAAGCCTATCCCAGCATGCCCCCAAAATGTTACTTGTCCTATTATTCACTTGCAGGGGTTGCAGGTTCAATTTTATTTTTAGCATGATTTTATTCGCAATAATATCTACATTAAAAATCTGAACAAATTTACAAGAATTTTCAGATTGATGCTTGGTGGGGTTTCCGTAATTCCTTTATAAGCTTTTCAAAATTGTCGCTGTAAAAGGTTCTAACACCTAAACAGTATTTTGGAATTTGATAACAGTTTTTAAGATATTATACATTAGACAAATACAAATGAATAATTGTCTTCACTTGAATAATCCGCAAAAAAAAATATGGTTGTACAAAGAGACAGACATACCTCATTTTCTTCAATTTCGTCCCAAAGACCAAAGGAACTACTGTATCAATTTTCCAAACCTGCTTTGCTGCTTTTGGTAAGATCATGGAACTTGCATAAAAAAGCAAAATAATTATCATTCGTCATGTGGACAATAGTGCTGTCAGTCTAGCTTAGGCAGAAGTTTATGCCTTTGATGTGTGGCTTCTATTAATGGAATAAGGCTCTACTCCTAAATCTTACTGGTGTGGTTAAAGAAAGAGAAAAACATAAGAAAATGAACCTTGGAAAAAGACTTTGAGGTGGGCTCAGGGAAAGTGTGGCTCAAGTTTCAGGAAGGCAGTAGCAGATAGTGCCTAAAATTACAAATCTCTGCTTGATGATAGAAAGTGGAGACTGATAGGGGCTTACAGGAGGAGTCTTCGAAATATACAGTGATTAATTTGTTCAGAACATATTACCATACATGGAAGGAAAACATTACTCCGAAAATCCCTTCAAATATTTTTATCCATCATTTTACAGTCATACGAGAAAATACTTAATTTTTATGGAATAGCTGCATAACATATAACATCTTAGTAGTGTACAAGATTAATGTAAGTATCAAGATCAAATGAGAAAAGTCACAACCTTCTATAGTCAGGTTGTTATTGTAATGCTCATGGGGTGCGAGCGAGAGTAGATCCACTAGACCACTTGGGTACCCGGTCTTACCCTGACAAGGAAGGGGCTTAACTAATTGCCTACCAGGTGTTGACTAGAGCCTCAGATAGCGAGGATGGTATTGGCTGCTGGTAGACTACCAGGGCAATGTCCGGGACTGTGGCAGCTGAGCAGACACAGGATTGGATGGGTACTAGAATCATACAGAACTCGCACAGATAAATAAAGGTTAATGACCGTGCTGCTATCTCCAGGGATAACAAAGTCAATAATTATTCTTCCAGATTTGTAATTTGTTTGCTACATGTTTCAGAGATCAACTCCTTCATCGGGAAAAATCACATTACCTATTTATCCTGAAGAAGGAGTTGATCTCTGAAACACGTAGAAAATAAATCACAAATCTTGAAGAATAATTTATTGACTTTGGTATCCTTGGAGATAGCAGTGCAGTCGTTAACCTTTACTTATCTGATGACCAGGATCGATCATACCAGGACCACAGAAGCTATCTTTACAATTTAAACCTTTGTGGTGTTTGTGTCCTGTACACAACATCATCAGATGAGAAGCTCCTTGTCTTGTGGCATTTGGTCTGAGTAATATCAGATTAAACCCTATTTGCACTTATTTGCACTATATTGTTTCTTTTAGGGTTGACACAGGAACACAAACAGGACTGGGACAGATACACGGGTACAGGCAGGTTCTGGCGCAGGACATCAGGCACTGGACATCTGGTATAGGACATCAGACAAGGTCATCTGTCTCGGGACATCAATCACTGGCATCAGGCGCTGGCATAGGTCATCTGGCACAGGACACCAGAAACATGTACAAGACTGGTGCAGGAATACAGGCAGGACTGGTGCAAGTACATGAACAGGGCTGGAGTCTCTGGACTCAGGGCATGCCAGTAATTGGATACTCTGGTCTTTCGATAAGCTGGTAAATGGATATGCTGGACGCAAGGTAAGCCAGACTCAGGCAGGATACCAGACTCAAGCAGGACAATGGACTCTAATTTTCAGCTGTGCCTGCGCTCTCTGATCCACAGTACAGCAGGGTATGATGATGTCACTACTGCGTACTACTGTACTGAGATGTGCAGAGCTTGGGACGCAGCTGGGCAGACCAGACTGGAGCAGAAGGGAATCGAGGAGAGGTGAGTATTTATTTAATTAACTAGTGAGTACACAATGGCCAGGGGCTACGCAGGTGCAATATGCTATATGGAGGATTATAGAGATCATATTAGATTATTATATTGTATGAAGGACTATAGAGGCTGCATTATGCTATATGGAGTATTATAGAGGCTACATCATGCTATATGGAGAATTATAGAGGCTGTATTATGCTTTATGAAGAATTACAATTGCTGCATAATGCTATATGGAGGATTATAGAGGCAGCATTATGCTATATGGAGGATTATAGAGGCTACATTATATTACATGGACTATACAGTAGAGGCTGCATTTTGCTATATGTAGAACTATAGAGGCTGCATTATGCTATGTGGAGGATTATAGAGGCTGCATTATACTATATGAAAGACTATAGAGGTTGCATTATACTATATGGATGACTACAGAGACTGCATTATACTATATGGAAGACTATAGAGGCTATATTATGCCATATGGAAGGTTAAAGAGGCTACATTATACTATATATAAGACTATAGAGGCTGCATTATACTCTACGGAGGACTATAGAGGTTGCATTATACTATATTGAGGACTATGGAGGCTGCATTATATTATATGGAGGCTGCATTATATTATATGGAAGACTATGGAGGCTGCATTATATTATATGAAGGCTGCATTATATTATATGGAAGACTATGGAGGCTGCATTATATGGGGGTGCATTATAATATATAGAGGACTATTGGGAAGCATTATTTTATATGGAAGTCATATGGAGCCAATTATACTATTTGGAGGACTATGGGGGGTGCATCATACCATATGGAGGACTATGAGGCACTTATTACTATATGGAAGGTTATGTGGAGCCATTATAATATTTGAATGGCTCTGTGTAGAGGGCATTATAATATTTGGATGGCTATGAAGGAGCCTTTATGGAAGACTGTTTGATGGCCATTTTACTGCATGCAAGTAATTAAACATTGTGAAGTTTGTGTGGGGTACATCATACTGTGAGGATGGCTGTGTGATAGCCGTTATGGTAGTTGGAGTGATAGTAGAAAAAAACTGTAGCTTCAGCTCACCTGTCTTTTTGCCCGGTACAGCCAACATGAACAGAAATCCAAATAATCGCCAGCAAGAAGGCTTGAAGTAAAAATTCTAAGTTTTGTTAGAATTCTTCGGACAGAAGTAAAATTACATACAGCAGTATACACTAAAATCACATTGGAAAAAAGACGTACAGGTAAAGTGTTTCTGGCCAGATGGCCCATAAAGACTAAGGGCTATCGGGTCAGAAACGCGTTGCTTGTATGTCTTTCTTTCAATGTGATTTTAGTGTATACTGCTGTATGTGATTTTACTTCTATACGAAGAATTCTGATAAACCTTTGAATTTTTACTGCAAGCCTTCTTGCTAACCATTAGTTGGAATGATAGTAAGGGCCCTTTCACATCAGCGGTATTTTCAAATCGCGGCAGATGCGGTGAAAAAACCACATCTGCCGCGATTACCGCATAACCGCGACACTTGCGGTACACTTGCGGCAAGCCCCATGCAATGTCTATGGGGCTTGCGGTAAGGGTGCGGCAAGTGCGGTTTCGGCACTTGCGGCAGGTGCGGCCGCGAAAAAAAACCGCTGCTTGAAAATACCGCTGATGTGAAAGGGCCCTAAGGGCCATTATACTGTATGTAGCCCCATTGTACTATATGAATGGCAGTGTGAGGGTCACAGTTGGGGATTATAATGTTGTTGGGGTCACCATTCATTGCCAGGGTAGTTAAGGGGGCACAGTAGTGTCATCATACTGTGTGTGCAGGGTACTATGAAGGAATTCATTGTGGGGGCATCATACAGAGTTTGTAGGGCACTTTTGTTGGCATCGTACTATATGGCTTCAATGAAAGGAGAATCTAGGGGTTTCAATAGGATGGAAATTACTTTGCAAAGTTGTGAAGAATGTTCTTATGTGACCCAGATAAATATTATTATTATTTTCTTTTGGGGGGGCAATTAGAAATTCTATGGGCCCACATGATTTCTATGCATGCCCCTGGGCAGAACACATGACATCAGACAGGACACAAAACTTCAGACCAGGCAACGGACTTCAGGCAGGAAAACGGACTAGTGACCTAAGCAGGTCGGGTCCTGGAGCATACACAGTACAGATACTGGAATTCAGGCTGGTTGAATTTAGGGACATCAGCACACTGTGAGGTAGCACGCACTGAAAGTTTGGAGATACTTGCTTGGCTGCTAGATTAAGGCACACAGGAACGGTTTCTCATTTAAATCAGTCCTTCTTGTTTATTAACATGTTCATAAACCGCTTACGAAAAAAAAAAAGTGAGCCGTCCTTCTTTGTTTACAGAAACAGTAATGCATACCTAGTCCATTTTAATGGCGGATTTGCCCACCAAGCTTTGGATACATCCCTCGTAGCATTATTCCAAGGTATCTCAAACTTCACTTGCTGACTTTAGTTAGAACATAACCCCTTTACCTGAGGTTATCCTTTAGGAGCTCTTGTACACTTCCAACACATGGACTTTCCACCATGTGCTTTCCAGAACTATTGTTCCTCCTAGGACCTTCCCAACACAGACTGTCCACTTGCAGGTCCTTGTCAATCTGATCACATAATCAGCCTCATTATACCACATGAGACAGGTCCCTGGCTGGAATCATGTGACACATCAGATCCACCCATGTCTTTTCAGCAGACATACTCTGAATGCATGACTAGCTTGTGAGATTACATGTCCCAGTGAAATCTTCAAATTTACATTGCAACAGAGAGCTGCCTGTGCAATACACACTGGCCATTTACAATGCAGCTAGTCAATGCATTAGATATCCTCCCCCTCTGTTCAAACCTGTGGGATTGAAAACATGGCAACAAACCGGGGCCCCGAGACAGGGCATCTATTTTACCTGGCCCTACGAGTCAAGAAGGCTTTCTTAGTCGATTATGACCATCAGCTCCTGTCACCAAATTTTTTTTCATGAACAATATCCTATCTGACTCAGTCACCTCATCTCTTTGGGTTACTTCTTTGTTGGGTCTCCTCCATCCCTAGTGGTCAGTATGGTAGTGCATTTCCCTTGCCCCCATATCTACTATTTGGACTGACTCAATATCATCCTATGTGCTACCGGGTTTCTTATCTGAGTCTCTCAGTATCAAATACCTCTACACACATGATGTCCACTTCCTTCAGGTCATCTTTGGTTATCTCTGTGTTGGTGATTTCTTTCCTCACTTTTCTTAACTAGAGAACGGTTACTTCATTTCTCTCTTCTTTTGGCTCTACCTTCCACTGTGGTCATTTCATTATTTGAAGGGTTGCTTTTTTTCCCTGTACTTTGGGTTGAATGCTGCTGCCATCTGCTACCCATTTGACAGAGTGATCTCTCAATTCTCAATCTTTCCAGTCTTAACTGCTCTAGTTCTCTTAGGTGAGTCACCTGATATGCATCAAGAATTTGTATATTTCTAAGACTCTCCACTGTCCCTACCACAAAGAAAGAAACCATGCCCTCTTCCTTGGTATCTTTTCTTGGCTATCCTTGGGAATCCACCACTTCCTGCATGTTTCATCCATTTTTGACGATGACATTCCTTACCTTAGCACTAGGCATCTGGAATGACATCTTCCACAAGACTTTGAGCTTTCCTCTTATGCTCCAGCCATTTAGCGGCTTCTTTATTCTTCAACCAGATCCTCTACTTCATGCAAACACATCTTAAGTGCAAGTAACTCAGCATAGCTTCCCGCTTCACTGTAACTTCAGTTGTGGACAGTATTACTAACTGTTTAGCCGATGGGATCCAGTACACCCAGGGCAGGCGTTAGGGGGGGGCAGCCTGGGCATTTGCCTAGGGCCCCCAAGTTTCAGAGGGCCCCCAGGACTGGTCGGATTATAGGCGGGGCTTGCAGCGCTCTGCACCGCGCTCCTGCTTCATCCGGCTTATTCCTGGTGACCGGCGCCGGGCGCAGCCGCAGGCAATGACGTCACATTGCCTGTGCACCAGACAGAGGAGGAAGCAGGAAGAAGCCGGAGCGCGGTGCAGGGCGGGGACAGCGGCAGCCGGCAGGGAAGTAAGTATAATGATGATGCATCATGATCTGTATTCCTTTACAGGTGTGCAGGGGGGGGCCCTGTATATACCACCACTGGGGCCCTGTATACACCACCACTGGGGCCCTGTATACACCACCACTGGGGCCCTGTATACACCACCACTGGGGCCCTGTATACACCACCACTGGGGCCCTGTATATCACCACTGGGGCTGCCTGTATACACCACCACTGGGGCCCTGTATACCATCACTGGGGCTGCCTGCTGTATGCACCACCACTGGGGCTGCCTGTATACACCACCACTGGGGCCCTGTACACCACTGGGGCCCTGTATACCACCACTGGGGCTGCCTGTATACACCACCACTGGGGCTGCCTGCTGTATGCACCACCACTGGGGCTGCCTGTATACACCACCACTGGGGCTGCCTGTATACCACCACTGGGGCTGCCTGTATATTATAGGATGCTGTGCGTGTGTGTGTGTGTGTGTGTGTGTGTATATGTGTGTCATGTATGTGGGGCGTGCTGCTGGGCTGTATATACTATATTGAGGGTGCTGATGACCATCATGTAGATAAATTCTGCCTGTATAGGATGCTGTGTGTGTGTATGTATGTGTGTGTGTGTGTGTGTCATGTATGTCATATCATATGGGGATGCTCTGTGTGTCATGTATGTGGGGCATGCTGCTGGCCTATAGTATATTGAGGGTGCTGACGTGCTGTAAATAGTATATGGGGGGGCTGTATTTTATATATATATTAGTTCTGTATATTGTTTATGGGGTGCTCTATGTTGTACATGGGTGCTCAGCTGTCATGTATATGGGGGATGCTGCTGTATGTTGTATATGGGCCAGGTGCTGCCATGTATATGGGGGCTCAGGCTGTATATATTATATGGGTGTGCTGTCAAGTATGGTGGGGGTGCTGTATATAGTAAATGGGGGTGCTGTATATAGTGTATGGTGTGCTGTATATAGTTATTAGGGGGTGCTGTCATGTATAGGGGCTGTATATAGTATATGGGGGATGCTGTCATGTATAAAGGGGGTGCTGTATAGTATATGGGGTTGCTGTATATAGTATATGGGGTTGCTGTGTATAGTATGTGTGGGTGCTGTATATAGTATGTGGGTGCTATATATAGCATATGGGAGAGCTGTGTATTGTATATGGGGGTGCTATATTCTATATAGGGCACTCTATATAGTATTGCACTGATAAAATTTGATATTTAATCTGAAATTTGGCTATGATCCCAGTCCATATATAGTAAAAATAAAATAGGGAGGGGGACAAGAGGCGCAATAGTGCCCTATCACTAGTGACACTGGTATAAAATGGTGGTGCTGTGAAGCCGCTCACCTGATCCAGTTGTGATCCCCACAACTGGTTTGAAGGCGTTTGGGAAACAATGTTCCAGCTGCTGCAGGACCTCCACCGACCACTGGATAGTGGTATGAATCGAAGAAATGATGGGAGTGCTGGTGTACCACGGTCCGCGCTGCTCCAGGGTTAAATAAACTCACCAATGAGCCAGTTAGATTTCCATCCTTTTTATTCCTCCTTTCTCTTACGCGTTTCAGCGCCACACCCGGAAAAAAAACCCTGAGGAAGGCGCCGGGTGAGGCGCTGAAACGCGTAGGAGAAAGGAGGAATAAAAAGGATGGAAATCTAACTGGCTCATTGGTGAGTTTATTTAACCCTGGAGCAGCGCGGACCGTGGTACACCAGCACTCCCATCATTTCTTCAGTCCATATATACACGCTTTCTTTGTCTTTTTCCTTTAAGGAGATCCCGAGTCACGTGATCGCAACACGTGACCGCTACCCGGGCGGAAGTCGGAAGGGAAGACACCTCTGTCGGCGAAAATTGCTCCTGCCCCGGGTCCTCCTTGAGTCCTGCTTGTTACCATACACTGGGGTTTTGCAGAGGTGCACAGTGACAACCCCAATAGGTGAGTGGCCATTTGGCCCAATACTTACCCCCCAATTGCGCCCCTTCTCTTTGTGTTTTAGTATAGTAGTTATATTCTTGTATATAGGACTCCTGTATACAAGAATATAACTACTATACTCGACTGCTCCTATGTACAAGAATATAACTACTATAATACTGCGACTGCCCCTATGTACAGGAATATAACTACTATAATAATGCTCCTATGTACAAGAATATATCTACTATAATACTGCCCCTATATACAAGAATATAACTACTATAATATGACCAAAGGGGCGGCAAATTTTTTGACCGCCCCGGGCGCCACAAACAGTTGGGGCCCCACTCTCAATCTCGCCCAGGGCCCCACTTGGTCTAAAACCGTCCCTGAGTACACCTTACACACTTCCACAGCTTTCTTAAATTCTTCATGCATAGACTCACTGGCAAATGATTCCCTTAAGTCTTCGGGTATGTCTACCATGCATTTGACCAGAGAAGTCTCACCCGTCTCTACTGTCACAAGATGATTGTATTGCTCAGCTTTCTGGGTCTACTGTGTCTGAACTTTCAACTCTTTGAGACATTTTATTAGGATGGACACCTGCCACTCCATCTTCCCCAAAGCTGCCTTATTCATCGACTGGTTTTCTGACATGTAACCGCTGAGCTTAGACATTTCTTTCTCCAGCTCACCTGCTCAGCTCTTGGCAGCCTGTCTCAGTAGCTTCTCTTGCTTCAAATGGTCTTATACAATCTTCTTGACCATGTCCTTAAGTAATTCCTCACTCGGGTTGAACTGACCACCTTCTCATCATCTCTTCAGACTTCTGCTCTTTCAACATCAGGATCAGTTGAGCTTTCATCACCTGATGCGTCTTCTGCCTTATGCCATACTTCTTCAGTGTCTTCTTCCACTTTGGCACCTTTGGCCTGCATTTTGGTCTCTGTAGTATTATCGTCAGTCCTCTCTTGGGTCTCTGCAGTATCACTTTCAGCTCTCCTTTGAGTCTCAGCAGTGTCACTTTCAGCCCTCTCTTGGGATTCTGTAGTGTCACCTTTAGAAGTCTTCTTGTCCTCCACCTCTTCAACCTCAGAGTCTTTTGAGTCTTCAACCTTCTCCAATACTTCACCCATCTCTGCCATGGTACTGCACACCTCTGTGAAGTTTTTCACCTTCAAGAGTTTTGGCACTGTTTCTACTTCCATCCACCCCAGAGGTGGGTCTATTATCGGTCTGCTCTCTGTGACTGTCATTGACTCTTGCTCCACTAGCGCTTCCCAGGATTCCTTCTCCTATAGCACACTCTAAGATATCTTCTCCTATAGCTCCATCAACTGACCGACCATTAGCTGCTGCTTCAAACTCTGAAGAGTACATCCACACCACCTTCTTGGCTGGCTTCTTCTCCCTGACTTCATCTCGTGGACCACTGTCATCAGAATGTGTCAGTTTCTCTTGCTGCATATTATTTTTTTGCCACTGCACCAGCAGTTGCTACTAGCAACGTCACTTCATCTTGCTTCCTGATCTCCTCATCTCTGGATCCACCTTTGGAACAGAAGCACTTGACACAACATTTCCTTTATTGTCTGAGGGTGCAATGTTGCTCAGCCTTTTTGCGCCCCTTACATTTACGCCGACAGGAGGATATACTGTCCTTGCTTGGTTCTTCATTACTGTACTCACTATCTATCATATTAGAGTTACAGTTACCCTTGGAGTCATGGTCTTTGTCCCTGGTACTGTGGACCTACAAGTCACCTCCTACTTTGGTGTCGGCCCCTTTCATCTAGAGCTATCATGTTACTAACTGTCATGCCTTCCTTTATTGGCTTAATCAACATGTCACTTAGCTGGGGAGACCCATCATTGTTTCTGGTCACCCCTAACTCTGGATTGTTAACTTTAGGAGGCACAAACTCCACCTCCTTACAAATAAACATACCACAATGTACCCCTCCTGCATCCCGTTGTAGTGTGGCTTCCTCAGGGTTGTCCACACTTTTAACTAAGGGATCGGGCACATCACCCCCAATCCACAAGAGTTATGTACAGGCCTATAACAACAGGATGCCATAAGTCCAGGACTACACCAACGTCAAGATACTCAAAATCCTCATTAAGCACTGTGACCATTGGATATGCTTTAGTGCCACCATGTCTGCCGTTTACTTCCGTTTTCTTTCCAGAAATCATATAGAAATCAGGTGTGGCCCTCACTAGGGTCACTGAGCTAACCAATTCTATCAGTCCTGTAACCTTTTCTGCATCCATCCACATGGAACACGAATGTGGTGTCACGTCAGATAAGCAATCTACACTACAAGCTGGATATGCAAAGAACAAATCTCATTATTCCCAGGTTGAGACCATCTGTTCAATGACCCAGGGGCATTGGTCTACTAAGCATCCTGCAGTGTGACATTACCAGGAGAATATGTTCTCACCGGATTGCATAGGCACCACCGCCAACCCTTTAGACTTGGGATGCGCCACCCCTTTTTTTTGTTCACACCCCTGTTTGGGACTCCACAGCCTGTTTTAGGATTCTGCCCCCATTTGGGCAAACATCTTTTGAGGTTTTGGGATATGTTCTGCATGTTCCCTGCAGTGCCACAGATCCCAGTTCCCCGCTATCTTCCTGGGCACCCTGTGTCTGTACTGACCCACAAGGGAACTCACAAACTGATCCACTGCTGCCATGTCACAGTGCACTGACAGCTCCTGCTGTTGCTGCTAGATGTCCCACGCACATATCAAAAAATAAGTTGCCATACAACTCAATCAGCAAAAAAAAATTAAAAAGATATAGCTTTTAGAATACAGCAATGCAAAACCTTTTGTTTCTATAAAATAGTTTTTATGTTCTAAAAGCGGAAAAAGTAAAGGAAAGCTAAATAAATGTTGTATCACTGTAATCGTACTGATTCAAATAGTAACACAGTTTTATCACTTTTACGACATGTTGAACAGCGAAAAGAAAAAAAAAATTCCTGAACTGCTGTTTCATCTTGATTCTGCCTTAAAAAAAGCAAAATAGAAAGCATTCAAAAAACATAAGAGGCTCTCCAAATGAGACATGGTCTCAGCTAACGAATCCAGCCAATGCGCCGTTTGAGAAGTCAAATGGTGCTCCTTCCCTTCCGAGACCTGCCGTATGCCCAAACAGTGGTTTTCCCACCACATATGGAGTATCAGTATACTCAGGAGAAATTACACATCGAATTTTGGGGTCTTTTATTATCCTGTTATCATTGTTCAATATATGAGGCTAAATAACATTTTCGTTGGAAAAAGTAAAATTTTCATTTTTTACTTCCACATTACATTAGTTCCTGTGAAGCATGTGAATGATTAATAGACTTCTTAAATGTGGTTTTGAGTAGCTTGAGGGTGCAGTTTTTAGAATGGTGTCACTGTTGGGTATTTTCTGTTATATAGACCCCTCAAAATCACATCAAGAGTAATAACTGATCAAACATCAATTAGAAATTGCTGACAAACTTTGAACCCTTCTCTCTTCCTAACAAAAAAAATGTTTCAAAATTGTGCTGATGTAAAGTAGACATGTGGGAAATGTTATTTATTACCGTATATACTCGCGTATAAGCCAAGTCCCCCCCCTCGGCTTATACGCGAGTCACTCAGTATACTGTGGGGGGGGCGGGCTGTGATCGGGGGCTGGAGGAGGCAGGAGGGGGCCGCAGTGACCGCGGGCGGTCACGTGAGGCCGCCTCATTAATGTAATGAATATGCACGGCATCCCCTCGTCCTTCAGCGGCGAGGGGATGCCGTGCATATTGCAATACACTGGCCCCCAGCAGTAACACACAGCCCCCCTTCCTTAGTATGTCCCCCCAGGCTGCGGCACTTGTCAAAATAACAAACACTTTATACATCACATCTCCGGTGCAGCTCCTCCGGTCCCGGCTTCTTCTTCCTGCTTGTGCCGGTGTCATGTGACCGGGTGCAGCCGATGACGTCATCTCCTGCGCCCGGTCACAGCACTAGAAGCCGGCACAAGAAGGAAGAAGCCGGGACCGGAGGAGCTGCGCCGGAGAGGTGATGTATAAAGTGTTTGTTATTTTGACAAGTGCCGCAGCCTGGGGGGACATACTAAGGAAGGGGGGCTGTGTGTTACTGCTGGGGGCCAGTATACCTGCAGAGGGGCCTGTATACCACCACTGAGGGCCTGTATACACTGCAGAGGGGCCTATATACCACCACTGGGGGCCAGTATACCTGCAGAGGGGCCTGTATACCACCACTGAGGGCCTGTATACACTGCAGAGGGGCCTATATACCACCACTGGGGGCCAGTATACCTGCAGAGGGGCCTGTATACCACCACTGAGGGCCTGTATACACTGCAGAGGGGCCTATATACCACCACTGGGGGCCAGTATACCTGCAGAGGGACCTGTATACCACCACTGAGGGCCTGTATACACTGCAGAGGGGCCTATATACCACCACTGGGGGCCAGTATACCTGCAGAGGGGCCTGTATACCACCACTGAGGGCCTGTATACACTGCAGAGGGGCCTATATACCACCACTGGGGCCAGTATACCTGCAGAGGGGCCTGTATACCACCACTGAGGGCCTGTATACACTGCAGAGGGGCCTATATACCACCACTGGGGGCCAGTATACCTGCAGAGGGGCCTGTATACCACCACTGAGGGCCTGTATACACTGCAGAGGGGCCTATATACCACCACTGGGGGCCAGTATACCTGCAGAGGGGCCTGTATACCACCACTGAGGGCCTGTATACACTGCAGAGGGGCCTATATACCACCACTGGGGGCCAGTATACCTGCAGAGGGGCCTGTATACCACCACTGAGGGCCTGTATACACTGCAGAGGGGCCTATATACCACCACTGGGGGCCAGTATACCTGCAGAGGGGCCTGTATACCACCACTGAGGGCCTATATACACTGCAAAGGGGGCCTGTATACACTGCACAGGGGCCTGTATACACTGCAGAGGGGCCTATATACCACCACTGGGGGCCAGTATACCTGCTGAGGGGCCTGTATACCACTGCTGAGGGGCCTGTATACCACTGCTGAGGGGCCTGTATAATACCACTGCTGAGGGGCCTGTATACCATTACTGAGGGGTGCTATATACCAGTGACGGGGGGCTATATAATAGGATGGGGGTCTGCTGCATTTCATACCCTAGGCTTATACGCGAGTCAATAACTTTTACCAACTTTTGGGGGCAAAAGTAGGGGGGTCGGCTTATACATGGGTCAGCTTATACACGAGTATATACGGTAACTATTTTGTGTGATATAACTCTCTGGTTTAAGGGTATAAAAATTCAAAGTTCGAAATTTCAAACTTTTTGCCAAATTTCCAATCTTTTCACAAATAGGTGCAAAAAATATTGTCCTAAATTTACCACTAACATGTATTCTAATATGTCACAAAAAAACATTCTTGGAACTACTGGGATCTGTTGAAGCATTCCAGAGTTATTACCTCATAAAGTGACACTGGTCAGAATTGAAATAAAATGGCCTGGTCATGAAGGTGAAAACAGGTTTTGGAGTGTAGGGATTAACTAAATAAAAGGCTAGAAAATGTCAAAATTAGGTACTTGAAACAGTCTCCTTCAGTTGGCAAAGCTTTAAGGAATTGTTTAATGAGACCCAGTTTCATGTAGGGAGGTGAGAATATAATGTTCTTTCTGTCAACAAGTGGTCCATGTAGCATGTTTGGATCACCAGGTTTAAGTTCAGATCCTGGTGGGAGTGGCCTAGCCATGAGTGAGGACGTGTCTGCCTGAGCTCCTGAAGCTGGGCACAAACAGCAGCCATCCATGACCATCCAGCATCCAATATAAAGGCGACATGAGCCACAGGAAGCCCGGAGGAGGCCGAGGATGCAGTGCCCAGTCACCAGGCCCTCGGATGATACGATCCACTGCTTTTTCCTCCGGAGCGGTGAGGGCCTGGCCACAGCTAAAAACTCCAAGATGGCCAGAGGGGGCGGGTGCACCAGCAATCCCGCATCTGCAGGAGAGACAAACTCCTCGAGCTGCCATCCTCCACATAACACCCGGCAGAAAAGGACCGCCCCGGGCCTGGTTAGGGGAGCGGACGCTGTGCATCAAGTACAATTAATCACAGCTAGGAGACAGGTGGCCGAGAAGTGGGAGGCTCTGGGCGTTGCCATCGGGATGTCAGGGAGATTCCTGCCAGACAGGGGCAGAGGAATGGAGGAGTCAGAGCTGGAGGCCATAGCTAGACCAGACTGCAGAGATATGGAGGGTCCCTGACCCTGGTGCTCAGAGCTCCTTGCACACCTGTTCCCAGGCTCAGGGACCCTGGGTGACCACAGCTTCTGAAGGCCTTGGTGATGCAGTGGAGCCCTGGAAAAATGAACACATGACCCCACCGGCAGCAGGCTTACAGTCTGGGCCCCCTCAACAGGGTGATGTTTCTTCATTGCAGGCAGGGACATTCTGTCAGGCTTTCCAGGGACTGGGGGTGCTTGCTGAATTGTGTGAACTGAGAGCCCGTATGACCACCATCTCCACCAGGGAAGACATGGAGGCCTACATTACTAGACTGGAGCAGGCCTATAAGACAGAGTTGGCCAGTGTGAGAGGGGAGGTAGGGCGAGTCGATGCACAAAGCCAGGAGCACTCGGCTAGACTTAGAGCCCTGGAGGAGAGGTCTGCTGCCCAGCAAAGGCTAATAGAGAGACAGTCTGACCAGATTCAGTATCTGATTGAAGCCATGGATGATGCAGAAAACCGTGGTAGACATAACAACATAAGGATCTGCGGCTTACCAGAGTCTGTCAAATCTAGAGACCTCACTCAGACCCTGCAATCTATATTCTATGAGATCTTGGGAGAGCATCCCCACCTGGAAATTGCACTTGACAGAGCCCATAGGGTCTTGGGCCCCTGATCTAACAACCCTGGCCGACCAAGAGATGTGATCTGGCGTGTTCACAGATATACCATTAAGGATGCAATCATGAGCAAGATAAGATTCATGACTGTGACCAATTTCCAGGGAGATAACATTCCAATTTTGCCGGACTTATCTCGTCTCAACCTTTTAAGGAGGAAAGCCTTGCATCCTACCATGGATCTTATGCGGGACAATGACATCACCTACAGCTAGGGTTTTCCATTTCATCTCCAAGTCAGGAGGGATGGGCGTCAGCTTGTGCTCTGGTCCCCAGCTAATGCCCCGTCTTCCTCACTGCATTGGATCTTCCTACGGTGTCCATCGAGGGATGACCTGTCTACCCTCTTAGTATCCATGAGGGCCCCTCAGGCAACGCATCAAGCCATTTCAGCAGAAGGAGCGAAAGAGAGAGATGAGAAATTCTTCCTTTACATGAATAGGACATACAGTCTTTTTTTTTTTTTTTTTACCTCTTTCTCCTTCCCTCCTTTTTTTTATCTCAGGGGGTTGCTGCCTTGACCTAGATAGTCTCTCTGGACTGGGCTTTTTCTTTTTTGTAGTCATTAGTGGAGGGGGTGGAGTAGATTTTTTGGGTCTGTAGATGTATGGTTTAATTGTTTGGGTTTTGGGGGTCCTCATCTCTATTTAAATCCATCTCGATATATGGGACTGGTCTGATAATGGTCTGATGATCTGATGCCGTGGAGATTAAAGTTGTATACCCCTTTTTCCCACCCCTTTCCTCTATCATGGCTCTTGTCAATATGTATTTACTTATGGTCTGTTTAGTTTATCGACTAGTTTTTATTTTTTTACCTGGGTAGGGAGGAAGTTCTTACCCCGATTGGGATTTACGTTGTCTTCGGAAGTCGACTGTATTTTTTGGTATCCAATACCCGAGAACTCTTTTTTGGACTTGGAACTCTTTCTGAGTCTTTCTACTCTTTACTTCTCTACCTAGTATAGTTCTTTATCCCAAGGCTACCTTTTCTTCTTGTCTCTTTATCTTATCTTATTTCTACCTTCCCTCCTCCCCCCTCCCTCTTTTTTCTTTTCTTTTTCTTTTTTATTTTATTTTATTTTCGTTCTTTGTTTTTTTTGTTTTTTTATTTTCTTCTACAGAGTTTGGTTTTACGTCCTCCAATAGCAGACATCAAGTGGAGATCACTCAATGTTAGTGGATTCAACACTCCACAGAAAAGGACGCGAGTATTATCCCACATGCATGCCCAAAAAGTACACATTTTGTTTTACAGGAGATCCATTTTAAATATGATTAAATACCCGCATTTAACAACAGATACTTTAAAACATGGGCCCATAGTTCTAATCCGGTGAGGAAATCTAAGGAGCTTTCACAAACCCCTTAGTCAATCAGTCCTGGGCTCCGTTGTAAATCCTGAAGGTAGATTTTTATTCCTGAGGGTGCGGATCAACTCTACTCTGTTTACAATAGTGTACTTATACTTACCAAACCATGATCCTATCTCCAAGTTTTTGGATGTCCTCTCCTCTCTGGCAGTCTTTGCTGAGGGGGTCCTGGTGATAGGTGGCAACTTTAACTTCACTACTGATCCAGCTCTAAGTTTCTGGTCAGCCAGCATGTCCTACCCTGGAAGGTCAAGGCCTCTATAGGCCTGACAACCATATAAGATCACGCACCGATCTTCTTACAGCTTACATTGCCTGGGGGTTCATCCAGACCTTGGAACTGTAGACTAAATGAAAACTTGTTGGCTGATCAGTAGTGTTTGGCTGATATTCGCGATACGATCAAGAGTTTTCTGGAGATTCATTCCACAGACTCCACTTCATTGTCGGCCCAATGGGAAGCCTTGAAGTGTGTTGTACGGGGGATGTTAATTAAACATGGGGCACGCCTGAGGAGCGAGAGAGGTGAGAGGAGAGGAGCGAGAGAGGTGAGAGGATTAATTCTTTGCTTTCTTCCATTAGCCCACTGGAAAAATCTCATCAGACCTCACTCTCCCTGGAGACCTTAGTGGAACTTTTTAAAACACGGGAGGATTTGAAAACGTTAGTGGATCAACAACTTCTTAAGCAGAAAATAAGGTTCCTCCAGTTCATGTACGAATTTGGAGACAAATGTGGGAGACCCTTGGCTGCTACACCCCACCAATATTTCAGTAACCTCCCAGGATTATTACGAGAAGTTGTATAATATCAAGGGATTTTACAGGGACTTACCAGATGCGTCTGTTGACTGTTAAATTAAAAAATACATTGAAGATACAGCTTTGCCCATAATACCCCAGGTAAAGGTAGAGGACCTAGAGGGGGATTTTTCTGAGGATGAGATTTGGGAAATAATTAAAAACTCCCCAACGGGCAAATGTCCAGGTCCTGATGGATTTACTCCAAAACTCTACAAGGTTTTCGGCGAGCAAGTGATGCCCTTTTTGACAAGGGTCTTCTCCGCAGTCTCTTCCCAATCCCCATGGGTCGCGCAATCCCTAGAAGCACACATTAGTGTTATCCCTAAGCCTGGTAGAGATCCTAATGAGGTGGTCAATTTTAGGCCCATCGCATTGATTAATTTAGACATCAAACTGTTCTCGAAGGCCCTTGCCAATAGATTGGTGCCTCTTCTTCCGGGAATTATTCATACTGATCAAGTGGGGTTTATTAAGGGCATAGAGTCTAGAGATAACACTAATAAGGTTTTATTACTCATGTCTATGGCACTGTCTACTGGTACCCCTTTGTGCCTCCTATCAGTAGACACGGAGAAGGTCTTTGATCGGGTCGATTGGGGTTTTATGAGGTCTTCCCTTGGACAAATTGGGCTGGGGTCTCGATTTATTGAATGGGTTTTCTCCCTTTATAGTAACCCTTCGGCTAGGGTGCGCACAAATGGGGTCTTATCCTCGCCTTTATCCATTCAGAATGGCACGCGCCAGGGGTGTCCCCTGTCCCATCTTCTATACATCATTATTATGGAACACCTGGCAACCGCCAATCAGAATAATCCGAGCATACATGGTATTGCAACTCGGAGGGATCAATGCAAGGCAGCACTTTTTGCTGATGACTTGATGTTGTTAGTTACCCAACCCAGGATTTCTGTCCCCTCACTCATCAAATAATTTAATACGTTTAGTAAATTGAGTAACTCTAAAGTCAACTTTTCCAAATCTGAGGCCCTGAATGTTTCCTTGCCTGAGCCAGAGGTACTTCATTTACGAGATAATTTTCCCTTCAAGTGTAAGCATGATTGTCTGAAATATTTGGGGGTCCTGATCCCCTTGGAACCGAATAGGCTCTATACTCTTAACTATATGCGCCTACTCGAGAAAACGATTAAAGATCTTAAGAACTATGATAAAAGAGGCCTTTCCTGGTTTGGGCGGATCAATACGCTTAAAATGGACGTACTCCCTCGCTTTCTCTTTCAGGCGATCCCTATACAGGTTCCCTGTGTGTTCTTTTCTAGTCTAAGGTTGGCCATTCTTAGATTTGTTTGGGGTAATCGGAAACCCAAGATCAGCCTTCAGGTCCTTACTAGACACAAAAGTGAGGGGAAAACTGGTCTCCCTGACTTTAGAGGTTACTAGAGGCAGCAGTAATGACCAGGCTTCTAGATTGGCATTTCCACCACAGTGTCAAACAGTGGGTGGAGATCGAACAGATGGATTCGGACGCTTCGTTGAGACTTCCCCAGTGGCTGAAGATGGAGTTTAGGAGACTGAGAAGATGTCAGCCTAATTTGTGAGGGACAGCAGTGAAGATTTGGGATGCAGAATGTAGAAGGGAACATCTTTTCTTGGGATGGAACCCATTGGCCCTTCTTTTCTTTAACCCCAACTTCCCCCCTGCTGAGAGATCCTCTAGTTTTCTGGGCTGGAGGACATTGGACGACCCTCGGCTATATCAGATCCTGGGGGTGGGGGAGCCCGGGATATCGGCTAGTGGTGGCAATGAGGAGACTCATGCCTCATGATTGGCGCTTTCCCAGCTGAGCTCCTCCCTCGAGAATTCGGGCATTCATCACGGACGTCTTGTCCCACCATCTCATTTTGAAAAACATTTGATGTCAAGGGACCCCCCAGGACATAGTGTCTCAGTCTTGTACGCGATGTTGAGTCGGAGAGGAGAGGGTGGCAAACTTAATTTCATGACTAAATGGGAAGAAAACCTTGATGAGGTCTTTTCTGAGAAGGATTGGAGCAAGGCTTGTATTATGACACACAAGATGTCTATGGCATTGCTTGGCTCAGGAAAAGAACTTCAAAATCATGTCCAGGTGGTATCGTTGCTCGACCACTTTGCAATCAGTTTTTCCTCCAGTGCCTGATAGGTATTGGAGATGTGATGGAGAAAAGGGCACAATGTTGCATATATGGTCAAGTTGTGGGGTGATCCGACCCTTCTGGAATTTAGTATTTGACACATATTTCAAAATTTCAGGAAATCGTGAACCTGTCTCTCTATCAGCTGCTCTTCTGATGATTCTCCCTGATTCTCTTAGCTCTCAAAAAAAAAGACATATTGCGATTCTGCTTAATGGCTGCCCGTATAGATATACCTAGGTTTTCGAAAACTAGACAGAGCCCATGACTGACAGATTGGCTACTTGAAAGGAATAAAATTTTTCGCATGGAAGACCTCACGGCCGAGATCACAGGTTCTAAGGAGAAATGTTTACAAATCTGGAGCCGCTACATCTTATTCATGGACTCCCCGGCCTTCACAACTTCATTCAGAGAAGATCCTCAGTAGTCGGATTTCAATTTTCTATATGGGTAGTATTTGGAATGGGGATAAAGCAATGGAAGGTGTTCACTATAACATGTGGGAGTTTTTTTTATTTTATTATTTTATTTCCTACCCCACCCTATGTTGTACTTCCTTTCTGACCTTATATTCATTCTTTATTTCTTCTCTTTCCTCTCTTTCTTTTCAAGCTTTCCTATACTTGCTAAAATATACATGGCCTTGCTAGAGGCCTTTATGCAAGACGCTGGTTCTGATAAACTAAGGTTTTCCGGGCAATAAGTTCAGCCCGAGAATACTTTTTCTTTTCTTTCTTTATATGTTCATAGACACAAGTACAGTATGTCTTCCCCATTTTCGGAGGGAAGTTTGATACTTTTCGCAGATGTAATGCCTGAATAGCATACGTCTTAAGGATCACAATTTCCTTTTTATTTCTTTATTTTCTTGCGATTGTACTGAGGTATATGACTGTAATTGTTTAATTGTAGTTGTAACTATTACCCTGAATACCTTGTCTTTAACTGTATTCCAGTGGATGGAATACTTGCAATGTTATACTTTGGATTTTTTCAATACATTTAGTTTACACATAAGTTTAGATCCTGGAGGCCAATTCCTCTACCTCAAATGCTTCTCACAAGTTCTGCTGTCCACATGCACAGGAAAAAGAATACTTTGTGCTTTGTGTATCTCGGATCTCTTTGTTGCTGACCAAGAAGTCAACATACCATTTTAAAGTCAACCCATATAATCCAATTGTGTTTGTGATATTGCAAAAACTTGATGACTTTCTTTATGTTTCCATATTCCTCTCAAAGAGAAAATGAATAGCCAATTGGGACTGCAATTTGTCATTGTGGCGAAGGACACATTTTAAACTCTGCTTTGAGCTATAGATAAACAGTTGCCATTCATTTGAGTTATAGATTGGAATTCCCATTTCCTTAATTAAACTATGTTTGCTATGGCAATATATAAAGTTACTTTCACTTCTAAAGTATTATAGAAATACACTTAGTGTGAATCAAAAGAAAAATACCTTTGCTCCTTTATCAAGCAAGTTTTTTTCATGTGTTGCTGCTAGGGGTTCTGAAGTCTTTTTTCAAAAATGTATTGCCATGCAATACAGCTCATGCTAGTCAAATTCCTTACAAACTGAGACATCATCAATTTCAAAATCTTCACCATTGCTGTCACTTTGCTCTTCACCATAATCCTGTTCATGAAAATAGAAGAGTTCAATACCGGCACTGGGAATTCAACTGAATGAAACACTGGATGCATAGCTGAAGGTTGACTAGGATACTCTCTTTCATATTATTTTTTTTGTCATATCCAGACGTTTTCACAATAGAAATGTAACAGTCACTAGGATGATCTCTTGGGGGTCTACCAAATGGCATCTTATCACTTGTTCCCTTTGTTCACATACATAAACTCAGAACACACTGTTTCACACCTTGTGAGGGTCCCAAAACTTACGGTACCTTAGTCACCAAGCTTTACTTTGAAATATGCAAAATAGGCTTGCTTGGAAAATGTGCTGATATACACTGTGTGCAGAATTATTAGAGAATTATTAAGCAAATGAGTATTTTGATCACATGATATTTTTTATACATGTTGCCCTACTCCAAGCTGTATAAGCTTGAGAGTCAACTACCAATTAAGTAAGGCTGGCTTCACACCACGGTTTTTTTTGCATCCGGGGCTGTCCGGTGTGAACCGGACACCCCCAGATCCGCTTCCGGCCCCATAGTAACCCTATGGGGCCGGAATATGCCGGATGAATGTATTTTGGCATCTGGTTTTCTGGATGTCCGGAAGAATCCGGAAGGAATCAGATTTTTCACCCGGACACAAAATTGGAGCATGCACCATTTTTGTGTCCGGGGAGAAAAATCTCCCCAAATCGGCAATCCGGCGCTCCCTAACATGGGAGCCTATGGGGCCACATTGCCCCGATCCTGGAGGATCCGGGAACCGGACACCTGCAGCTGCACGCCGCTGTTATTTCAGGACCGCGCCTAGCTCCCCTCGAGCCGCGGTCCTGAAATATCAGCAGTAGCAGCTGCGTCTGGCTGCACACCGGATCTGTGTGCTGATCCGGTCTGGGGCTGTCAGGTTCATCCCTGACAGCCCCGGATCGTATCTTGCCGTGTTGTGAAGCTAGCCTAAATCAGGTGATGTGCATCTCTGTAATGAGGTGGGGTATGGTGTAATGACATCAACACCCTATAGCAGTATTGAAATTGCCAAACTTTTGAAGCGTGATCACAGAACAATCCAGCGTTTCAAGGCAAATAGCCAACAGGGTCGCAAGAAGCGTGTTGGGCAAAAAAAGAGCAAAATAACTGCCCATGAATTAAGGAAAATCAAGAATGAAGCTGCCAATATGCCATTTACCACCAGTTTTGCCATATTTCAGAGCTGCAACATTACTAGAGTATCAAAAAGCACAAGGTGTGCTGTACTCAGGGACATGGCCAACGTAAGGAAGGCTGAAAAACGACCACCTTGAAACCAGAAAAATAGGATAAAACATCAAGTCTGGGCCAAGAAATATCTTAACCCCTTGGCTGGGTCCTTCCCTGGAGGGATATCTGGCTAGTCCTGTGTTTGAGACTCCTAACCGAGGCTCAACAGACTCTATTTGCATATTCATAATTCCCAGGGGGCAATGCGCCTAGGAATTCACTGTGTTGAGAGCTTTAGCCAGCTGCCCACAGTGCTTTCTTGGAATGGTCTCCCTGAGATCAGTGAATGCTTTGTTATGTTGGTCTACTAGGCCTTGCTCCCACCTAGTCAGAATCCTACTCCACACTGATGAGGGGCAACACCCCAAAACTGCTGTCTGTGGATGGATACCTGGCCTTGGTATTCCCTTGTCATATCTTTGTACTCGTAAAAGAGCTGGATATTGACTGAAAGGGCCACTTAATATGGTGGTTATGGTGTTCTCCGCAAGGAACCACCCCTTGGTTGGGTCCTTCCCTGGAGGGATATCTGGCTAGTCCTGAGTTTGAGACTCCTAACCGAAGCTCCACAGACTCTATTTGCATATCCATAATTCCCAGGGGGCAATGCGCCTAGGAATTCACTGTGTTGAGCGCTTTAGCCTGCTGCCCACAGAGTTTTCTTGGACTGGTCTCACTGAGATCAGTGAATGCTTCGTTAAGAAATATCGTAAGACTGATTTTTCAAAGGTTTTATGGACTGATGAAATGAGAGTGATTCTTGATGGGCCAGAGGCTGGATCAGTAAAGGGCAGAGAGCTCCACTCCGACTCAGACGCCAGCAAGGTGGAGGTGGGGTACTGGTATGGGCTGGTATAATCAAAGATGAACTTGTGGGACCTTTTCGGGTTGAGGATGGAGTGAAGCTCAACTCCCGGACCTACTGCCATTTTCTGGAAGACAGCTTCTTCAAGCAGTGGTACAGGAAGAAGTCGATATCGTTCAAGAAAAACATGATTTTTATGCAGGACAATGCTCCATCACATGCATCCAACTACTCCACAGTGTGGTTGGCCAGTAAAAGTCTAAAAGAAGAAAAAATAATGACATGGCCCCTTGTTCACCTGATCTGAACCCCTGGGAGGCTGTGGTGGCTGTTGCACACAATGTTGATCGTAAATGACTCACTGTTGCCGGGTTCTCAGGTCTCAGGCGTTGCTTCCCTCGTCACGGTTCCGCGCCTGAGGCTGTGGGGGCCCGGTGGTCAGATCAAAAGGGGATGAATGGATGGGGGTAATTCTTATTTGTCGTGACGCCACCTGTGGGAGTCCGGTGATGGCACCGGCGCTGCTTGGGCCTCCGGGGGATGTATGACAGCTAGATGGGATGCTCCCCACAGGATGATCAGGAATCCCCGGGGCCAGGAGCTGCACTCGATGGAATACGGCAGCTCAGTAGTTATTGTGTGCAAGGTTAGTAACAGTTCTGAAGAAAGGCACAGACACCAGATTCCTCTGTAACGGGTCTTTACTGTAACCGCCAGTATGGTACAGGGTATACAGTCTTGGGTAATGGACCAGTTGGTCCCAGCAATGACCGGTGGTACTTCAGCGCTCCGCGGTGTTCCTCCTTTACCTAGCTTTCCTATATTGGTTGCCGGTGTTGCCTTAGTGTACCAGTTCAGGGTGCTAGGGAGACTTCTACTCGAATCCTTAACTGGATCACGCTGTAAGGTTCTGTTTCCCAGTGGTGGGGCCCTGCTGGCAAGACAGCTTGGTTGCGGCTGTGGTGAGATGCTCCTAAGGAGCAATTCCTTCACTCCAGTTTGCGGAACAGCGATGGACGTCCGTTCGCCTCGGAACCGGTGATCCGGTGTTTTGGGCACGGGTATGTTTGAGCCCGTTCGGTGGTGCCCTTGTCTCAGTCTAGGTCACCGGTTATCGGTGCCCAGCTGGAAAGTTTGGCTTCAAGCTGCACGGCACTGTGCAGAGCCTGCTCCTTCTTCTCCTACGTTACACCAATTTCTCCTTACTTTTCCTAAGTTCCCCACACACACTACACCTACACTCCTCCCACCAGGACCTGATTGGCCCTCTATTCTAAGTGGTGCATGTGGTGTATGGAGCTCTGAGTTTAACCATATCATCACTGAGACGGAAGATATTACATCTTCAGTCAGGGATGCATTTGATTCAACCAGAGCTGGGGTGGGTGAGGGACTCGGACACCGGGGCTACTGTGTGGGGAGTCACGGATGGTCGGGACCCCGGTGCCGTGCCCTGGCGATCAATTATACCAGATGTTGATGGTAAACGGTGGGGGTAAAAGGGGTTATTTACAGGGGAACGTGACGCCACCTGTAGAGTCCGGTAAGGTGGTACTGGCGCTGCCAGCTGGCCGCTGAGGTGATGGAGGGGGCAGCAGTGTGTGGTACAGCTCCCCACAGGTGGAGCTTTACCTCAGGGCAGCTATGGAGGTGAGACGGTGAGGGAGGACAGTGATGGAAATGTGGTGCAGTTCTTACCCCTCTGCTGTTGATGTTGATGATGTTAAGTCATTTGAGCTGCGGCAGGAAGAATAACAGAAACCATTTCCAGTTTAACTTTTCTTTACTTGGTACCGGCTGATGGCATAACAAGACACGGTACAGTTTGGTTTAGGGTGTTGTTACCAACTCAGGATTTCTCTTAAGGAGTCTTTAGATGTTCTCTCTCTGTCTTTCAGGGTTTCTACTTTCTCTAGATCTTTCAGTCTTTCCCACCTTTGAAGAGCTCACCCGCCAGTCCTGCAGTCTGTATCTAGTAGGCTTAGCTAGACTTATACCGGTCCAAATGGGAACAGCAGGAACGCACAAGTTTCCCACCTGATACCGGGTTTCAGTCTTCCCTCACTAGTGTAGAACCGTCTTTTGGGCTTGAGGGGTGAGGTACCTTTGTGGGGCTGTCAGCAACCCGGTTCTGTTGGGCCTGCAGCTCGTCGGCTTTGCAGTCAGGGTGGAACTCCTGGCTGCCTCGGTAGTCCGTGTCACCGGTGTCCCCTCAACATGACCAGCTGGCTCCTACCAGTCCTGGTCCGTTGCCATCTGTCCTGGGCCCCCACATAAAGATGGGGTACCCTCCACTCAGCTGGGCTGCCAGGCCTGACCACTCTGTCTGCCTTCCCAGCACCGACTGAGGTAAATTCTCAACTGTCACTCTACTCAGTCCTAAGCTCCGCCCCCACCTGTGGAACCTACTATATTACCAGTTCCCCCTACTCTAAGTCCTAGGTCCTAAGTAAGTGCTAAAAATAGACTCTATAAGGTTTAAACCCTGAACTAGCAACTTACAAGGGAAAACACATTTTTATATTCAAGTGTAATACTACCCTGTGGCGCCTAGCCGCAGGGGCACCACACAATACCTTCCTGTGACGCACTCGTTGCGGGGCGCCACATAAACAGATCAAGCAACTGACAGAATCTATGGATGGAAGGCTGTTGAGTGTCATCATAAAGAAATGTGGCTATATTGGTCACTAATTTTTTTGGTTTTTGTTTTTGCATCTCAGAAATGTTTATTTCTAATTTTTGTGCAGTTATATTGGTTTACCTGGTGAAAATAAACAAGCGAGATGGGAATATATTTGGTTTTTATTAAGTTGCCTAATAATTCTGCACATTAATAGTTACCTGCACAAATAGATATCCTCCTAAGATAGCCAAATCTAAAAAAAAAAACACTCCAACTTCCAAAAATATTAAGCTTTGATATCTATGAGTCTTTTGGGTTGATTGAGAACATAGTTCTTGATCAATAATAAAAATAATCCTCTAAAATGCAACTTGGCTAATAATTCTGCACACGGTGTACCTACGGTACTTTGGCTGGGAATTCTGAAACTGCCACACATATAATAAAACGAATTAGGGCAGTTTAATCACTTATGGGTAATAGCAGAGACAAACATGATCTTAAAGAAAGGAAATAAATGAGTAAATAAAAACAAATTCTGTTAACCCTTTGTAACAAACTCTCATAACACGTTTCACTATGTAGAGCAGCACACAACCTCTCGCCACACTGTCTCATGTGTAACTGAATAGAATAGACAAATAACCTGTTCCCAGTTGGCAAGGTCATTATCCACCCCTCCCCACTTGAGGTCCGTTTCCTTTCAGCCAATAGGAGAGCACTAATGCTACCCTCAATCCAGCCAGGGTTTATTTGAAAAGTTCAATCCAGCTCACCTGTCTCTTTTGTGCTCCAGAGCAATCCCATGAGAAATCCAAATATAACGATAAAGTCCAGCACCAAAAGTACTTGCTCCAAAAAAAGTTTATTTCCAAACACCATAAAAAACATGATTTAACCAGAACCAGATTTAAGTACACAAGGCTAAAGTGCTTCCTACTCATAACCTAGAGCCTCGCCACACATCTTTGGTTTTTAAACTACCCAGGAAATAAAACATCCTCAAATATACATACAGGGAAAAAATGACACTGTTGTTACAAAATGCACATTAACACCAACTAATGATAAAGTTAATATACTTCATTTACAGATTTGGCGAGTGGATTCTAACGAAATAGAATTAAGTTCAAACGTTTATTAAGACCGATGGGGTGGACAGTCTCCAACATCTGGATCCAATTGGCTTCTCGTCTAAGGAGCGTCTGCCTCTAAGCTCCGCCTCTTCTCAGTCTCTTAACAATTTGGTCCAAAGAATTGGAAACCACTTAAGTCCCCTCCGTACACTTGGAGAAAGTGCTTTGAAACGTTTGATGGATTAGCAGCATCCGCATTCACCGCATCTATAAGGTGCTCATTGGTTCTCTGCCACAATTTTCTAATTGTACAGCCTACATAAGACAAATTACAGATATCACAATTAATTAAATATACCACATAAGAACTATTACAATTAATAAAATCCTTAATGGTAACCACTTTTGCTACCTTATTAAACTGTTTTGTCATCTTGGTATATTTACAAACTCCACATTTATTACTACCACACCTATGGAAACCTTGTACAGATAACCATGTTTTTTCATCATGGCCTTCTGTCACCAAACTTGGTGAAAGGAGGCTAGACAATGTAGAAGCCCTTCGGGTAGAAAATAGGCAACCATCTTTCAGAATATTATCAAGTGTAGGATCACTCCTCAAAATCGGCAGATATTTATTGATAATATACTTAATATGACTAAAGTCCCTACTGTATATGGTCACAAACACAAGTTTAGTATTTTTATACCTAGTTTTGTCTTGTTTTCTATTAGATTTTAAGATATCATTATGGGGGATATTTTCAATAGCTTTTTCTACTCTGATAATAATCTTTATTACTCAATCTTACATTTCCTCTTTTTCTTTTATAAAAATATCCTGTTCAGTACAGTTTCTTTTTGACCTATATAGCTCACTCCTGGGGATACTGATTCTAATATGGTGTGGATCACAAGAATCTGCCTGTAAAATTGTATTCCCCATGGTTTCCTTACGGAGCGGGGAGGTTCACACCTTACCGCCAGCCGTATCCGCAACAATCATTAGATCAGATTGATGAAGCTGATTGATGTTTTGTTATATTTGCAAGTAAAGAAGAGATTAGTTATTGTCATTCATGTAATCTACAAAGGATGAATGTAAGTGACATTTGATGACCACAAAAAAATAATATCATCCATATACCTTACATAAACATATCCTCTGATGGAAAGGATTACAATCAGTAAAAATATTTTGTTCTTTCCACCAAGCAAGAAAGAGGTTTGCAAAAGAAGGGATACATTTTGTCCCATCAAAGAACCTTCTATTTTGCAAAAAATAATTTATTGTTATACATACAAAAATTATGTTTTAAGAGAAAATCCAAAGCAAGGCATATATAATATTATTACATCCTGACTATAGTAAGAGTATTTTTGCAACAGCTCAAAAATTTATTTAATACCCATACCACGGGCGATACATGAATGAAACAATTCAAAGTCGCATGTTAACCATGTATAACTATCATACCATACAATTTGTTCCAAAATGGATGATAAATGTCCTGTATCCTTTACATATCCTGGGCAAATTTGAACCATTGGTTGTAGGAGAGAGTCCATCCATTCAGATAAATGTTCATTGTATGATCCAATCCTAGAATGTGTGGTGAGCTATAAAGGTCAAAAAGAAACTGTACTGAACAGGATATCTTTATAAGAGAAAAGTAGGAAATTTGTGTAAGATTGAAGAATAAAGGTTTTCAAACTTGGTCTCTTAATAGAGCAGAAAATGCTATTGAAAATATCCTCTGTAATAATATCTTGAAATCTACCAGAAAACAAGACAAAAATTGGTATAAAAATACTAAACCCGTGTTTGTAACCACATACAGTAGGGAGTTTAGTCAAATTAAGAATCTACTATATAATTGCCTAATCGTGTCTGTCTCTCCAGAAAATAGCGCCCCAGCGCTCATTGGTCGCAGCCAGCCTCGGCAAGCAATGAGCGAAGCGTATGCAAAACAGCCGCGCGCATTCAAACTCGCGCCAAGCTGAAACCTGGCGACAGCGACGCATCAGCGTTGCTATCGCTGGGATACACACGTCCGGCCGTGGCTATCATTGGAAGATCAGCGGCGCTAGCCCCCCCGACGATAGCCGCGGCTCATCTACTGCCGCTCACAGGTCTGCGGCGAGCCAGTCGGGAAATATGAATCCCGCTCAGCTGATTAGTCGCTGCTCACAGCGGCAACCAATCAGTGGCGTGGGATTCAAAAGCCCTGCCAAGCTGTGCTCCGCCTCACTGATTGGTCGCTACCAGTCGTGGCGACCAATCAGCGCACTTCGCTTGTGTTTTAAAACACGCTTCGCTGATTGGTCGCTGCGGCCAGCGGTGACCAATCAGTGAAGCGGCGCGGCATGGCAGGAAATATGAAACCCCTGCCAAGTCGTGCTCCGCTTTGCTGATTTGTAGATTTGTCGCCGCCGGCCACGGGAACCAATCAGCGAAGAGTGTTTTAAAGTGCGGTGATTGATCATCGCGGCTGGCGGCGACCAATCAGCGAAGAAGAGCACAGCTTGGTATATTGGCGCACAATTTGAACTGCCCCTCATAGTGTGACGCACTTCACTTCTGTTTAAAAGGCTGTCAGTCATAGTGTGATGCACTTCACTCCTGTTTACAAGGCTGTCAGTCATAGTGTGACACACTTCACTCCTGTTTACAAGGTCTGCCACTCATAGTGTGACAAACTTCACTCCTGTTTACAAGATCTGTCATTCATAGTGTGACACACTTCATTCCTGTTTACAAGGTCTGTCAGCCATAGTGTGCTGTTCTTCAGTCACATTTACTTAACACGTTGTGACAGTGACAGTCTGAACTACCTCGGTCACGTTTATTCAATGGGTTTAATTGGTCGTAAACGCAAATACACCAATGACGATGACAGAAAAGCTGCAGAAGCAGCAAGGGGATGACAACGTTGACACCAAGAGACACCATAACCAACTGTCGTGAGACAAGCCCAGGATGCGGCATCTCACAGACCATCGGCAACAGGAGACACCACAACAAACTGCTGCCAGACAAGGCCAAGATGCCAAATCTCATCGACAGTGTCGGCTAAATGAATCTCCAGAAGACAGGGCAAACAGACAACAACATGTTCGCGCCATTCATACAACACGAATGCTCTACCAACTAAGGCAAGTCCAGGAGAATATTCAACAACTTGCATGTTACGTCACAAATGATGAAACGACAATTATTCAACACTACTGTGGGAATACGAATGTAGTTTGCTCTACATGAAACTCTAAATTTTATTGATGAAAAACCATCTGACAATAAGTTTACTCAATGCTCCCAAAAAGGGAAAGTTATGCTACCAAGACTTCTCTACTCAGATCTGTTTGAGCAATTGATGAAAGGAACTTATCAACACAGTAGAAATTTTATGGATAATATCAGAAGCATCAACAGTTTTCATGCGTTTGCTTCATTTGGTGCCAACATTGCGCTGCCACCTGGATTCGGACCGTATTGTTTTAAAATTCATGGCCAGATCTACCACCGCACTAGAACACTTTACCCAGAAATAGGACAACCACCAAAATTTGCACAATTATACATCCTTGATGCAAATGAGGCTACAGAAAAAAGGATGATTCTGAAAGTAAACAAAAAGTGTAATGCTGAACTGATGAATCTCATTGCTGTACATTTACAACAAATCAGTCCATTTGCTGCCGCATGGTGCATGCTAAAAGACGTTGAAGCTGCGGAGCAACAGAGTGCTATACAAAATGGGACTGAAATGCCTTGTATTGTCATGGCAATTAAACAAGAACGTACAAAAGATCCCCAACGTTATTACAAACCACGTGTGAGTGAGGTTGCAATTGTTTTTCAAAATGATGATGGAGAGCCTCCTTTTCAAAGCGATATATTAGTCCATCTTAAGCCAGACCTAAACAACCCTTTGCGTCCTAAAACAGCGAATTAGCATTTTGCACAGCAACCTTGATGCTCTTCTGTATCCGCTATTCTTTCCAAGAGGTGATCAAGGGAGACATGAAAACCTACACCAGCAAGGCACTTTAAGACGAATTACACAACTGCAGTACAACAGTTTTCTTTTGTCTGTACGAAGTTACTTCAATCCTATTTTAAACAATGGCAAACTGACACAACACTTCTTAGTTGACGCATACGTTAAAATTGAAGCTAATCGCCTACATTTTATACGAATGAACCAAAAACAACTTAAAGTTGAAGACTACTGCGTTCTTCAAGAACATTTGCAAAACCAATCAATTCAAAAGGGAATTCCCATTGGAAAACAGTAATTCTCCCGTCGTCGTTTGAAGGTAGCCCATGCAACAGCGTTATCAAGATGCAATGGCAATAGTCGCAAAGTATGGAAGACCTGACATTTTTGTGACAATGACCTGTAATCCTAAATGACCGGAAATTACTGAAAATCTAAAACCCTGACAACAAGTGGAACACAGGCCGGACTTAGTTGAACGCGTATTTTGACTCAAACTCACCAGGTTTTTGAAAGATATCAAAAATGGCCTTTTTGGAACAGTTGTAGCAATGGTACACGTCATTGAGTTTCAGAAACGAGGTCTCCCACATGCTCATATAATTATTATCTCAGATGCGGATTCTAAGTTTCGCACAGAGGAAGAAATTGACAACATAGTGTGGGCTGAAATTCCAAGCCAAGAAAAATATCCTGAACTGTATGATATTGTAATCTCTCATATGGTTCATGGTACATGGGGTGAAGCAAATCCAAAAAGTCCATGCATGAAAAATGGCAAGTGTACTAAAGGCTTTCCAAAGGAGTTAAAACAGCACACTGTTAAAGACTTGGATGGCTACCCATCCTAACGGCGAGCGCACATTGATAATATTGTTCACAAAAAAAAAAAATTATAAATAGCTCATGGATAGTCCCATACAACCCGTACTTATCAAAATGCTGCAACTGTCAAATCAACGTAGAAATCTGCGCTTCAATAAAAAGTGTCAAATATCTTTTCAAGTACATCTACAAGGGCCATGACAAAGCTAATGTTGAAATACAACAGACAACAGTCAATCATGATGAATCATCAACTTTTCTTGACTCAAGACATGTGAGTGCTCCAGAAGCTGCTTGGAGGATATTTGCATTTCCAATGCATTCACAGTTCCATGCCATTATACGTTTAGCTATCCATTTACCTAATCAAGAACAGCTTTATTTTGTATGAAAATTGTCACGTCGAATATGTCTCAAAAACTTTAAGCACAACATCAACATTAATGGATTGGTTTTTGCTGAACCAACGTGACGACAACGCAAGGCAGTATTTTGTGAGATTCCAGAGCATTACGTTTGGAATAAAACTTGGAAGCCAAGAGAACAAGGAGTTAGCAAAATAATTGGACGCATGTATACTGTTAGTGTCAAGGATCAAGAAAGATATTGCCTTCGGCTGTTACTGCCGCATGTCAAAGGAGCTACAATTTATGATTATTTGAAAACTGTTAACGGAGTATTGCACGATACATTTAAAGCTGCAGCTTTGGCTTTAGGACTTTTATTGGATGATACTGTGTGGACACTTACTTTAGAAGATGCAGTTACCCTACATATGCCTAAGCAACTTCGCCAACTGTTTGCCTACATCTGTGTATTTGGACCACCTACAAATCCCGCTCAAATTTGGACAAATTTCAAACAACATCTAATCGAGGATTACTGCTTACGTCTTCACAACAAAAAAGTGGAGATTGTCAAAATTGCTAATCTTATGCCATGCGAGATGTCCAAAATGTCTTACTACTGCATGGAAAAACATTTTCAGACTTTAATTTGCCACAGGCTGCAGCTCAAGTTCCACAATTTCCAGAGTATGATGAAGCTTACGAATTATTGTTGGCAACACAGACAATAAACTCCTTAAATGAACAACAACATATTGCATATGATACTATTGTGAGTAAAAAACCAAGCAGATGCAAGGACAAAATGTTTCTTTATTGACGGTCCAGGAGGGAGCGGTAAAACATACCTATATGAAGTTTTAATGCATCACGTTAGAGGGTTGGGAAAAGTCGTATTGCCATCGGCTACAACAGGTATTGCAGCAAATCTTTTACGAGGAGGTCGCACTATGCATTCAGTCTTTGGGATACCAGTTCCTGTCAACGAAATTTCCGTTTCCAGAATAAAATAAGACACATTTGCTGGAAAACAGTTAAACAACGCACATCTTTTGATACTTGATGAGTGCACCATGGCACCCAAATATGCTTTGACCTTAATTGACAGACTTCTACGTGAAGTAATGACTACAAACGTTGCTGAAAAGAATGAAATTCCGTTTGGAGGTAAAGTTTTTGTCATTGGTGGAGATTTTAGGCAACGCCTTCCAGTCATACCAAATGGAACAAGAACAGATATTATTGAGTCCTGCTTAAAAATGGCTGATCTTTGGAAACAGTTTACTCAACTCCAACTAATTAACAACATGCGATCTTCAGACCCAGAGTATAGCAATTGGCTTCTTAAAATTGGTAACGGTGAACTTAGCAACGAATACAACCTTGGAGAAGATATTACTGAAATACCAGAAGACATGTTGTGCACTGACTGCATTGTAACTGATGTTTTTGGACAATGCATTGAAATTGATGTGAACAACCAAACCAGTGTTGAGAGAGCCTCTTCCCATGCAATTCTCTGTCCCAAGAACGATGACATGGCCCTGCTAAATTCGTGTGTGATGGATAGAATGCCTAGAGAGTATAAGCTGTACAACAAAGATGACTCAGTGGATGTAGACAATGAAGATGAACGAGAGCATTATCCAGTTCAATTTTTAGTCTTAAGCTATCAGGAATGCCATCCCACAGACTACAACTTAAAGTTGGAACAATTGTAATGTTGCTTCAGAATCTAAATACAAAAAATGGTCTATGTAATGGAACTCGTCTTATTGTTACTGGACTCCATTCCCACCTAATTCAAGCAAGAGTCATCAGTGGATCAGCAAAAGGAGACAAAGTGTTTATTCCACGCATTGATTTATGTCCTTCGGACACAGGTCTTCCATTTAGGCTTCGGCGTCGACAGTTTCCAGTAAAACCAGCTTTTGCCATGACTATAAACAATTCACAAGGTCAAACTCTACACTGTGTTGGCATATATCTACCAGAGCAAGTTTTTGGTCATGTACAACTGTACGTTGCATTTTCTAGAGTTAAAATGAGATCCAACGTCAAGGTGCAAGTTCTTGATACCCCTTTACAAGGACACTTGCTTACAGATAGTCCAAAGGTTTTCACAAGAAATGTGGTGTACAAAAATATTTTAGGTTGATTACATTTAATGATAATGTATATATTGTACCGGGAAAATGCTGTATTCATTGCATTATTAGTCTGTTACATAGATATTTAATAGATACACATAGATACATAGATAGATTAGATAAATACATAGATATAAAATAAAAAATAAATAAATAAAAAACGGACAGATGCACAAATAAATAGATTTAAATACATAGATAATACATAGCTAGATAACAGATAGATATGACATAGGTATACATAAATATATAGGTGTGATAAATTTATAGATATATATCTATAAATTTATCACACCTATGTATTTATGTATACCTATTTATATAGTAATGTGATCACACGTTAAGTATAAGAGGGGAGATGTGTATCATCCAAATTGTTAAAGGGAACCTGTTACCTGGATCTAAGCCCCTACACTATCACTACCTGTCCCTGCACCTTCCTAGCTGCTCCCTATGTATCCCTCTCTGAGCTAAATCCGCCCTATAAAACAGCAGAAAAATAACTTATAAAACTTACAGAAGTCCCTGAGGTTGGAGACTGAAAAGGTGGCCCCAGGCTCCATTCTGCCCTCCTCGATGCAGCAGCACATGCCCCGCTGGGTGGCATTATTCTTTCTTCATCGCCGCCTCCTCCATTTGGAATCTCCCGCCTGCTTTACACCTATCATGTTGTGGTGATGTGACCTCGATGTGTCCCCTGACCGGGACACAGCATATGGGAGATTGTATCTTCTGCTCGGTAGCAGCACACACAGGGTGAGCTGCTACTGGAGCTGAGTGAAGATTGAAAGCACTGACGCCCAGGTGTGCGGCTGAATAGGAGATGATATGAGCTGCCCTGGGCTGTGGGGAGGGGGTGGAGTGTGTCAGGACAGCAGCAGGAGCTGCTGTGTAGAGAACTGTGTGAAGATTTAACACAGCCTGTGAGCTCTCTCAGAGTGGATGTTCATGAGGCTAATGAGCGGACAGTGAGGAGAGAAAGGTTGTGTGCTGACCTAACACAGCCTACCCGGGAGAAGGTACAGAGCTTCTATATCAGCTGTTGGGCTTGTATGAGGTTGTACCCGGCTGCGCCTCGGAACCTGGACGTCTGTGAATACCTGAACTGTGCCATTAAACTGTGTGCTGTGTGAGTAAATACCTGAGTCAATGCCTTCTGTCGTGCCGATCTTAACTGCTACCTTACAGTGTAAAGCGGGTGGGAGATTCCAAATGGAGGAGGTGACGATGAAGAAAGAATAACGCCGCCCAGCGCGGTGTGTGCTACTGCATCGAGGAGGGGCAGAATGGAGCCTGGGCCCACCTTTTCAGTTCCCAGCCTCAGGGACTTCAGTAAGCTATAAGTTTAAGGATTTAGCTCAGAGAGGGATAGATAGAGAGCAGCTAGGAAGGTACAGGGACAGGTAGTGATAGTGTAGGGGCTTAGATCCAGGTGACAAGTTCCCTTTAAATTTGGTGATATTAACACAGAGTGTAATGTTCTAGTATCATAGATGCTGAGAAGCTTAATTTATCTTTAACAGGTCTGGGTTTTTGTGAACAGCTAAAGAGATGGGCGGGACGGCTGTTCACCACATCTGAATCTCAAGGTGTGGTTTATACACATAGATAGATAGATAGATAGATAGATAGATAGATAGATAGATAGATAGATAGATAGATAAAATATGCATAGAGAGATGATAAAGAAATATAGCATACATAGGCAGATGGCAGGTAGATATCGTGTATTCATTACATTATTCTTAAATCTTCATAAATAAACTACATACATATTCTAGAATACCCGATGCGTTAGAATCGGGCCACCATCTAGTATTATCAATAAATATCTGCCGATTTTGAGGAGTGATCCTACACTTGGTACTATTCTGAAAGATGGCTGCCTATTTTTTACCCGAAGGGCCCTACATTGTCTAGCCTCCCTTCACCAAGTTTGGTGACAGAAGGCCATGATAAAAAAGCATATTTATCTGTGCAAGGTTTCCATAGGTGTGGTAGTAATAAATGTGGAGTTCGTAAATACACCATGTTCCAAATTATTATGCAAATGTTCTTTTTCTCTGATTTTCCTAAATGGTCGGTGCAAATGACAGTCAGTGTAATAAAAGTCATCATCCATTAGAGTGTACATCAAATTTTATTGAAGACGCTCCCAATGATAACAGTATAATCTTCAAAATTAAAAAAAAAAAAACTCTAAATGCACTGTTCCAAATTATTAGGCACAGTAAAGTTTCTAAACATTTGATATGCTTGAAAGAACTGAAAAAGCTCATTTATTGAATTTCCATGATTAGGAGGTCACATTCACTGAAATAAAAAGCTATTTAAAACATCCTAACAGGCCAAGTTACATGGTAACATAGGAATATTTTCTTTGATATCACCTTCACAATTCTTGCATCCATTGAACTTTTGAGTTTCTGGAGAGTTTCTGCTTGTATTTCTTTGCATGATGTCAGAATAGCCTCCCGGAACTGCTGTTTTGAGGTGAACTGCCTCCCACCCTCATAGATCTTTTGCTTTATTATACTCTAAAGGTTCCTATAGGGTTGAGGTCAGGGGAAGATGGTGGCCACACCATGAGTTCATCTCCTTTTATGCCCATAGCAGCCAATGACACAGAGGTATTCTTTGCAGCATGAGATGGTGCATTATCATGCATGAAGATGATTTTGCTCCTGAAGGCACGTTTTTTCTTTTTGTACCATGGAAGAAAGTTCTCACTCAGAAACTCTATATACTTTGCAGAGGTCATTTTCACACCTTCAGTAACCTTAAAGGGGCCTACCAGCTGTTTCCCAATGATTCTGGCCCAAAACATGACTCCTCCACCTCCTTGCTGACGTCGCAGACTTGTTGGAACTTGGTGGCCATCCACCAACCATCCACTACTCCATCCATCTGGACCATCCAGGGTTGCTCGGCACACATCAATAAACAAGATTGTTTGAAAATTAGTCTTCAATGTGAGGTTAGCCCATGCCCAGTGCATACGGAGGACTCACTTGCCGCATAATTAACACCAACTCGTGCTTAAATGTAACAAATGTCCGTTTATTTTTCACCACTCATACAACATAAACTGGCTACCACAGAAGACATTGCACATAAGCACTCTTAGTTTAAATATCACATAATACATACATTACATACACAATAGAAAACATATTACATTTAGGACTACATTCACCGGGACCCGTAACCACATCTCCATCGAACACTAGGAGCACTAACAACAGCTCCAATGGTGGTCACAGCCTCTGGACCTTATCTATACTTTACACATACATGTAATATTAACATCTATCAACGGTATCACTTCATAACCTTACCGTCGATCCCAATGGCGGTTCCAGCTGCCTGGCTCTCTTTACATAGCACAGTTTACACAACACTTAATATTAATACAGAGCCCATCACAGTTGCAGAGCGCACTATAACAGAACCACTAGACAAGACATTTGTAGCTTGACCCTGGTACGTGTTTCCACCTTACGGAACACCCAAGACGCACAGACTCACCGGGATTTGGACACAACCGGTATAACCCTGTTCACACAGGTCTACCGGGTCTCGTACAGGCTGCTATACTGCCCACAGCCTACATACATTCATCCAAGGTCAACGGGACCATAACATGACCTATGGTTGGTCCCAATGGCAGCTACGACCGCCTGGCCCTTGAGCTGTACTCTGTCTCTCATACCACATGGCATAGTACAAGCTCCAGCCTGACCGGGAACTTACACACCGCATGCAGTCCTTCATACTACATCTATGGACCACATACATACTGCTCCACACACACACAGCTCATCATACAATAGCCATGGTGCTACTGCCCTCCCAGTCACAGAACAGGTGTGGCGCCCCTGCGTCCAGGAGGTCACAAACGGAACTGCAGCCAGGCAGGTAGGACATTGTTAAACACTAACACCCTCACAGCCCACACAACCCACGTGTCAGAGAGGTTACATCCAGCCCTGAGGTTAGACACTATATGAGACCAGAGGGGTGGTGGATGAGAGGAGTGGGTTGGGCACACCAGAGGTCAGGTGACTGACAGTATATAGGAAGGGGGAGGAGAAAAGGAAGACAATAGGCTGAAGTAGCTGAGAAGTAAAGACTGAAGGACATCACGATCCCTGTGAGTGCAAGGCCGAGGATTGCAGACCCGGACTGAGCCAGTGTGAGCCAGATGGGGGGGAAAGCCCGTCCGACGCTGAAGCCACCAGGGGTGTGACAGAACAGAGAAGGGACGGTGTAACCCGGGCCCTAGACAGCAGCTGAAGCAACCTGTTGCAGGTGGAGAAGCCCTCCTAGAATATTGGAAGGAACACAGAGAAGGAGCCTGGCAGAGCCTCATGCTAGAGGACTGTTGGTGGCTGGGCTGAGTAGAGTGTCGGCTCTAAAGGGGACCGTAGTTCAGCCGGTATCCCCAGATAACACGACGAGGGGTCTGAGTTCCAGACTGGGATCCCTAACCCAAAGGACAGGCAGCTCAGTGACAGACTAGGACTCACAGAAGCCCGAGTCACCGCCATACTGTCCAGTGTCACACCAAGTAGAGAAAGAGAATGCAATAGCCCAGAAAGGACACCTAAAGACTGTGTGAGGGGTCACAGGAGGAAGGAGTCTGGCTGCAGGAGAGAAGGGAACCCGGAAAGGGAGGAAGCAACCGTGTGTTGAGAACTGTGTAACAACTGCAAATAACTTGTAAGCTGACTAAAAGACCTTGAGTAAAGCTTTGGAAAACCCTGCATCGCCTCTCTTGTCAGTCTCTGGCTGCAGACCATTCCTCCCTACAGATCCAGCCTGTCGGCTCCAGCCAGGAGGAGAGATCCCTGCAGTGCCTGCAAGTAAGTGTGATACAACTACACACAATAGACTCTAAACCCCCCCTTACTGCCCCGGGGGATACAGTTCTCCCCACTGGAACTATACCATCTCCGCTGCCATTCCATCACCCCCGGAGGTTCTGCAGCAGTGGCGGCCCCATCGCTGACCGCACCAGGTGCGTGGCGTCACCCGTGACATCTCCCTTGTAAATAATCCCCATCTTTATTGTGAGGGCCCAGGGACACGGTCCGGACCAAGCCACCCGTGACATCCCCAGTACCGTCCGGTCCGGTACCGAGTACCCCAGTCCCGCCTGGGGCTCCACAACCTGGCGTCACGAACAGGATCTACCCGGTCCAAAAGAATTGGACCTTGTGTGCCCAAATCCTGTGTTCTGGACTTTTCCCGCCAAATCTGACCCTAATGGCGGCCATAAGGGACTAGCGCCATGTGCAGAGGAGGCGTTCCTAAGACTCCCATCGTGGGCCGGTCCGGTCCAAGGCGCGAAAAGAAGGTCCCGCCCTGGCTCTCCTTAACTCCGGGAGAGCCAGCTGTCACTCTCAAAGAAGAGCCGCCGCCCCTAGACCCTCCTACCAAGAAGCTGGCGCGAACGAAGAAGGAAATCGTCATCAGGAGGGGGCGGAGCAGGCAACCGGAAAAGAAGGAATCGCCATTCGAGTACACGAGGACGGAAGCAGAGGACGCAACGATTAGCACTACACCCGGAAGATCACGCGTGATCCCGGAGGGCCCACAGATTGCTTCAGTGGAGGAACCCAGCCGAGGAGAGACCCCGTGTGACCGAGGAGAGATGTCTGAAGGCGGAGAAGAGCGTCCCTATGTCCTAGACACTCGGAGGGGTGTATTGCGGCGGCTGCCCCCAAGGATGACACGGGCCCAGGAGGAGAACAGGACCCGGATCCAGATTGACATAGATCACTGTCAGGGCTACGAGGCCCAAGTTAAACGACCCGGCTGGGTCAGAGAATCACGAGAGCCCGCGGAGAGCGAGGCCGAAGGCCATACAGCCATACTAGTGGATGTAACTACCCGCCAGCTATACTCAACAAAACTTGGAAGGAAGTTGACCCGCTTGGAGCCTTGCCGGAAGGGTTCCTGAGGCTGCCGCAACCACTGATCCCGCCGCCGACAACTACCGAGGTGAGAGCGGAGCAGCTACGCTGCTGGTTGGAACGCAAGAAAGACTGTGAGGACTTAATGGGCTTCATAGGAGAGCCCGGTGGCGCAGTAGGCCCCGCGGAAGTTATCACCTGTGAGGAATACATCCGGAGATGTGTCAGAAAGTGGGAGAAGGAGGAGGTCGAGAGGCTAGCGCAGAAACAAGAGCTGGTAGCCCGCGCTAAGGAGGCCAAGAATGTAGCCCGCCGCGACCGCGAAATTCAACAGTCCCCATGGCACGAGGGCCAGATAGTAAAGATTGTGGAGGAAAGGGGTTATGCCTTCGCCCGCAAACCTGGAGCGCGGTACGATATATTCATTAACAAGAGAGAAGTGGAGGAACAGCTCCCGCCAGATCACCCGGACAGGCAAGTGGAAATTGGAGAGTGGGTGTCGTACCACATTGCCCAAGGAGAGCGCGGCCCGTACGGCCTCCAAGTTAAGAGACTTTGCTTGCAATCTGAGGGAGAGAAAGATGAAGCCTCGACTGCTGAATATTGCGAGGTGCGAGCTGATTTTGAGGAGACAAGTTACACTGACGTGTCTGTGAACACGGACCCTGTGATAATCCTTGATACCCCAGCGCTAACCAGAGACGCCATCACTCAAACACCAGAGAGCTATCTGCTGAACGCTGCACTGCAAGACCTGGAGGTGTATCCCAGATGGAAGACATCGCAAGTGGTACCATGGACGCAGCGAAAGAAAGAATAGAAACGCAGGATCTGCATCCAGAAGGGAAGGCATCCCAGATGATCCAGAAGATGGAGAAGAAGGATCAGGAGTAAAATTCGTATCCTGCATCAAGAAGAACAGATGAAGACACTGTAAGTGTGAATGTACATTGTTCCTTATTGATCCCCCAATCTTACCTGAGTGAATGCTAGCATTCCCCTGTTTGTCTTATGTGTTTTACCTGAACATTGATATCATGGACGATGAGATGATATAAACTTTGAATTGTATATAGTTGAGCACCATGGTGTGCTCCCCCTTTGGTTTTAAGACCAGCTGCACATGCGAATTAATGCACAAACTTCGCATTTTTGAATCCAGAACTTTGAAGCTGCTTTTTGAGAAATTTGCACTTTTTGAAAGAAGAGAATTTTATACTTTTATACAGAGTAATGTGTTTATAATGTGTTTTACAGAAAAGGGTAATGACGAGTATATACCCATGCACTTGTTTTATAGTTAACGCAACGTTATAAGAATCGTGCCTCCCGGATGGGAAGAAACCAAGAATACTTAATGTTTACTGTTATATAAAATGAAAATGTTTTCAGGGTAATCCATGTCGAGTCGCGCGAGGACGCGCTGTTTAACTCCGGGAGAATGTGGCGCCCCTGTGTCCAGGAGGACACAAAGGGAACTGCAGCCAGGCAGGTAGGACATTGTTAAACACTAACACCCTCACAGCCCACACAACCCACGTGTCAGAGAGGTTACATCCAGCCCTGAGGTTAGACACTATATGAGACCAGAGGGGTGGTGGATGAGAGGAGTGGGTTGGGCACACCAGAGGTCAGGTGACTGACAGTATATAGGAAGGGGGAGGAGAAAAGGAAGACAGTAAGCTGAAGTAGCTGAGAAGTAAAGACTGAAGGACATCACGATCCCTGTGAGTGCAAGGCCGAGGAGTGCAGACCCGGACTGAGCCAGTGTGAGCCAGATGGGGGGGAAAGCCCGTCCGACGCTGAAGCCACCAGGGGTGTGACAGAACAGAGAAGGGACGGTGTAACCCGGGCCCTAGACAGCAGCTGAAGCAACCTGTTGCAGGTGGAGAAGCCCTCCTAGAATATTGGAAGGAACACAGAGAAGGAGCCTGGCAGAGCCTCATGCTAGAGGACTGTTGGAGGCTGGGCTGAGTAGAGTGTCGGCTCTAAAGGGGACCGTAGTTCAGCCGGTATCCCCAGATAACACGACGAGGGGTCTGAGTTCCAGACTGGGATCCCTAACCCAAAGGACAGGCAGCTCAGTGACAGACTAGGACTCACAGAAGCCCGAGTCACCGCCATACTGTCCAGTGTCACACCAAGTAGAGAAAGAGAATGCAATAGCCCGGAAAGGACACCTAAAGACTGTGTGAGGGGTCACAGGAGGAAGGAGTCTGGCTGCAGGAGAGAAGGGAACCCGGAAAGGGAGGAAGCAACCATGTGTTGAGAACTGTGTAACAACTGCAAATAACTTGTAAGCTGACTAAAAGACCTTGAGTAAAGCTTTGGAAAACCCTGCATCGCCTCTCTTGTCAGTCTCTGGCTGCAGACCATTCCTCCCTACAGATCCAGCCTGTCGGCTCCAGCCAGGAGGAGAGATCCCTGCAGTGCCTGCAAGTAAGTGTGATACAACTACACACAATAGACTCTAAACCCCCCCTTACTGCCCCGGGGATACAGTTCTCCCCACTGGAACTATACCATCTCCGCTGCCATTCCATCACCCCCGGAGGTTTTGCAGCAGCGGCGGCCCCATCGCTGGCCGCACCAAGTGGGTGGCGTCACCCGTGACATCTCCCTTGTAAATAATCCCCATCTTTATTGTGAGGGCCCAGGGACACGGTCCGGACCAAGCCACCCGTGACATCCCCAGTACAGTCCGGTCCGGTACCGAGTACCCCAGTCCCGCCTGGGGCTCCACACAGGGATTGGCAAACCTGAGTTACGGGTGAACCCGGTGTCCCCAAGGTCTCCCCCTTACGTCCAAGTGAGCACCCCCCAGGGTCAGCCAAGGCTTCCCTACTCTAGGGACCTTCTTAACCCCTGCGTCCGGCCACAGGCTCTGACACACACCGTTAGAGGGACAGGTGCCTTCCGCATGGACAAGGGCAGGCTTCCCTCACGTCCCAAAGGACGAGGTTTTCATGCCTCTGACATTCACATCCTCACTGGCTGGATGTTTCTCACAGGCTGAGGTCCTCTACTGACTGAACACCAGGCAGCCTTTTATCTTGGCTGCCACATCCACACCTGCAATGTAGTGCTTTCAATCAGCATCCATTCTCAGCCACAGGCCTGGCTGCAGTTAACCTTTTGTGCACGGGTCAGGTCTAACACAGCAATCACACAGAGCAAAACAGGCTCATGTGAACAGGCTCTTATGCTGTATGCCTGCTATGAGCTACCATGCGAGGCCATACCTCACAAAGCCCGTATGATGCACCCGGGTCATGTGGCATCATGCCGGCCGTGCCTCACATCATGTATGTCTGGACCCACTGCAACCGTTTCTGCTTGTGAGCACTGTTTAGGGGTGGCTGAATAGTAGGTTTATGCACCACAGCAAGCCTTTGAAAGATCCTACACCTTGAGGTTCGAGGGACTCCAGAAGCACCAGTAGCTTCAAATATCTGTTTGCTGGTTCGTAAGGCCTTTTTAGCAGCTGCTCTCTTAGGCTGCTTTCACATAACGATTTTAGCATTTCCGATGCTGTCCGATGAAAATCGGACAGCATCGGACCGATTTTCGGACCCCATGCAGCCCTATGGGCATCGGACCGAATCGGATGTGCACTAAATGCCATCCGATCTGGTCCGATCCAAATCTGTCCGATTTTTTTATCGGTGCAAAAATCGGAGCTTGCTCCGATTTTTGCACCGAAAATAAAATCTGACAGATTCGGATCGGACCAGATCAGATGGCATTTAGTGCACATCTGATCCGACCCGATCAATTTGACATGGGGCCCTATGGAGATGTCTCCTCGGACCGATTTTAGTGTACTGAGCATGCTCAGTACACTAAAATCGCTCCAAAAGTGAATGAATGGGTTAATTAAAAATAAAAAAATCTATGCTCACCTGTCCACGAGGCCCCCGACGTCTCCCGGCATCTCCGGTGTCTCCAGGTATGTTGCCGTCTGTGCTGATAAGACCTGCCGTGATGTCACAATCACATGACTGCTAGGAACCAATAACCGGCAGTCATGTGATTGTGACATCACGAGAGGTCCTGGCAGCACAGAAGACAGAACAGCAAGGCAGCGGAGACGCGCGGGACCGTGCAGGAGTCGTGGACAGGTGAGAAAGGAGAGGAGGAGAGGAGGAGGAGGACAAGAGGAGGAGGACAAGAGGAGAGGAGGAGGACGCATAGGAGGACCGGGGGCCAAGAGGGGAGACACAGGGGATGAGAGGACCGGGGGCCAAGAGGGGAGACACAGGGGATGAGAGGACCGGGGGCCAAGAGGGGAGGACCGGGGGCCAAGAGGGGAGACACAGGACCGGGGGCCTAGAGGGAAGACACAGGGGATAAGAGGAAAGGACCGGGGGCCAAGAGGGGAGGACCGGGCGATAAGAGGAGAGGACAGGGGGCCAAGAGGGGAGGACCGGGGGCCAAGAGGGGAGACACAGGGGATAAAGAAGAGGACCGGGGGAGAGACTGACAGCTCTCAGGGAGCGATCTGACAGGAGGGCGGGCATCCTATTTTCTGTCGGAATCGGATGCCTATTTGGCACCCGATTCCAGGCATTAGAAGAATCCGATGCTGTCCGATTTATATCGGACAGCATCGGATTTTACAAAATCGTTATGTGAAAGTAGCCTTAATCCGATGATCTTGCCTGGCAGAAACCGTCCTCATTCTGTCACACGTCTGTGCTCACAATCAGCCACAAATCTCTTCACAGTACGATGATCAAGCTTAGGTTTTCATTCCTTGTCCAAAGCATTGCACTAGTTGTTGCTTTTCGGCAGCAGAGAGATATTATTTCTTTCCCATGTTACTTGAAAACTGTGTCCTGCTTAATATTGGCGGACACACAGTTTTCCTTTTATTGGGCTCACCTGCCAAACTAATTATCACAGGTATCTGAGATTGATTTTGGTGATCCAAAGAACCCTGAGACACAATACCATCAATAGGTTGCATTGACAAAAAACAAACAAAAAACCCTAATGGTGGGTTTACACACACCAATCATTGTATCCAATATCTGAACAGATCTCTGGTTGCAGTGAAATCATGGACACATAGTTCCATTTTGTGGCTGTGTACAACATGGAGCAATCTGTCCATGATTTCACTGCAACCAGAGATTGGTTCAGATATTGGATACAATGATTGGTGTGTGTAAACCCACCATAAGACACTTAAAACCAATTTGCATGATAATTTGGAGCATGGTGTATGCCAAGACGACAAACAGTGTAATAAGGTTGTAAAACCAAAAGTGGTTACCATTAGGGATTTTATTAACTGTAATAGTTCTTATGTGGTATATTTAATTAATTGTCATACATGTAATTTATCTTATGTAGGCTGTACGACTAGGAAATTGTGTCAGAGAATCAATGAGCATCTTAGAAATGCAGTGAATGCGGATGCTGCTAATCCATCGAATGTTTCAAAGAACTTTCTCAAAGTGCACGGAGGGGATTTAAGTGGTTTCCAATTCTTCAGAATCAAAAATGGTTAAGAGACTGAGAAGAGGAGGAGCTTGGACGCAGAAGCCTATTGGATCCTGATGTTGGAGACTGCCCACCCCATCGGTCTTAACCCCTTTCCGACCTTTGACATTGTACAACATCATGAAAGTCGGTGCATTCTTGACCCATGACGTTGTAGAATGTCATGGCAGTTACCGCAGCTCCATTGCCACAGTAACCGCCATTGGGCCCCTGTGCTCTGTGATTTCTATCACAGAGCATTGGGGCTTGAGGTCAGGGGGGTGTATTCCCCCACCACCCCCAGGATCACGGTAATTGGCTGTTTGAACAGTCAATCACCGCGATTCTGTGTCAGCCCCCCTCCACGCTGATGGGGAGTAATCTGATGATCACTCCTCATCATCGGAAGCATCATGGCCGTGGTGCAGGGCATTGTGCAGATCATTGCTATACAATGCACCATCACTGACACCAGAGACTGCAACAAGAGGATACTTGATCCCTTTTTGTAGTCTCTGGGGTAACAGTGATGGTGCACTGTATGGCAGATCATTGCCATACAGTGCACCATCACTGACACCAGAGACTACAACAAGGGATCAAGTGCCCTCTTGTTGTAGTCTTGTGTCAATGATGGTGCATTGTACGGGAATGTTCTGCCATACTGTGCACTATCACCGGTACCCCAGAGACTACAAGAAGGGACCAAGTGTCCTCTTGTTGTAATCTCTGGGGTAACGGTGATAGTGCACTGTATGGCAATGATCTGCCATACAATGCACCATTGCTATGACTTGATCCCTTGCAGCAGACTCTGGATGTAGCAGAGACGATCGGCCATCGTGGGACCTTCGTTTTGGACTACGTCGGATAATAATAAAGATGGAGTCCGAATTTTGATTGTTTTTTTTTTCTAATAAAAATATTTTTCTCTGTGTGGTGTATTTTTTAACTTTTTACTAGAAATTCCTAATGGCTGGGACTAACACTGGCCAACATTATGAATCTTGGGCTTAGTGCCAGCTGCCAATAAAAAAGCTGGCATTAACCCCTTTATTACCCAGTTTGCCACCGGCACCAGGGCAACTGGAAGAGTCTGGGTACAGCGCCAGAGAATGGCGCTTCAATAATTGTGCCATTTTCTGGGGCGGCTGTGGCCTGCAATTCGCAGCTGTCACACTTACAGGGGAAGGCGCCCTAGAGTGGACCCACCGGGCCATGGTACTGAACTCTACTGGGTGAGCTTGTCCTAGTTTAACCAACCCCTATACAGGAATTGTCAGAGGCAAGCCCAGGGGGTCTAAATACCAGGGCTCTAAATACCACAGCTGCTAGTACCAGGGGGGCGGCTTGTAGGGTTAGCCTATACTGCGGTATAGCTAAGGAGGATTCGAGGGATTGGAGCCCGAGGCTAGGAGAGCAGGAACGGGTCTACCGGAGGAGAGCACAAGGAGAGCCTAACTAACTGCCAGAGAAGCAGAAGCTTACTAACTCAATAATCAGGCACCTCCCATCAGTGGAGGTGGCCTGATATACCAGAGGATGGACAGCTATTAGTCAAGGGGAGTGTCAGGTTGAGGCGTGCTGGCCCTTACATTCACAGGGGAGGTGCGCCTAGTGCACCGCTGATTAGGTTCATGAATCCAACCATTGTAGTGTGCTGTTGTGTGATCCCGGTGGCCAGCAGACAGGAAGGGGACCCGGCGATGGCTCCGAGACACAGCACGCCTGGACGCCGGATGCCCGATCGGTAGAGGACAGACCCAGGAGAGGTGAGCTGGGGAGCGGTGCCAGGGGACCTAACAGCAGCATTGGGGGCCGAGAACACTTGGGCTTCTCCATGCTGAGGATTCCAGCCCCCAGCTGCCTAGTTGTACCTGCCTGGACCAAAAATATGGCGGAGCCCCAGGTCATTTTTTTTCTGAAATTAGGTCTATAAAAAATAAAAAATGGGCTTCGCTGTATTTTTGGTTGCCAGGCAGGTACAACGAGGCAGTTGGAGGTGGGTGTCAGTCCATAGCTGCCAAGTTGTACCTAGCTGGACCAAAAATATGGCAAAGCCCCACATAGTTTTTTTACTGAAATTAGTTAGCGGACACCATGTCACGTATGAGAGGCCCCTGTGTGCCTAAACATTGGAGCTTCCCCACAAGTGACCCCATTTTGGAAACTAGACCCCCCGAAGGAACTTATCTATATGGATAGTGAGCACTTTGAACCCCCTAGTGCTTCAATGATTGATCCGTAAAAGCGAAAAAGTACTTATTTTTCATAAAAATATTTCTTTTTTTCTCTATTACAGATCAATTTGTGAGGTACCTGTGGGTTTTTAAAGTGCTCACTATGCATCTAGATAAGTTCCTTGGGGGGGTCTAGTTTCCAAAATGGGGTCATTTGAGTGAGAGCTCCAATGATTAGACACACAGGGGCTCTCCATACGTGACATGGTGTCAGCGAACAATTGGAGCAAATTTTCCATTCAAATCGTTAGCAAACACCATGTCACGCATGGAGAGCCCGTGTGTGCAGGGCCGTATTTTGCCGCCCTAGGCACTTTCAGCAGTCGCGCTGTTCTCCCCCTCCGATTAGTCAGGCTAAGCGTATGTGCACAAGGCATTTTATTTTTCAGGCAGATCCGCTCAGTATTCCGCCTGAAATTGCAACAATTAAATGAACTCATGAACAGCAATGTATAAACGGATTGTTGTTCATTAGTGATGAGCGAGCACTAAAATGATTGGGTGCTCAATGCTCGGGTCGAGCATCTCCAGATGCTCAGGTACTCGACCCGATCACAGAGCCCAATCTATCCTATGGGAGACCCAAGCATTTTACGGCATGACCCCCGGCAGCCTGGATAAACCCTGAAAATGTCACAAAAGTATAACAACAGTGCTCAAATGACATGGGAACATCATGGGGATGACCCCTTTCAGCATTTCTGACTCTCAGGTCACTGCTGTGAACAATGTTGTCTGAGTATTAGGCCACTTTTACGGACTCACAATAAAACGTCCAAAAATGAAACCAAAATGCATTTTCCTTGGGAAAAATGTTAAGGACTCATTTGTGAGACAGAGTTGCTGTATGATAGTTTTTTGGATTACATGAAAGATTAAAAAAAAAAAAATGCGTGGCACTCCGATGCCCCTGGGAAGAGACGTGGATGAGGGCCTCTTTAAATAATGTGCCCATTAATAGAAAGTGGTTCTTTTCTGGTATTGCCCTAGGCAGGGCTGCCAAATATTGGGAGGCACTCTGATGCCCCTGGGAAGAGACGTGGATGAGGCCTCTTTAATTATGGTTCTCCTCAGGGGCAGATCTACCGTGGTGCAGCAGATTCAGCTGCACCAGGGCCCCGACCTGGTAGGGGGGCCCCCAGCCAACCCCCATGTCCCTGTGTCAGAGGAGAGGGGGTTAACTGAGGGAAGCTTCCTGCTTCCCTCGGCTGATCCCGCCCCTCCTCTCCTCTCCAGCCCCGGCACCCAGATCTACAATGCGGCTCAGGAAAGAGCCGCACGCAGGGCTGCCAAACATTGGGAGGCACTTCGATGCCCCTGGGAAGTGACGTGAATGAAGACCTCTTTAAATAATGTGCCCATTATTAGGAAGTGGGTCTTTCTTAGTATTGCCCTAGGCAGGACTGCTAACCATTGGCAGATATCTTATCTCCAGTATCCAATCTAAAAACCATTCTTTGTACGCCTTTATTTAGTTTTATACAGGCAGTGTATATAGCACACCACCATTCATTCAAAGTACGCAAGGCCGGTGGCAAGGGACGAGGAAGTGGACATGATGTTGGTCATGCATGTAGAAGCCGAGGCCGTGGGCAAGCTCAAATTGTGACACGACAAACGCCCACATCATCTCGCCCGACCTTCCTGTCCCAATTTCTAGGAGACCGCAGCAGTACTCCACTATTAAACCAAGACCAGTGTCAAAAGGTTGTTAGTTGGATAGCAGATAATGCTTCCAGTCAGTTTGGCATCACCACAAACACCCTCTCTTCCACACAGTCAAGTGTCAGTAAGTAGCTGTGAGACTGGACCACATATTCGTCACCCTGATCCTCCTTCCTCCCACCATGCCGAGTGCGCAGACATAACTGATCCCACACTTGGACACTCTGAAGAGCTGTTCAGTTTTCCATTCATAGATTCAGGCCTCTCGCTTGCTCCACATGAAGTGGGTCATGAGGAGATCATATGTAGTGATGCCCAAATATTTGAGCAGTCACGATCGCACAAAGGCGATGGTGGGAAAATGTCACAACAAAAGGTGGGCGATGATCGGACACAATTGCCAGAAAGTCAGGAGAAGGACTAGGGTGCGGAAGTGGGAGACGACGTGGTGGATGATCCAGTAACTGACCCAACCTGGCAAGAGCACATGCAGAGCGAGGAAGGCTGCGCACAGGGGGAAGGAGGCGTAGCATCACAACAGGCTGGAAGAAGCAGGGTGGTGGCTGCAGACAGAAGGCGGGTAACCATTCCCTGTAACACCAACACGACGCAAATTGCCAGTGCAACAGTTAGGTCTTCCCGAGTCTGGTTGTTTTTTAAGGAGTCTGCAGATAATTCAAAAAAGGCCATTTGCAACATCTGCCATGCCAGCATCAGCAGGGGTAGCAAAACTAGCAGCCTGACCACCACCACCAGCAGGATCAGACACCTGGCAGCAAAGCACCCGACTTTGTGGGACGTACCAGAGGGTCCAGGAGCAGTGTCAGCGGGTGACACCACTGCTTCTTCCACTGTTGTGCGTGCAAGCCAATCCCCTGACCATAGTGCATGTGAAGATGCCTCCTGTCCTGCACCTGTCATTGCACAATCAGAAATGCCACCATCATCAACCATGTCTTTGTCCCAGCGCAGTGTTCAGATATCCATACCCCATTCATTGGAACGCAAGCGCAAATACGCTGCCAACGCCCTACAGGCAACACTCCTAAATTCGCTCATTTCGCGACTGCTTGCGCTGGAAATGTTGCCTTTTAGACTAGTGGAGACGGAAGCATTCCGTAACCTGATGGTGGCGGCTGTCCCTCGTTACTCAGTCCCCAGCTGCCACTATTTCTCCTGCTGTGCCGACCCCGCATTATACATTTGAGTTGACCGGCAGGGCTATGGGGTACTCAGGAACTGGGCAGTTCTGCAGCTGGGGATCACGGATGGTCGAGACCCGGCTTTGTGCCTGGGTGCTCAATGAAAAGTGGTTTAAAAATAAAAAGGGAATAAAAATAAAAAGGGAAATGTCTCTTGACGCCCCCTACGGTGTCTGGAGATTGCACCAGCGCTGCAGGGCAGACCTCTGAGGAGATGTGATGGCAGCAGGGATGACTACACTATTCGTAGGTATAGCAGATGGAGGTTGTACGCAGGAGTCCAGCACAGCACACAGTCTCTGTGAAGGAAGCAGGAGTATGGCTCCTCTTTTGCAGGCAAATAACACACGGCACACAGTTCTTCACTTTGCACGGGTCTTTACTGGAAATCACAGGCAATGTGACGGTTTCAGTTCACGGTATCGCTGGCCTGGGTAGTAGACAAGGATTTTGTATGTCATTTAGGAGACCTTCGCTGTTCTTGACTTCCTCCAGCGTTCCTGCATGCAGAGCCTCCAGCCAGTCCCTCTTGTCCCTCTTCAAGGGCTTTATGTACCTTCGGACCCTATTTAGAACCTTTTGAGGTTACGCTAGGTGTTGGCACCGACCGCATAAAGCTCGGGCCTCCGGTGTCGACGGCTTGGGGCTAAACTCCCGCACCGTTCTCGGAGCCTGACCTCCGTACCAGGACTGCTCCTTCCCCAGAAAGCAGCAGCTAACTGGAGCAACTGGACCCTCTCTTCTTATGGCTACCTCGGCTAGGTACCCTTCCCTGTGCTCCTCACAGGGTTCCCACTCCGTTCCTCTCCAACCACCTTCTAACTCTCTTGCTTTGTTCTCACTAAGTTCTTCCACCGCCCACCTAAGCTCCGCACACCGGGACTGGTTCCTAACAACAGACTTTTTGATTGGTCCCCTGCTCTTAGGTGTGTGGATGAACGTTATGAGCATCCCCTTTAAGACATCCAATTTCCCTGACCACAGGAATCCCACACTCTCTCTTGTGGGTGAAGTACCCCTACATGGCGTCCCGACCAGCGCCACACAAGCACGTGTCCCAAAACATTAGCCGTGCCCTTAACAATGCAGTTTCTGTCAAACTCCACCTAACCATGGACACGTGGACAAGTGCTTGTGGGCAGGGACAATACATCTCGCTGATTGCACACTGGGTTAATATAGTGGATGCTGGGACCCAGTGGGACCTTGGGACAGAACATGTCTTCCCGACGCCAAGGATTGCGGGCCCTAACTCAGTCAGGGTTGCCCTCACAGTCTACAGCTCCAGTATATCATCCTCCTCAGCCTCCTCCTCCTTTTCAGCCTCCACAACCGTCCCAAGCTGGAAGCTCTGCAGTACTGCCTCGGCCAAGTGGCAACAGGCTGTCCTGAAGCTAATATGCATAGGTGACAAACTCCACAATGCTGAGGAGTTGTGGACAGCTCTAAAAGAGCGAACAGATGATTGCCTCACAATGCTGAACCTAGAGCCAGGCATGGTTGTTTGTGACAATGGCCGGAACCTGGTGGAGGCTCTGAGGCGAGGCAAGCTCACACATGTGCCATGCCTGGCCCATGTGCTCAACCTAGTGGTGTCAGTGGTTTCTTAAATCCTACCCGGAGCTGCCAGATCTGCTCGTCAAAGTACGCCGCCTGTGTGTCCATTTTAGAAAGTCACCTACTACTTCAGCCGCCTTGCCGGGTTTGAGCAGCATTTGCAGCTGCTGGCTCACAGACTGGTGTGTGATGTCCCCACATGTTGGAATTCAACCCTGCAGATGTTGGTCAGGATTTGTGAGCAGAAGAGGGCAGTTGTTGACTACAAGCATCAACTAGGCCGTCGGTATTCGGTTCAAACTCCACACATAAGACATCTGGAGTGGACATGGATGTCTGACATATGTACAGTCCTCCAAAATTTTGAGGACTCCACCAAGGTGGTGTGTAGCAACGACGTCATCATTAGTGTCAACATCCCGCTTATCTGTCTTCTAAAACGCTCTCTGCTCAAAATCAAAGACGATGCATTGCAGGCAGAGCATGATGAGATGGAGCAAGGAACCATAGTGGGTGATTACACACAACCCAGCCTCATCTCATCCCAAAGGGCATTGGGGGACAATGACGAGGAGGAGGAGTTAGAAGAACAGGAGCTAGTTTCATGTGAAATTGACGGTACAACCTCCACAACCCTCATACAGTCGGTTCAGAGTGGATGGCCAGAGGACAGGGAGGAGGAGGAGGGGGATGAGGACAGAATGGTCAGTCATCCTGTTGTTAATGACCCTGAAGTCTTGCCTGTTACCAGTCTGGCGCGCATGGCTGACTTTATGTTACGCTGCCTTTCCCGTGACCCTCACGTTATCAACATCTTGGCAGACACTCATTACTGGTTGGTGACAATTTTAGACCCTCACTATAAGGAGAACTGTATTTCTCTTTTTCCCCAGGCGGAGAGATCTACAAAAATGCTGCGGTACCAGAAGGCCCTTGTTGCGGAATTAGTCAAAAAATTCACTTCAGAAAATGCTAGCGGCAGAGGTCACAGTTCGGTGGACAACCAAGGCGTCCGGGAGAGAGAGGCACAACTCCAATCCAGCAGAGTTAGGGGAACACTGTGAAAGATATGGGACAGTTTTCTCAGCCCCTCCGAGAGCACAGGCCCTGAGGCGCAGGGTTCTGTCACAAGGACTGCAAAGTTTGAAAAGATGGTGAAGGAGTACCTTGGCGACCGTACAAAGAATGAAAACTTTTACTGCAACATTATTCTTCTTTCAGTATCACTTTAATATATTATTTTATTTACCGTATATACTCGTGTATAAGCCGAGTTTTTCAGCCCAAAAATTGGGCTGAAAAGTCCCCCCCTCGGCTTATACACGGGTCAATACGGTAATCCTATGTTGGGAGGGGGCGCGGGGGGTGGGGGGGTGCTGCGCAGTATTTCTTACCTTGTCCCCCATTCTGCAGTGCCTTCCGGTGTCCTCCGTGCTCCGTTCCCGGTCTGCTGTGCCTTGTGGTTCCTCCTGCTTTGGTTCCATCATCGGTGCTGGGGGCTGCCATCTTCCTTCTTCCCTCCGCCCCCGGCCAGTGATGTCAGAGCAGGCTGCGCTGTGATTGGCTAGCACCCGTGATCACATGTCACGGGTGCTAGCCAATCACAGCGCGGCCTGGTCTGACATCACTGGCCGGGGGCAGAGGGAAGAAGGAAGATGGCAGCCCCAGCACCGATGATGGAACCAAAGCAGGAGGAACCACAAGGCACTGCAGACCGGGAATGGAGCACGGAGGACACCGGAAGGCACTGCAGAATGGGAGGACAAGGTAGGAAGCTGTGTGTATGTGTGTGTGTATGTGTATATATGTGTATATGTGTGTGTGTGTGTGTATATGTGTGTATGTATGGGTATGTGTATGTAAGTAGGCTGGCTGCCAATATAAGCCATACCACTGGGGCTGCTGTATATACATCTGGGGCTTCTGTATACTACCACTGGGGCTGTATATACTTCTGGGGCTGCTGGATACTACCACTGGGGCTGTATATACCTCTAGGGCTACTGTATACTACCACTGGGGCTGTATATACCTCTGGGGCTGCTGGATAATACCACTGGGGTTGTATATACCACTGGGGAGGCTGCTGTATACCACACTGCTGGGGGCTGTATACCTGTGCTGGGGTCCACCCTCGGCTTATACACGAGCCAATAGGTTTTCCCAGATTTTGGGGGCAAAAGTAGGGGGTCGGCTTATACACGGGTCGGCTTATACACGAGTATATACGGTATTTTATTTTTATTTTTAATTTTAGACACATTTTTCTAATTTTATTTCTTTTTTATTTTTTCAATTTTATTTTATTTTTTTTTCATTATTTAATAATCTTCTTATATATTTGTTTTTTCATTTACAAAAATTATATAATTGATTTTATTATAATTTTGTAAAAATTCTTTCTTACTTTTATTTTTCATTAATACACATACTAATTATCTAATATTATTCTATTTTTCCAATTCTGTAACTCTATATCACTTTTTCTTTAAATAAAGTGTCACCTTACTCTCAGAATTTTTATACCCTTTACCCCTTTTTTATCCTACTTCACTCATTTTATTATGTCCATGTCCTTATTATTAAAATTCCTTCATTGGATTTTAATTTTATAATATCAGTACGAACTCCACAAGTATTAATTCATATACTTGTGGAGAGATGTCCTTGAACTCATAATAGACTACTCTGTCCGCCTCCGAGTGCAGAAATCTGTCACTGTGCTGGCTCAGTTAGGGCCCTTTCACATCAGCGGTATTTTCAAATGCTGCAAGCAGCGGTTTTTTTCGCGGCCGCACCTGCCGCAAGTGCCGAAACCGCACTTGCCGCACCTGCCGCACCCTTACCGCAAGCCCCATAGACATTGCATGGGGCTTGCCGCAAGTGTGCCGCAAGTGTGCCGCAAGTGTGTCGGTTATGCGGTAATCGCGGCAGATGCGGTTTTTTTCACCGCATCTGCCGCGATTTGAAAATACCGCTCATGTGAAAGGGCCCTTACTTAGGTTATCTATCGTGAGAGCGCACACATTCCCAGCCGGTCTGTGGGTTGCCAGGCGACGCGTCCTTCAGTATCACTCCCAATCTCCGGCTCTCATGCCATCATTGGGGGTCGGCGATGGGAGATGACGCCGGACGCTGAATCCAGCGCTTCCGGCTCCTGGTGCGGGATGGCGGCTATAAAAGGTTGCATACCTCCTCGTCCTGCACCCTTCTTGAAGAAGCTTGATAGGAAAACGCATCAAAGGTGAACACTATTCCCTACAGGACCATTGTATGGTATTTTGACCCCCTCCTTGGACTTAATCAAATTGTGTATATAATGTTTGGGCTGGTATATTGTAGCTTGGTTGGTATATGCTAGTATATGCTAGATATTTTTAGATTGAGGATTCATCCTTTTGCAGCATGCCACAGATTATAACTCTGGCATTGCACTTTTATTATGTACACCAAACCTTGTACAGTGAGTGAGCATTATGGGGCCGTCACACGCGTCAATATCGTCAGCGATCTCATCACTGACGACATTGAAGGCTGATCGCTGATGAGCTGTCACCCAGACAGACTCACCAGCGATCAGTGGACCAGCGACATCGTGGAAATGATTTAAATATTGTTTCCACGATGTCTTGCTCCCGCTGCCAGGCTGCGGTAAGCGGGAGCAGGCTGGTCACCAAGGTAAACTGTGGGTATCTAGGCAGCGCGCGCTACCTTGATACCCGATGTATACCTTGGTTACCAGCCTTCTCCACTCACCAGCTGGTATCCAAGGTACACAGAGGGTAACTAGGGTCCCTAGTTACCTGATGTGTACCTTGGATACCGGCCGGTGAGCGGAGAAGGCTGGTAACCAAGGTATACATTGGGTATCTAGACAGCGCGCGCTGCCTAGATACCCGCAATTTACCATGGATACCAGCTCCCAGCGCTTGCTGAGAGGTGCTGGGAGCTGGCTTCTCGCTTGACTCCCGGTGTCACACGCAGCGATGCTGCGTGTCCACTGGGCGAACATCGTCAGGTTTTAGTGTAGGTTCTAAAACCTGGCGACCATCAACCACGTCAATATCGCTGCAACGTCATGTGCAGCAGTGATGTTGCACGCGATATTGACGCGTTTGACATCCCCATAATATTCTTTATTTCACACGCTTTAACTCTTGGGGCATGTTGTATTTTACAACGTTATTTTGGTGGTAACAGTATTGCATATTGAAGCCTCCTAGCCTCCAAATAAGAAGGATATAGAACTAAAGAGTCTATGACACCCTGCACTTATAACTTATAGGGCAGCTACAATACACATAGTCAACCTTGTGATATTGAGTGGGTGTGATAACAACCCCCTTTCTTTCCCCTACCTGGTTTAATCGTGTAAGATACCTTCCATCCAATATTCCACCCTTTGTATGCTGGGTTTGGCTCTACAGCTCATTATTGTGTCCTGGGCTAGAATTACATATTCACGTAGAACTTAACATGAGGAGTCACTCCTGATCTAAGTTGTATCAGACTAATATCCGGGTAACTGTGTATATTTCTTGAGTTGCATCATTGAGTGGATGGGTAATAGAATACAATTAGGAGTGGACAGTTTTAACCCTTCCTCTACTGGGCTATAGAATAGATTGGTAAGGTTTTTTTGTGTTTTTTTCGGTTTTATTATTTGCACATGATCTGTTCTATTAGTATATCACCTGGTGTATATTATTTAGCACAGTTTATACACTAAATTGTAGTGTGGTACTACTTATTCACTGAGTGCATATTTACTTTTGATCTTATGTTAATTTGAGCAGCACAAGTCACTTTATATTGAATTCTTGTGTTTTTTCACTACATAATTATTTTTTTTATTGTATCGCGTCACATCTATAGTCGATAGTAGTGGAATTGGGTTATGGTGGTTTAACATTTTGATATGCCATTTTGCACATATACTGTCTATGCATGTTAATCTTAATCCTTATGGCCACTTTACACTTCCCAACGTCGGTCTGATATTGGATCCAACGCCGCGGCGCGCTTTTTCTGCGCACAATTCCAAGATCGCATAGGAGATGTTACACAGCGCGATATCGGCAGGCAACGCCACTACGATGTGTACGCCCCCTTGTACGGCCGACCCAAGAAAGACCATTTAACATGGGACAGGATAGGGGAAGTTGTACTCCACATCGTAGTTGGGCTTTTACACAGCACGATCCGGCCACAACGCCCATCCAATATCGGGCCGTTGGAGAGCAGGCTCATTTGATCCCCGATACCGGTTTCGCATCGTTCGTACATCGTATTGGACATTTATACCATACAACGCACGAACGATATCGGGGCCAACGCACGAACCACGTGACTTTTGGTAGGAGTTGGACGCCGATATCGGGACGTGTAAAGTGGCCATTAGGCATACAAACCAAATTATACTAAGTAGTGTAACAATAAAACAATCCTTGATATTTAGTGGTTAATGTCCTCTGTATTTTACAATAAAAACGGGGTGTTCTGGTCTCTCTTGGGATATGAATTGAGTATTTCGTCAATTGTAAATATTTTTAAGAATTGTATTTGTAATATTCCAATAAAGTGATATTTGTACCATTATTTTGGGCTGTCAAATTCATTCATACATAGGTAATTTTTCTAAACGCTGAGTTTAGCCTTAAAAATTAGTGGCCACATTCTAGGTTAATTATAATTGGGCAGCATAGGACCGCTTTACACACACCAACTTCTGTGTCCAACTTCTGAACAGATCTCTGGTTGCAGTGAAACCATGGACACATTGTTCCATTTTGTGGCTGTGTACAAATGGAGCAATGTGTCCATGATTTCACTGCAACCAGAGATCTGTTCAGAAGTTGGACACAGAAGTTGGTGTGTGTAAGGCGGCCGTCACACGGAACGATTTCTTGCCCGATATCGTTTAAGCGATCTCCTTTTTGATCGCTTAAGCGATATCGGGCAAGAAATCGTTGCATGTAATCAAGCGATTTACGATGTGAAATCGCTTGATCGTGACATCGCTGATCAGAGCTCCGGAGCTCAGATCTAGCGATGAACGATGCCACGATCTGCTTCATCGTGGTGTATAACACCACGATGAACGATCTCCCAGCGGCAAAGCCTATGCTGGGAGATGGTAACTATGGTACACGTCGGGTAACTAAGCGACGCGCGGCACCTAGTTACCCGATGTGTACCATAGTTACCAGCGAGATCGCGGATCCACATCGCTGGTGAGTCTGTCTGTGTGACAGCTCACCAGCGATGTGTGCGATATTGTAAGCGATTGCGCGTGCACGTGATCACTTACAATATCGCTAGAGATATCTCAGCGTGTGACGGCCGCCTAAAGCGGCCCTAGAGATGAGTGAACCTTTGTTATCAGATCCCTTTTTTTTTTTTTTTCTTCTCTCTTTTACTCTCTGTTTTCTTCTTTGAGGTTCATGCGATAAAATAAATAGATATATAAATATATGATTTATTCATGAAGTGTACATCGCATAGCTCAGCAAAAAAACTCTGCTGCATATATATACATATATGTATGTGCAAAAAACAGGTATATGATTAAGTTTTCCAAATTTGTTATTATAGATTTGAATAACCATACTTTTTATCCAGTTTACCATGTTGTCCCTAGATTGGAACAACAAGGGTGATGGTGGGTTTACACACACCAATTTATCTGTTCAATATCTGAACCAATCTCTGGTTGCAGTGAAATCATGGACACATTGCTCCATGTTGTACACAGCCACAAAATGGAGCAATGTATCCATGATTTCACTGCAACCAGAGATTGGTTCAGATATTGAACAGATAAATTGGTGTGTGTAAACCCACCATTAGCACTCCGGCATCAATTAACAACTGAGTGTGCACAGATGCAAAAGGTTTTTAATTTGTATATATGTATGTAATGTTTAATGTTATGACGTGCTAATGACTAAGGGGACCCGCTCCCCGAAACGCATCTAGCGTCGCCCCCTGTTGGGGATGTATCTTTGTACTTTTTAATCTGAAATAAAAGGACGATCCGCTTCGCTGGCGCTGGTTTTTTTTTCCAAATGAACCTTTTAAAGTTCGAGTTTGGTTCGCCAAACGGATATATGTTAGTCGAATAGATCATCAAATAGTTCGCCGAACCCCATTCATATCAATGGGAGGAAAAATCAAGGGCCTAGAGAACAACACCTTAAAAGGGACCCAAAAGCTGCCACACACAGCTCAAGCCATTTTACAGTGGAGCCCCGCTGTTTTGGCACAGACATTACCTTCCTACACTATTACTTAGCAAACTTCATCTCCTTGGTCACTATGCTTCCAGGCCCGCTCATGAACCTCAGACATCCTCATGACTTCCCTGAGGTTGTCTCAGGTTACATAGCAGGTATCTCACAGCAGGAAATCCACTGTGTGACCTGAGATAACCTCAGTGGAGTCAACGCTTGTAACACTAGCTGTCTCATGATAGCCTTGATGCAGCGGGTTTATCTTGCAGGTGAGACAGCGCGTGTGAGTAGCGGTGACATCAGGGAGTGCAGCGCAGTTCAAAGCTGCGGGAAAGCTCCTAAGTGACCCCTCGAGACTGAACTACAGTAATGTTTGTGATGCCATGGATTGTCACACTCTCACCAGTGCCTGCATGTCTGCTCTAAGAGCATATGGGGGATGCTTTTTGTGAATGTGACCCCATCATATTGTTGTAAGGCCACGATTCATTGTTTGATGCTTCTTTGAAGTAGATTTTGAGAATCTGCATTACAATCTGTATGTCTATCCTGAAGCCAGTAAAATCTATGAGAGTTCAGAAGTGCTGTGTCAATGTCTTTTTTTTTCCCTTACAGATGTGCTGCAGATTTTGGGGCAGAAAAAATAAATCTGAGCCAAATGTGCAAGGAATAAAAACGCAATGTGGGCACAGAACTTCTGACTTGTCATAGACTTTACTGGCCTCAGGATAGTCATGCAGATTTTGATGAAGATTCTCAAAATCTGCATCAAAAAAAGCAACAAACAATGCACCATAATACTGGTCATCGGTGTTTTGTCAACTGGTCTACTCTGCTGCGTGACCATCTTCCCAAAAGATACTGAACAATCTATGTTGGGGAGCAGGTCGCCTTCATAAAGGTAATCGGCAGCGACAGGTGGTTTGCGTTTGGTGTAAGTTGGGTTGCCACCACTGCTGACTTTGAAAAGTTGCACCAGAGGGGCGACCAGGAGAGTATGATGTGTCAGATGGAGGCCAGGCCTCTCTTGATTTGCCAGCCAGATGCACCCAATCCCACAGGGACCGTCAATCCTGAAGGGCCTGTCGGTGTTGTCCAAGTTGGTCTTGTCTCTCCTAGAGGGGGTGGTCGTCCCCTTATTCCTCTATTCTCTTCTCTAGCAGTAGCAATGATGAGGTGTACTGGGGGGCAGGTAGTGGCAGAGAAAGCCCCTAGAGGAGTAGCCCCTGCAACCTCATGAAACTGTCCGACAGTGGAGTACCATGAGTTGTCTTTCGTCCCAGACAGTGATAAGAAAGCTGCTAGACAGTTTTTATTCAAATTAAAGTGGACTCCTCTAAAATATATGGACTTTTTTTTAGTTCTTTGAAGAGCGAGGCCTGAATTTTTGTTAATTGTATTTTCCCCTTCCAAGTTTAGCACCAGTTGCACTTCCCTCTGCTGGATTTACGGGACTGCAGCCTTTGGGTTACACCTGTTGCATGATACCCACTGCATAGCCTGAGACAACCTTAGAGAAGTCAAGATGAGGATATCTGAGGTTCATGAGCATATGGTGAGTGTGACAGTGGCGATGAAGCTTGCTAAGTAATAGTGTAAGAAGATAATGTCTGTGTCAAAACAGCGGGGCTCCACTGTAAAACGTTTTGAGCTGTTTATGTCAGCTTTTTGGTCCTTTTTAAGGTGTTTTCTAAGTCCTTGATTTTGCCTCATACCCCCCCAATCTCTCTACCAGGAACCCTATGGAACTCTTGCTCTGTCTGCAAAAAACGTTCATACATCAATGATCTCTCTCATCACTAACAAGCTCTCCTTCCTTGGCATCACTGAAACCTGGCTCCCCCCTCTGACACAGACTCTGCAGATGCAGTTTCTTATGGTGCACTTAATCTTTCTTACACACCCCTCCCCAGTAACAAGCACGGGAGAGGAGTTCCCTTGCTCCTGCCTGATAAATGGTCATTTTCCCCCATTCCACTGCCACCCTTCTTTACTCTCACCTCTTTTGAGGTGCATTTCATCTGCATCTACCCCCCCTGCAACATTCAGCTGGCTGTTATTTACCACCACCAGGGTCAACTACCACTTTTCTTGACCACTTCACTACTTGGCTACTCCTCTTCCTTTCTGCTGACATCCCCACTGTCATCATGGTTGACTTCAACATCCCCTTTGACACTTACCACCCCAGCTACCTCTAAACCTTTATCAATAACTACCTCATTTTGCCTTGCTCAATGGTCCTCTGCAGCCACTCACAAAGATGGCCACATGCTGGACCTTATCTTCATCTGCCTCTGTTACATTACATATCTAACCTCTCAAATTCATCTCTCCACTGTCTGACCGCAACCTACTTACATTCTCTTCTCTCTCCTCTTCTAGTATACAACCCCCACTCCACAAACTCACTCATCCTCGAAGAAATCTCAAACACCTTGATTTACACTCATTCTCAGAGTCCCTTCTCCCTCTCACAGACACAGCTTCCTTAGACGATGCAGATACTGCTGCTGCTTTTTTATAGCACCACAATAACTACAGCTCTCAATTCGGCAGCCCTCTCACACACACCAAAACGTGCACAATCAACAGGCAACCCTAGCACACCAGCCTGACTAAAGAACCAAGGCAAGCTTACAGGGTCACTAAGTGGAGATAAAACAGATCCCATTCTACTGACCACTTTGTTGAATAGAACTTCAAGTCTGCACTCACTTCCGCAAAACAAGCCTACTTCTCATCTCTAATAACTACCCTGTCTCACAAGCCTAAACAGCTATTCTACCATTCTAATTCACTCCTCCATCACCCAGCATCTCCTCCATTTACATTCATCTCAGTTGAAGACTTTGCCTCTTTCTTCAAGCAGAAGATTGACAGCATCAGAGAAAGCTTTGGCCCATGGTACCCACAGCCCCTCCTCATAACTAATTAACCCTCTTCTTCCAAAACCAGCTTCTCCACCATGGCAGAAGATCAGCTCTCCTCTCTTCTGTTAAAATCACATCTCACCACTTGTGCACATGACCCGCTTCTGTCCCACCTCATCCCCAACCTTGCCACAGTCTTCATCCCAACCCTAATCCATCTCTTCAACCTATCACTAACAACTGGTGTCTTCCCCTCATCCTTCAAACATGCCTCAATCACACCCATCCTCAAAAACCATCCCTCGACCCATCCTCTGTGTTTAACTATCGCCCCATATCACTTCTCCCTTTTGTCTCAAAACTACTAGAACAGGATGTCCATCATGAAGTGTCCTCCCACCTCTCCTCCTGATCACTCTTTGACCGGTTACAATCTGTCTTCCGACCGCATCACTCAACTGAAACTCCTTTAACTAAATTTACCAATGACCTACTAACTGCCAAAAGCAAGCAACACTACTCTGTCCTTCTTATCCTGGACCTGTCCTCTGCCTTCGACACTGAAGACCATTCCCTCGTGTTTCATATTCTCTCACCTGTTGGTATGACAGACTTGACCCTCTCCTGGATCTCTTCTAATCTAACAGACCAGACATTAAGCATCTCCTCTACAGCACTACCTCCTCACCTCATCCCCTATCTGTCGGTGTCCCTCAAGGTTCAGTTCTTGGACTCCTGCTCTTCTCCATCTTTCCCCGTCGGCCTGGGACAGCTCAAAGAGTCCCAAGGCTTTCAGTATCATCTCTACACTGATGACACACAGTTCTACATCTCTGGACATGACATCCCATCCTTACTAACCAAAATCTCACAATGTCTGTCTATTATTTCATCTTTCTTTTCTGCTCAATTTGTAAAACTGAGCATCCTGTTTGCCACGCCCTTCACTGGCTCTCAATTTCTCAGCGGCCCTAGTTCAAAATGCTAACTACAGTGTTGGCCAAAAGTATTGACACCCCTGCAATTCTGTCACATAATACTCAGTTTCTTCCTGAAAATGATTGCAATCACAAATTCTTTGGTATTATTATCTTCATTTAATTTGTCTTCAATGAAAAAACACAAAAGAGAATGAAGCAAAAAGCAAAACATTGATTATTTCACACAAAACTCCAAAAATGGGCCAGACAAAAGTATTGGCACCCTTAGCCTAATACTTGGTTGCACAACCTTTAGCTAAAATAACTGCGATCAACCGCTTCCGGTAACCATCAATGAGTTTCTTACAATGCTCTGCTGGAATTTTAGACCATTCTTCTTTGGCAAACTGCTCCAGGTCCCTGATATTTAAAGGGTGCCTTCTCCAAACTGCCATTTTTAGATCTCTCCACAGGTGTTCTATGGGATTCAGGTCTGGACTCATTGCTGGCCACCTTAGAAGTCTCCAGTGCTTTCTCTCAAACCATTTTCTAGTGCTTTTTGAAGTGTGTTTTGGGTCATTGTCCTGCTGGAAGACCCATGACCTCTGAGGGAGACCCAGCTTTCTCACACTGGGCCCTACATTATGCTGCAAAATTTGTTGGCAGTCTTCAGACTTCATAATGCCATGCACACGGTCAAGCAGTCCAGTGCCAGAGGCAGCAAAGAAACTCCAAAACATCAGGGAACCTCCGCCATGTTTGACTGTAAGGACCGTGTTCTTTTCTTTGAATGCCTCTTTTTTTCTCCTGTAAACTCTATGTTGATGCCTTTGCCCAAAAAGAGAGAACATTCTTCCAAAACGTTTTAGGCTTTCTCAGGTAAGCTTTGGCACACTCAAGCCTGGCTTTTTTATGTCTCGGGGTATGAAGTGGGGTCTTCCTGGGTCTCCTTCCATACAGTCCCTTTTCATTCAGACGCCGACGGATAGTACGGTTGACACTGTTGTACCCTCAGACTGCAGGGCATCTTGAACTTGTTTGGATGTTAGTCAAGGTTCTTTATCCACCATCCGCACAATCTTGCTTTGAAATCTCTTATCAATTTTTCTTTTCCGTCCACGTCTAGGGAGATTAGCCACAGTGCCATGGGCTTTAAACTTCTTGATGACACTGCGCACGGTAGACACAGGAATATTCAGGTCTTTGGAGATGGACTTGTAGCCTTGAGATTGCTCATGCTTCCTCACAATTTGGTTTCTCAAGTCCTCAGACAGTTATTTGGTCTTTTCTTTTCTCCATGCTCAATATGGTACACACAAGGACACAGGACAGAGGTTGAGTCAACTTTAATCCATGTTAACTGGCTGCAAGTGTGATTTAGTTATTGCCAACACCTGTTAGGTGCCACAGGCAAGTTACAGGTGCTGTTAATTACACAAATTAGAGAAGCATCACATGATTTTTTTAACATTGTGAATACTTTTGTCCACCCCCTTTTTATGTTTGGTGTGGAACTATATCCAATTTGGCTTTAGGACAATTCTTTTTGTGTTTTTTTCATTGAAGACAAATTAAATGAAGATAATAATACCAAAGAATTTGTGATTGCAATCATTTTCAGGAAGAAACTGAGTATTATCTGACAGAATTGCAGGGGTGTCAATACTTTTGGCCAACACTGTATGACATACAAAGCCAAACGCAATCTGTCTCCTCGATACATCTTTGACATGGTCTTCTGATACTTGCCTACATGCACCCTGCGATCCTCACAAGATATCCTTCTCTACTCCCCTCTTATCTCCTCTTCACACATAGAGTTCTCCTGAGCCTCTCCCATACTCTGGAACTATCTGCCCCAAGATATCAGATTCTCACCTACCATGGAAACCTTCAAAAGGAACCTGAAGACCCACCTCTTCCAAGAAGCCTACAACCTGCAGTGATCCTCAGTCCACTAAACCACTACATGACCAGCCCTACCCTCTCCTAGTGTATTCTCACCCATCCTCCCCACATGTACCTGTGTGTGGCTTGCATTGTTCGTCAATATTGTACTTGTCTATATATGCCCTTTTCACGTGTAAAGTGCCATTGAATAAATGAAGCTATAATAATTATAAGCATATTAGTAAGCGCCACTTCATTATTGAAACTGTGTATAATACTATTAGTCTATTTTACAGACATTTTGTTTCTGAACTGAATATTTAATAAAAAAAAAAAACACAACAGCTAAAAATGCAAAAAGGGTAAGCATGTGAAAGTATGCGAACAATGTCTAGTACTAAACAAAGCACTATTTTTACGTACAGTACATCACTGAGAACTGCAGTTAGATCTGTCTTAAGTGCAGTTTTCCTTTTTTTGAACAAATCACCCATTGTCTGTATTACCTTATCTGGTTAAGGTGGAATGTGCTGTGGATCTTTCCTTGGTCAGCTGAAGGAAACCAGGTGAGAAAGAGCAGTTCAAGGTCACTGTGATGACAGGGACAGCCTGATGAGACTTTTGAGGTGCCAAGTGATTTCTGTAAAAGAATCAAAATTCTTTTAACCATCTGAACAACAGAATGTGCCATAGCAAGGAGCAAAACAAAGAGAAAACATTTCTTTATACACTGTGTGCAAAATTATTAGGCAAATGAGTATTTTGATCACATGATACTTTTATACATGTTGTCCTACTCCAAGCTGTATAGGCTTGAGAGCCAACTACCAATTAAGTAAATTAGGTGCATCTCCGTAATGAGGAGGGGTGTGGACTAATGACATCAACACCCTATATAAGGTGTGCTTAATTATTAGGCAATTTACTTTCCTTTGGCAAAATGGGTCAGACGAGAGATTTGACGGGCTCTGAAAAGTCCAAAATTGTGAGATGTCTTGCAGGGATGCAGCAGTCTTGAAATTGCCAAACTTTTGAAGCGTGATCACCGAATAATCAAGCGTTTCATGGCAAATAGCCAACAGGGTCGCAAAAAGCGTGTTGGGCAAAAAAGATGCAAAATAACTGCCCATGAATTGAGGAAAATCAAGCATGAAGCGCCAAGATGCCATTTGCCACCAGTTTTGCAATATTTCAGAGTTGCAACGTTACTGGAGTATCAAAAAGCACAAAGTGTGCTATACTCAGGGACATGGCCAAGGTAAGGAAGCTGAAAAGCGACCACCTTTGAACAAGAAACATAAGATAAAACGTCAAGACTGGGCCAAGAAATATCTTAAGACTGATTTTTCAAAGGTTTTATGGACTGATGAAATGAGAGTGACTCTTGATGGGCCAGATGGAAGGGCCAGAGGCTGGATCAGTAAAGGGCAGAGAGCTCCACTCCGACTCAGACGTCATCAAGGTGGAGGTGGGGTACTGGTATGGGCTGGTATCATCAAAGATGAACTTGTGGGACCTTTTCGGGTTGAGGATGGAGTGAAGCTCTACTCCCAGACCTACTGCCAGTTTCTGGAAGACAACTTCTTCAAGCAGTGGTACTGGAAGAAGTCAGTATCGTTCAAGAAAAACATGATTTTCATGCAGAACAATGCTCCATCACAATCATCCAACTACTCCACAGCGTGGCTGGCCAGTAAAGGTCTACAACAAAGAAAAAATAATGATATGGCCCCCTTGTTCACCTGATCTGAACACCATAGAGAACCTGTGGTCCCTCATAAAATGTGAGATCTACAGGGAGGGTGTCGCATCGCCATTGGACTTGGTGGCTGGTGTTCCTGCCTCAACCACTGGGAGGTGCCGGATTCCTTCGGCTGATGGTGCCGGTGACAGGAGGGCCATGTCCTCATATGGACCTACTCCTTCGACGTCTGCCTCTGTCGCTGAACGCCGCCGTGTCTCTCCTGTGGGTGATGTTGGTTGCAGAAGAGTGGATCTGCAAAGGTGTCTGATAGGCGCAACCTTCATTCTTCTGTCAGAAGTGGGGTGGTTGGTGCCAGTCCTGCATCACCGTCTGGCCTGCTTCTAGGGGTAGTCCGGATGAGATCATCAGGCTGTGAGCTCCAGCCTATGGGAGGTAACCGCACCCTTCAAATACTTTGGAGCCTGTCTTGCAGTCTGCCAGATATAGTCTTGTTTCCCCAGTGATATAGTGTGTATTTGGTTTTGACTCTGACCTTTGCCTGGATTTTCGACTCTGCTACAGCCTGACGATTTTGCACCTTAGCTGCCCTCTCGGTTTTGACTTTGACCTTTGCCTGAATTTTCGACTCTGCTACAGCCTGACGTTTTTGTACCTTAACTGCTCTCTTGGTTTTGACTCGGACTCCTGACTACGTTTTTTTGTGTCCTGGTTTTTCCCTTCCTGGTGACCTTCCTGCTCTGCTGTTCATAATAGGCAGCTACCTCCTGGCCTTCGCTGTAATTTCAGATCCCTGTATAGAGGTTAAGGGTCTCGGGGTTTCTCAGGGTGCTGCCTTACCAGCAGCTCAGCCTTACAGTGGAACAGTGGATGGTCGTCACAGAGGGAAAACAGTACACCTCTCGAAACAGTGTCTGGGAGGCTGTGGTGGCTGCTGCATGCAATGTTTATCGTAAACCGATCAAGCAACTGACAGAATATATGGATGGAAGGCTGTTGAGTGTCATCATAAAGGAAGGTGGCTATATTGGTCACTAATTTTTTGGGATTTTGTTTTTGCAAGTCAGAAATGTTTATTTCTAAATTTTGTGCAGTTATATTGGTTTACCTGGTGAAAATAAACAAGTGAGATGGGAATATATTTGGTTTTTATTAAGTTGCCTAATAATTCTGCACAGCAATGGTCCCTTTACACGCGGCCACAGGAAGGTAGAAACAGGCAGGCATTGGACACAATTGTGCCTGTTGCCTTGAAAAATAGAATTCAAATAGAATATGCGGTTCTAAGGTAGAGCGCTGGTATGAGACGGGATACTTAGATCTTTATCTCCGTAACTTTATTCATAAAAAGCTCCAGACCACAACATGTTTCGACGTACAGACGTCTTCCTCAAGCGGATGATCATCATGTTGTGGTCTGGAGCTTTTTATGAATAAAGTTACGGAGATAAAGATCTAAGTATCCCGTCTCATACCAGCGCTCTACCTTAGAACCGCATATTCTATTTGAATTCTATTAATCTAATTCCATTGTGGAAAGCGGTGACAGAGCTGCAGGAGGGATAGGGTTAATGGATCAACCTGGTGTTTCCTGACCTAACCCTGGAGAGAGAGTGTGGACAGCACGAGGCCAGGAGCAGAGGTGATTGAGGACACAGGAGCACTACAGATCCAAGGCTGGCAGCCTGAGCCACAAAACTACGCTCACAATCTGGTTGTGCGGATCGGGCACAACCTTTAAAGGTTAGTTTGCTTATAATACGACCGCTTTAAAGACAGGAGAGGTCCACAGGTGGCGCAATACTATTTTTTCTTTTTGTTGCCTTGAAAAGACCACAATGTGGCGGCGTGTAAATCAGGACTTTCCTTCCTGTGTCTTCCCTGAAGGAAGGAAAGTCCTGATTTACACGCCGCCACATCGTGGACTTTTCAAGGCAACAGGCACAATTGTGTCCGATGCCTGCCTGTTTCTACCTTCCTGTAACAGCGTGTAAAGGGACCATAATAGTTACCTGCACAAACAGACAAACAAAAAAAACACTCCAACTTCCAAAAATATTAAGCTTTGATATTTGAGTATTTTGGGTTGATTGAGAACATAGTTGTTGATGAATAATAAAAATAATTCTCTACAATACAACTTGCCTAATAATTCTGCACACACTGTATGTTAGGAAAGCACAGATTTGACTGTATTTACTTTACGTTTCCTAAGGTGCTACATAAAACCAACAATTATATAAAACAAAAACTAAAACACACTACACAAAACACCTGATTATGATCCGCTAGTTCAGTCAATGTTTCCCTTACATCACGTTGCAAATTATTATGCAAATATGCGACAAGTGAAATAAAGATTTAATTTTGTGTTCTTCAAAAATACTATAGATGACATTGTGTCTCAGGTAGGGATGAGCGAGTCCGAAAAGACTCGGAATCGCAAGACCCCAACGAGTCCGAGTCAAGGACTCGGGACTCGTTGCGAGTCCAGCGAGTCCAATGTTAATGAATAGGGACCCGAGTAATAGCGAATAATGACATTTACAACTCGCTGATGTGTCTCTGAAAGTGTGCGAGTCCAAACTCGCTGGTTTTTCTCTTATTTTGAGGCTTGTAGCCGATGATGCGAGGGAAGGGATTCTCCAGCACACACTATGGTTTAAGGAAACAGGAAGCGAGTCGCGCTGACAGGCGCACACACAGAGCGATCCATTCATCAGTGCAATCATGGCAGCAGGACGTGGCACGGTGAACACGCTGCGTCTTATCGCACTTGTGGAGGCTCGTCCATTTCTATGGCTCCCTACAGATCCTGAGTATGGGGATACGACCCTTATTAATACAGCCTGGAGAGAGATCGCCCAAGAGATGTTCCCTGCGTTCCATCGGAGTGACCATGAGGAACAGAGCAATCTAAGCAAGTTAAATGAGTTCACACGTTATATATTGCATTTACTGTATATATACTCGTGTATAAGCCGACCCGTGTATAAGCCGACCCCCCTATTTTTGCCCCGAAAAACTATGAAAACATATTCACCGCCATCCTGGTATACAGCGGCTATCACTGGTAGACAGCCCCCCAGCAGAGTATACACCTCCCCCTGCAGAGTATACAGGCCCCCAGCTGGGTATACATGCCCCCATATTGTCGTATACAGGCAGGGGCGGACTGGCCCAGGTGCCACGGGTCATGCGGCTGCAGGAGCATGAATAATCCGCATGTCCCTGAAGCAGCAGGCGGAAACGGAAGCTCCTGGCCGCGCGATGACGTCATCAGCACGCGGCTGCGTCCGGGAGTGAGCGTCTGTGAGTGGCGTGCGGCTGCGACTGTTAGCGAGCGGCTGTGAGGAGGGCGAGGCTGCGGCTGGGAGCGAGCCATAGGATAATGCGGGAGCTGCGGTGACTGTGAGGCGGCCGCCAGTCATCACCCCCCCCCCACCCCCCGTCCTCACCTGTGTCGGGCCAGTGAGGGAGGGTTGCGACCCAAACTGTAGGGTGCCAGTCAGTCCCTGTATACAGGGCCCTCAGTGTGTGTACAGGCCCCCCCAGCAGTGGGTATACAGGGCCCCCAGCAGTGGGTAGACAGTGGCCCAGTGGGTTTACAGGGCCCCCAGCAGTGGGAATACAGGGCCCCCATAGCAGGGTATACAGGACCCTGAATGTGTTATCATGCTCCACCGCATAGTTGCCTATATTTGGATGGGGTCACAACAGTACAATGAGTTTAATGTCTTATCCTCCTGGCTCTTTCGGCCAAGGGGTTGGGTGTATATAAATACCACTAATGACCAGAGTCTGGTGGCCGCACTATTACATTCTCTATGCGTTGACATGTGTCCTGCCTCATTTGTGATTGTGGCCACGTGAGCTCAATGTCCGTAATGCTGTTGATGATGTTCCACACTGTCGTGTCACTGTGCCTTGTATACACATTACACACACAAAATGAATAAAATGTTATTGTTGATTTGTACACATACTTTTGTTTTTTCAAATATTACACATCTCTAAAGCCGGCTTCAAATCATTTCACAGTTGACCATCTTAAAAAACGGTGGAGGAGCTGCCGGGACCAGCATAAGAAGCAGTACCGGCAGTACTCAGAGAGACAACCGGGAGCCGCTCCATTGCTCAACCACTACCACTTTTATGACCGGCTGTCCTTCCTTCACCCGGTGGCCGCTATGCCAAGGTATGTATCTGCAGCACTGTTGTGTACATTTAGTATTATTTATAAATATATACATTAGTTTCCATTTTGGCTCTGTGGGTAGCAGAGTATACAGGCGGGTCTGAGGTAGCAGAGTATACAGGCGGGTCTGTGGGTAGCAGAGTATACAGGCGGGTCTGAGGTAGCAGAGTATAAAGACGGCTCTGTGGGTAGCAGAGTATACAGGCGGGTCTGTGGGTAGCAGAGTATACAGGTGGGTCTGTGGGTAGCAGAGTATACAGGCGGGTCTGTGGGTAGCAGAGTATACAGGCGGCTCAGTGGGTAGCAGAGTATATAGGTGATGAGAATAGGGTTAATAGATGGTGCTACAGTGTTGGGGCGTGCTAGAGGGAGCAGAGATCCGATTACTGCCATCATTTCTGACCTTATTAAAGATAGCGGCCGCAGCTAAATGACATCATGGCAAAGGTAAACATGGGGTGTGGTTAGCTGCAGGAGGTTAGTGAGAGGTGTGGGTTGTTTGGCAGAGGGCGTGGTGTGGGCGTGGTGAGCGCGGCTCCAGCGTCAGATACGCTGCGAGCGCGGAACCGCGGCACATCTCCAGGAGCAGAGGACGTGTCCGGTACGTCCGTAGCCCCCGGCCTCCCCGTTGTCCGCACACACAGCCCCGCTGTGACCTCTGCAGTGTCACAGGCCCCGGCGGGCGTCTGTCATCTCCTCCTGACACTGACCTCCTCCTGATTTGATTGTCTGTGTTGTCCCCCCCCGCTGTCAGCATCAGTGATCTGCTAAGACCTGTGGGTGCACAGACGGGGGAAGTACAAATGCCAGCATGCCGGGGCGGATTGGGCGCTGTGAGGGGCGCAGGTCTTGCTGTGAGCGGAGGGCGCGAGGCCGCTAGAGAAAACGCTATAGCGGCTGTGTGAGTTAAGCGTCTGCGGCTCGCGAAGGCGCATACGCGTCTCCGCTCGCAGTGACGCTAAGGAGTTTGGGATTAGGCTACAGTGCCGGAATTTCAAACTCCCGATTATATAAATAGATTATATATATATATATTGTATACCTTTCAACCCCTTCCCTGCTTTATATAGATGATATAAGCTAAAAGTTTTGTGAATTAAGTATGTCAAGTAAAAAGTGAAGTCAGGGGGACTTTTTTTTTTCATGTGAACCATTGGTGTTATTGATCGTCTAGATTAGATGGGATGGGGGGGGGGTGGGTGTTAATCAGGGGGTGAAAAATTATGTATTAGTATGGAATTAGCAAAGAAAGTCACGTATTCCTTTATGTTATGTACAGTTGGTTATTCTTTCATAATAATAACAAATATCTGATTAATAATACACAGATACACAGAGTCTAAAAAGCGTGCAACTTAATGTTTGACCTATGTTTTTGTTTCCAAATGCAATGCATTCACCAAATTTTTTTTTACTTTACCCACAGAGAAGCTTACTACAGAGGGCGGCGTGCTGTGAACCCTCCACCGCCAAACAGAAGGCGGCGTGGAGAACACCCACCACCACCACCACGGCCGGCGCCACCACCACCGCCGCCGCCACCAGCACCACCAACACCACCACCACCGCCGCCACCAGCACCAGCACCACCACCACCGCCGCCAGCAGCAGCAGCAACACCACCACCGCCGCCACCAGCACCAGCACCACCACCACCGCCGCCACCAGCAGCAGCAACACCACCACCGCCGCCACCAGAACCAACACCACCACCGCCGCCACCAGCACCAACACCACCACCGCCGCCACCAGCACCAACCCCAGCTTTGGGGCATGTCCGGCCGCAAGAGGAGGAACCTGGATGCCCACCTCACACCAGCCATGGTCTGATCCCGGGGTCACCTAATAGACGGCGTGCACAAAGTAATGCTGACTTTGCCCACAGTCTGATACCATTCCTGGATGAAATTCCATTTCACAGGCTACTGCGGGCAAGGTCAGCATTACAGATTGTGCTTGACGCCAGTCGCCCACCAAACCACCCAGGTGAGGTTTTCAATTTTTTGGAGGGGTGGCAACTCAGACACTACAACCTACAAGACAGGCCCACACCCCGGGACAGCCATGTGCCACCACAGAGGCCTGTACCTACCTTTCCACAATGGCCACCTAACAGGGACCTACCATTTTTCCCCACACCGGCCCAGAGGATCCACCCTCAAGGGTTGCCGGAGGCCATTCATGGGGCCCTTGACCTCTTGCAGGACCAGGGTGATGGTGTCACTTTACTGGCAAGGCCGGAGGATGCGGCAACCTACCAGCAGCTGTAGACCCCTTTTTTTTTTTTTTTTTATTTTGTGTTCATGTGCATTGCACAATTTCATTGTTATTATTTCTTATATTTTCCTGTTTACAAAGTTGTACCAAAAAAAAAAAAAAAAAATTCTGACATTTTTACCATTATGGCGGAATAATACCCAGTTTACAAAAACTGCTTTGTGTCTGTCTTTTTTCAGGGAAAGGATGTGTAGGTTGTTTTGTGGGTGGGCTTAAAGTCATCATCATTATAATTATTATTTATTTATATAGCACCGATAGGTTCCATGGCGCTTTACATGAGGATAAGGTACACAAGGAGAAGTACAATAAACATAGACAATAAGGTCATAGAGGTACAACAGGAGAGGACCCTGTACGCGTGGGCTCACATTCAACGAGGGGTGGGTGGGGATACAATAGGGTGGGGAAGGTGTCGGTCGTGGGGCGTGTAGCGGGGTGTCATGGCAGGTTGTAGGCCTGTCGGAAGAGGTGAGTCTTTAGGTGTTTCTTGAAGGTTCCCAGGGTAGGCGAGTGAGTGATGAGGTGGGGCAGCGAGTTACAGAGCATGGTTGATGCCCGGGAGAAATCCTGTATGCGGTTGTGGGAAGAGGAGATGAGGGGGGAGTGTCGGAGAAGTTCTTTGGATGAACGCAGGTAGCGTGAGGGATGGTATCGGGAGATCATGTCGGAGATGTATGGTGGGGATAGGTTGTGTAAGGCTTTGAATGTCATGATCAGTGTTTTAAAGTGAGCTCTCTGTGGGGCGGGGACCCAGTGAAGGGCTTGGCAGTGGGTGTAGACAGGTGAGTAGCGTGAGGACAGATGGATTAGTCGGGCAGCAGAGTTTAGTATACATTGGAGAGGTGCAAGAGAGTTGGCAGGGAGGCCTGTGCGAAGGAGGTTCCAGTAGTCAAGGCGTGAGATGATGAGGGCATTAATGAGTGTTTTAGCTGTGTCAGGGTTGAGTAACGAGCAAATTCTTGAAATATTTTTGAGTTGGAGTGACAGGGACTTGGTTAGGAACTAGAGGTGGGGCTTGAAGGAGAGGGATGAGTCAAGGATTACCCCGAGACATTTGGCGTGGAGGACAGGGGAGAGAGAGCATCATTAGCAAGTACTTTACGGACCGCATGGAGCATGAAGTCACCTTGGTTACTAAGTGTAAAATCATGACTCCACAGACAAATGTTGCTGACAAATAAACAGTGCCTGTGTTTGGGGGGTTACTTAATGCCTCGCTATGGCAACAAGACTAGGAACACACATGTGAGAGGCTGGGACATCTACCTGCTACACATCGCGTCTACGCGTTTTCTACAGAGCGTACAGTGGGACCTTTCTCCAGGCTCCAGCAGGATGATAGTCCAAGCAATGCCCACGATGCAAGCATAGGCTTGTTGCCTAAAAAAATTAGCTGAAGGGGCTTCATATACATTTTTTTCAGAAAGCAGGGTGCTTGGCCCATACAATAGAATTGCTTGTACTAGGAGCATAGTACATGCAATGCCCACGATGGAGGCATAGGCTTGGTGCCTGGAAAAATTAGCCCAAGGGGCTGTTTTGCATTTTGGGTATAAATGCAGGCCTAAGGGCCATGTTCAGCTTGTTAGGCTGGGTGTTTCCAAAAATTAGCCCAAGGGGCTGTTTTGCATTTTGGGTATAAATGCAGGCCTAATGGCCATGTTCAGCTTGTTAGGCTGGGTGTTTCCAAAAATTAGCCCAAGGGGCTGTTTGGCATTTTTAGTGTAAATGCAGGCCTAAGGGCCATGATAAGCCTCTTAGGCTGGGTGTTTCCAAAAATTAGCCCAAGGGGCTGTTTGGCATTTTGGGTATAAATGCAGGCCTAATGGCCATGTTCAGCTTGTTAGGCTGGGTGTTTCCAAAAATTAGCCCAAGGGGCTGTTTGGCATTTTTAGTGTAAATGCAGGCCTAAGGGCCATGATAAGCCTCTTAGGCTGGGTGTTTCCAAAAATTAGCCCAAGGGGCTGTTTGGCATTTTGGGTATAAATGCAGGCCTAATGGCCATGTTCAGCTTGTTAGGCTGGGTGTTTCCAAAAATTAGCCCAAGGGGCTGTTTGGCATTTTTAGTGTAAATGCAGGCCTAAGGGCCATGATAAGCCTCTTAGGCTGGGTGTTTCCAAAAATTAGCCCAAGGGGCTGTTTGGCATTTTGGGTATAAATGCAGGCCTAAGGGCCATGTTCAGCTTGTTAGGCTGGGTGTTTCCAAAAATTAGCCCAAGGGGCTGTTTGGCATTTTGGGTATAAATGCAGGCCTAAGGGCCATGTTCAGCTTGTTAGGCTGGGTGTTTCCAAAAATTAGCCCAAGGGGCTGTTTGGCATTTTGGGTATAAATGCAGGCCTAAGGGCCATGTTCAGCTTGTTAGGCTGGGTGTTTCAAAAAATTAGCCCAAGGGGCTGTTTGGCATTTTTAGTGTAAATGCAGGCCTAAGGGCCATGATCAGCTTGTTAGGCTGGGTGTTTCAAAAAATTAGCCCAAGGGGCTGTTTGGCATTTTTAGTGTAAATGCAGGCCTAAGGGCCATGATAAGCCTCTTAGGCTGGGTGTTTCCAAAAATTAGCCCAAGGGGCTGTTTTGCATTTTGGGTATAAATGCAGGCCTAATGGCCATGTTCAGCTTGTTAGGCTGGGTGTTTCCAAAAATTAGCCCAAGGGGCTGTTTGGCATTTTTAGTGTAAATGCAGGCCTAAGGGCCATGATAAGCCTCTTAGGCTGGGTGTTTCCAAAAATTAGCCCAAGGGGCTGTTTGGCATTTTGGGTATAAATGCAGGCCTAATGGCCATGTTCAGCTTGTTAGGCTGGGTGTTTCCAAAAATTAGCCCAAGGGGCTGTTTTGCATTTTTAGTGTAAATGCAGGCCTAAGGGCCATGATCAGCTTGTTAGGCTGGGTGTTTCCAAAAATTAGCCCAAGGGGCTGTTAAATGTTTGCTAACAGAAAATAAAGGTTGATTCCTTGTGAAAAGGTGTTGTGATGGTTAATGAAACCGAAGTTAAGGTGTAGTGTTGGTTTAAGATGAAGCAGCCTCATTACCAGGTTGCAGGAACATGGTTACGCAAATCGTTACTGGTCTTGGACATACTGCTTGTACCAAAAAGACACAATATAATACAATGATTAATTATATCATATTGATGTTGAACGTGGCACTTCAGCTCTGAGTACTGTCGTCTTCAGGGCTCAAGAAGTCTTGTGAAATCCAGTTCCTATTAAACTTAATTAGAGTAAGCCTGTCTGCATTCTCTGGAGTAAGACGTGTCCTGGTATCAGTTATGATACCCCCAGCGGCACTGAAAACCCGCTCTGATGTCACACTAGCTGCAGGGCATGCCAGCACCTCCAAGGCATACAACGAGAGCTCGGTCCAAGTGTGGAGCTTGGAGACCCAGTAATTAAACGGGACTGCGGCATCAGTCAGGAAGCAGGTACTGTCACTTAAGTATTCTTGTACCATGTTGGTAAGTTTCTGTCTCCGAGAGATGGTTACTGGAGCAACATGGCGCTGCAGGTTCGATGGCTTATTGAACATAGCCCACTTTGCGGACATCTTTCCAGCATCTCTTCTGGACAGCGTGGATGATTGTGCCCCGACCAAAGGCTGCTGTTGCACAGAGTTGCTAACTATGGGCAGAGTGTTGTCTGACGGTGATATTCGAAGCATATTTTCCACAAGAACACTCTTGAAATAGTCAATTGTCAAGCCACGTGGTGACTGAAACAGCAGCGAGGTGAATTTATCTTTATAACGTGGGTCCAGAAAGGTGGCCAACCAGTAGAGGTCGTTGTGCAATATGTTAATCACTCGTGGGTCTTCTAGCAGACAAGTCAAAATGAAGTCAGCCATGTGTCCTAAGCTGCATAGAGTCATGTCTTCAGTGTCCTCAGAACGATGTTCAATACCCATTGTATCCGCAAAGTCTGTCTCCGCCTCCTCCTCTCCAGGCCACCCATGGTGGACAGACACAAAGCTGGGGTTCTGAGTACCATCTGGGTTGACATCGGCACCAACAAAAAATGAATCCTCTTCATCGTCTTGCTCCTGTTCCTCCTCAGGAGCCATTGTTGCCTGGTCATACTGGCTTTGCTGGCTAGGTACTGCGCTGTTTAAATCTGGCTCCATAGCCATCTGCTGGGCTCTCAATGCTTCATTTTTCTGATTAATGAGGGACTCTTTCAGCAGACACAGCATGGGTATAGTGACACTGATGATGGACTGATCACCGCTCACCAGTTTTGTGCAGTAGTCAAAATTATCAAGAACCTCAGATGTGTCAGCGATCCACACCCACTCCATTGTACTAATATGTCGTGGCTGACTGAGGGTCTGACGGGCATGTTTCAACTGATACTCGGATATTGCCCTCTGCTGCTCATTGATCCTCGATAACATATGGAATGTAGAGTTCCATCGTGTCGGCATGTCACAAATGAGTCTGTGGTTGGGCAAATTCAATTGCTTTTGAAGCAATGAAAGTTTTCCAACCGCTGTTGACGAATGACGAAAATGTGCACAAACTCGACGCACCTTCTCCAGTAGGTCACATAGCTCTGGGTATGTACGCAGGAATTTCTGCACTACCAGATTCAGCACGTGAGCCATGCAAGGCACGTGCACAAGGTTTCCGAGCTTTAGTGCAGCCACTAGGTTACGACCATTGTCGCTCACCACGAGACCGGTCTGGAGTTGGAGTGGGGATAGCCACTCATCTGTCTGTTCCTTCAGACCTTTCAACAGCTCTACTGCAGTGTGCGGTGTGTGACCTAAACAGATCAGCTTCAGCAGAGCCTGTTGGCGTCTTGCTGAAGCACTGCAGCAAACCTCCCAACTTGGCCGTGATGTTGAGGGCAATTGAGGATTGGTCGAGGAAGCGGAAGATGGGGTAGTGGACATATAGGATGATGCAGAGACCCTGAATGAGGTTGTGCCAGCTATCCGTGGCGTGGGTAGGATGTTTGATGTAACACTAACATCGTTTGGCACACTCTCCACAACGTTGATCCAATGCGCGGTGAGCGAGATGTACCGGCCCTGTCCTGAACTGCTTGTCCACGTGTCCGTAGTAAGGTGTACTTTCCCGGTTACAGCGTTGGTGAGGGCACGCTTGAGGTTGTTAATGACATGCTCATGTAACGCGGGGACGGCACAACGTGAAAAGTAGTGGCGGCTTGGAACCGAGTAGCGTGGTACTGCCACAGCCAAAAGCTCACGGAAAGAGTCTGTACCCACAAGCCTAAACGGCAACATCTCGACTGCTAACAACTTAGCTATCTGGGCATTTATTTTTTTGGCTAATGGGTGGGAAGAGTGGTATTCTGCTTCCTTTCGTACAGCTGTGTCACTGATAACTGTAACGATGTTGCTGACCGAGAACTGTCTGCACTCGTGTTCAGTCTCTCTGCAACCGCTGCTGTGATGAGTACATATGAGCTGGACCAGCTTCAGCAACACTTGATTGTGACGGACGTATCTGAGTTACCGTCGCAGTCTTTGGGTCAGATGACACTGTTGTGGAAGGCTGCACTTTTGACCACTGAATAGGGTGCTGACCAGCCATGTGCTTCCGCATACTGCTGGTGCTCTGGTTTCCTTTCCCGTGGCCTCTGCTGAGCCTTGCATGGCAGATGGTACAGATGACCACATTTTCTTGAGAAGGTCCATCTTTAAAAAATTTCCACACAGTGGCTGACCGACCTCTAGGCTTGACTGTACTCCCTGAGGGATTACTGAGGCCCACATTTGAGACATTTTGTCCAACAGTTGACAAATTTTGAGCCACAGTGGACACATTTTGGGCAACAGTGGTGACTCTTTGAGTTCTGGTGGGAGGAGTCGGCCTTGCTGCCTTTGTTGGTGGGACATACACACTTTCTTCCTCCGTGCTGCTCTGCTGGCTCTGCATCGCAACATTCCACGTGGGATCAGTTGTCTCATCATCAACCCCTTCCTCTTCTAAATCTTCCCGATAACAAGATAGATTTTGCTCCCCAGATGACAAGTGTGTCACTGTCTCATCATCATCATCCTCCAACTCCTGAGACGGTCTAAGACTTTGCTGAAAGACACGTTCATGTGGCCGGGGTGTCTCTAAAACTTGTCCATGAATGGACAATTCTTCATCAAGTATCTCATCTACTACGGAGTCTGGCAAACCGGATTCATGTAAAGGATTATATGTACCAAATAAGTCATCTGAGTGACCCATGTCTGTGTCAACATTTTCATGGGGCTGCTGTTGGTCTGAGGAACTGTGAAGAGGTTGTGGATTAGATGACCCAGCATGGTATGTACCAACAGTAGATACAGTGCTCAAGGAACCTTGAGTGCTGCAAGAACCTGTTGTTGAGGTCTTGTCTGCCAGCCAAGACGTTAGATGCTGTTCGTCTTCCGGCCTCAATACTCGTTTACTTTCCTGACGGGGAAAGTTAGACAGGAGGAACGATCGATCAATCCTCGTCTGTCTGCCCGAACTGGTGGATAGTTGGCCACGACTACCAATGCCTGTACCTCGTCCCTGTCCCTTAGCAAGACTTTTTTTGGGATTTGGTTTTTTGTGTGACATTTTGTAATTTCTGGTGGCTTTCTGGGGGCTTGTAAAACAAGTAGCAGGTACTATTTCGTGAAAGGTACACACTAGAGGCTAAGATATTTTTAGAGAGATGGAAGGTACCGTGCGAGCTGCAGGCAGGACACCGTACAGCTACGCACTGGCACAGGAAAAAATTGTTTAGTACGCAGAACCAGGCACACTTAGGCTGTGGTGCTGGCTGCGTGCAAGTTTACAAGTACCGTGCGAGCTGCAGGCAGGACACCGTACAGCTACGCACTGGCACAGGAAAAAATTGTTTAGTACGCACAACCAGGCACACTTAGGCTGCGGTGCTGGCTGCGTGCAAGTTTACAAGTACCGTGCGAGCTGCAGGCAGGACACCGTACAGCTACGCACTGGCACAGGAAAAAATTGTTTAGTACGCACAACCAGGCACACTTAGGCTGTGGTGCTGGCTGCGTGCAAGTTTACAAGTACCGTGCGAGCTGCAGGCAGGACACCGTACAGCTACGCACTGGCACAGGAAAAAATTGTTTAGTACGCAGAACCAGGCACACTTAGGCTGTGGTGCTGGCTGCGTGCAAGTTTACAAGTACCGTGCGAGCTGCAGGCAGGACACCGTACAGCTACGCACTGGCACAGGAAAAAATTGTTTAGTACGCACAACCAGGCACACTTAGGCTGCGGTGCTGGCTGCGTGCAAGTTTACAAGTACCGTGCGAGCTGCAGGCAGGACACCGTACAGCTACGCACTGGCACAGGAAAAAATTGTTTAGTACGCACAACCAGGCACACTTAGGCTGCGGTGCTGGCTGCGTGCAAGTTTACAAGTACCGTGCGAGCTGCAGGCAGGACACCGTACAGCTACGCACTGGCACAGGAAAAAATTGTTTAGTACGCACAACCAGGCACACTTAGGCTGCGGTGCTGGCTGCGTGCAAGTTTACAAGTACCGTGCGAGCTGCAGGCAGGACACCGTACAGCTACGCACTGGCACAGGAAAAAATTGTTTAGTACGCAGAACCAGGCACACTTAGGCTGCGGTGCTGGCTGCGTGCAAGTTTACAAGTACCGTGCGAGCTGCAGGCAGGACACCGTACAGCTACGCACTGGCACAGGAAAAAATTGTTTAGTACGCAGAACCAGGCACACTTAGGCTGTGGTGCTGGCTGCGTGCAAGTTTACAAGTACCGTGCGAGCTGCAGGCAGGACACCGTACAGCTACGCACTGGCACAGGAAAAAATTGTTTAGTACGCAGAACCAGGCACACTTAGGCTGTGGTGCTGGCTGCGTGCAAGTTTACAAGTACCGTGCGAGCTGCAGGCAGGACACCGTACAGCTACGCACTGGCACAGGAAAAAATTGTTTAGTACGCAGAACCAGGCACACTTAGGCTGCGGTGCTGGCTGCGTGCAAGTTTACAAGTACCGTGCGAGCTGCAGGCAGGACACCGTACAGCTACGCACTGGCACAGGAAAAAATTGTTTAGTACGCAGAACCAGGCACACTTAGGCTGCGGTGCTGGCTGCGTGCAAGTTTACAAGTACCGTGCGAGCTGCAGGCAGGACACCGTACAGCTACGCACTGGCACAGGAAAAAATTGTTTAGTACGCAGAACCAGGCACACTTAGGCTGCGGTGCTGGCTGCGTGCAAGTTTACAAGTACCGTGCGAGCTGCAGGCAGGACACCGTACAGCTACGCACTGGCACAGGAAAAAATTGTTTAGTACGCACAACCAGGCACACTTAGGCTGCGGTGCTGGCTGCGTGCAAGTTTACAAGTACCGTGCGAGCTGCAGGCAGGACACCGTACAGCTACGCACTGGCACAGGAAAAAATTGTTTAGTACGCACAACCAGGCACACTTAGGCTGCGGTGCTGGCTGCGTGCAAGTTTACAAGTACCGTGCGAGCTGCAGGCAGGACACCGTACAGCTACGCACTGGCACAGGAAAAAATTGTTTAGTACGCACAACCAGGCACACTTAGGCTGCGGTGCTGGCTGCGTGCAAGTTTACAAGTACCGTGCGAGCTGCAGGCAGGACACCGTACAGCTACGCACTGGCACAGGAAAAAATTGTTTAGTACGCACAACCAGGCACACTTAGGCTGCGGTGCTGGCTGCGTGCAAGTTTACAAGTACCGTGCGAGCTGCAGGCAGGACACCGTACAGCTACGCACTGGCACAGGAAAAAATTGCTTAGTACGCAGAACCAGGCACACTTAGGCTGCGGTGCTGGCTGCGTGCAAGTTTACAAGTACCGTGCGAGCTGCAGGCAGGACACCGTACAGCTACGCACTGGCACAGGAAAAAATTGTTTAGTACGCAGAACCAGGCACACTTAGGCTGCGGTGCTGGCTGCGTGCAAGTTTACAAGTACCGTGCGAGCTGCAGGCAGGACACCGTACAGCTACGCACTGGCACAGGAAAAAATTGTTTAGTACGCAGAACCAGGCACACTTAGGCTGCGGTGCTGGCTGCGTGCAAGTTTACAAGTACCGTGCGAGCTGCAGGCAGGACACCGTACAGCTACGCACTGGCACAGGAAAAAATTGTTTAGTACGCAGAACCAGGCACACTTAGGCTGCGGTGCTGGCTGCGTGCAAGTTTACAAGTACCGTGCGAGCTGCAGGCAGGACACCGTACAGCAACGCACTGGCACAGGAAATTTTTTGTGGAAAAATGGCACCAAAATTATTTGGTAGACTAGTGCCAAAAATAAGAAAAAGCTTAGGATTACAGCTCTGCGGAAAGCTGGGTGAACTAAGCTCTGAGGATGGTGCTGGATTCACTGTAAGGCTGCTCCTATCTCCCTTCCTTACAGTCCTGTACAGCAATCCTCCGTCCTGGTAGTTCTGAAAAGAACTTTTGGGTTATGTGTGAGGAATCTTGACTCCTACACTGCGTCCTGTTAGTTCTGAAAAGAACTTTTGGGTTATATGTGACTCCTACACTGCCTAACTGTCCCTAGATCTGCTCCAAGTCTCCCTGCACTAGGTCAGCTCTTCTCAGCAATGTGCCCAAAATGGCGGGGGCAAGCCTTATATACTGCCTTGCCTGTCATAGATGACATAGGCATCACGATGGACAGCAGCCAATCATAGTCCTGACACAACCAAAGCTGCTATGCCATTACTGACTATGATTGGCTATCTTCACAAGTTTTCTGACCTAACACGCAATGCTGACTAGTAACATAAAAGATTCTGGATTCGCGAGTCCCGAATAGAGAATACAGGACTCGGAATCGCAGACTCCTAGGATTCGGACTCGTAGACTCGCTCAGACTCGCTGCTGTTTGGGGAGATTCAAGCTATATAGCGATGTGATAGAGCGAGTCTAGCGAGTCTAGCGAGTGAGAGAAAGTAAACTATGACAAAACTAAGATTGCCATTCACTTGCATTGGACTCGTTACTGAGCGAGTATTCGCTAAAAGACTCGCCGATTCCCGAGTCCAGCGAGTCCCTTAAGAATCGCCGAGTAACGAGTCCTAGCGAGTAGACTCGCTCATCCCTAGTCTCAGGTCTCTTTGGATCATTTAAATCAATCTCAAACCCTGTGAATAACGTCATTGTTTCTCATTTCCAAAAATACCTGGACACCTTCCGCAAGATCTTTCGACACGCCAGGAGAAGTGGCATCATCAACGGAGGCTCTCTTCAACCTACAACAGGGTTCCATCTCGGTCGGTCAGTATGCCATCCAGTTCCGCACACTAGCATCTGAGCTTCAGTGGGCCAATGAGCCCCTGATTCCTGTGCAACCAGGTCACTCTCTGCGGCTTCCTTTGGCCCTGCCCAGTTTATCGTCGGCCTACTGGTACTATGCAGATGTGTTCGACAAGTGAAAAGCAGAGACTCTTCCACCATACCTGTCTAATGATTTCCCCATTGATCTCATTCCCAGGTCTACCCCTCCAAGAGATTGGATTTACTCACTGTCGCCTGTTGAGACTTAAGCTATGTTCAACTATAATAAAGAACACCTGGCTCGGGGGTTCATCTAGAAATCCTCTTCCCCAGTTGGAGCGGGTTTTGTCTTTGTGAAAAAGAAAGATGGGTCTTTACATCTGTGCATTGACTATTGGGGTCTCAATGCAATCACGGTGAAGAAAAAATATCCTCTTCTTATTCCAAAGCTCTTTGATTGCCTTTGGGGATCTTCACTAAATTAGACCTTCGTGGTACCCACTATCTTGTTAAGATTCATCCGGAGATGAGGGGAAGACTGCCTTCAACACTCAAGATGGTCACTATGAATACAGGGTAATGCCTTATGGGCTAAAAAACAGGCCTGCTGTATATCAGTGGTTCATCAACGACGTCTTCCATTACCTTCTCTATGTCCGTGTTGTTGCATATCTGGATGATATTCATGGGTTTTCACCAAACCGCCTTACTCATAGGAGAAATGTCCATCAGATTATTCAAAGATGGAGAAAAAATTGTCTCTATGCCAATTTGAGAAATGGCTATTTAATGAAGATCTCTGCCCTTCCTTGGTTATGTTATCTCTCATACAGGTCTTGAAATAGATCTGGAGAAGGTGTTGCCGTACTCAAGTTGCCATGTCATTCTGGACTCAAGGCTATTCAGTGATTCCTGGGGTTCACCAACTACTACCAGCAGTTTATCCCGCACTTCTTGGACCTGGCCAAATCTCTCACTGTCCTGGCTTGTAAGTGATGTAATCGTAAGAAGTTTTCCTTTTTATCCCTCAAACAAGCCTTTTCTAAAGCTTCCGCTCTTCATAGGCTGATGTTCAACAAGCAGTTCTTCATGGTGGCGAATCCATCCTCTTCTGGAGCCGGGGCCATACTCCTGCGGAAACTTCCCTGCTGGAGAATAGTGACCTGTGGATTCTTCTCCAAGGCATTCCCACTATGTGAGCATAACTACTCAATTGGGGATAGAGTTCTTGGCCATCAAGTTGGCTTTGGAGAAATGTTGCTACCTTCTGGAGGGTGCGGTTCATCCAGTTATCATCTACACCAACCATAAGAACTTGTGTTTACAAACCAGGCTATACACGGATAGTAGTTAAATCGCAATAGGACTCTCTTAATTACATTTTTACACATAGTTTCCGGATATAGAGAGTGTACACCTCAATGATTACTGTGCACACTGACAGCTGAATTTAAGATGCTTTTATTTAACTTCATCATAGAGTAAAAGTTGCAAGTACAAATAGTGCAAAAAAAGTGAATAAAAAGACTGATACTTGGATCAAGGTTCAGAGGACACATACAGATTAATAGCCATTTCTCCTTTGCCAGGCAGACAAAAAATTGGAAGCAGATGTTTTTCATATGATAGTGGGATAATACAGAGTGAATATTAAAGTCAGGGTATAGGCTTGTCTAAGTTAAATCACCCCTAGAGAGAACCACCCGTAATTCAACGGACCTAGAATCTCTGGTGTTTACACTTTCTCCTCCTATCCTCCCAACTTCACTCCTAAATCTCAATACCCCAAGCTCATCAAGTACTGCTTACCCATTTTGAAGGTCCAGTATGGCAAGGTGGCTTGTGGGTCGCCCCAACGCGTTTCCCTAAGAGCTTCCTCAGGGGGCAATGAAGCAGCTGTATGTGGATGGATACCTGGCCTTGGTATTCCCTTGTCATATCTCTAAACTCGTAAAAGAGCTCTCTAAACTCTTGGAGCGCCTGGTCTATTCCCGCCTCACCCGTTACCTCTCCGCTCACTCTCTTCTAGATCCATTACAGTCTGGTTTCCGCCCCCTTCACTCTACAGAAACTGCCCTCATCAAAGTGACCAATGACCTTCTGACAGCAAAACGTAATGGTGACCACTCTCTGCTTTTTCTTCTTGACCTCTCTCCAGCTTTTGACACAGTCGACCATCAGCTCCTACTCTCTATGCTGCACTCCATTGGCATAAAGGACACTGCTCTCTCCTGGCTCTCCTCCTACCTTTCTGACCGCTCTTTCAGTGTATCTTTTGCTGGCTCCACTTCTTCCCCTCTTCCCCTCACTATTGGAGTCCCTCAGGGTTCAGTCCTTGGCCCTCTCCTCTTCTCTCTCTACACAGCCCCGATTGGACGCACCATCAGCAGATTTGGCTTTCAGTACCATCTTTATGCTGATGACACACAACTATACACTTCAGCCCCTGACCTTACCCCTGCGGTATTAAAGAACACCAATGACTGTCTAGCTGCAGTTTCCAATATCATGTCCACTCTCTATTTGAAACTAAACCTTTCCAAAACTGAACTTCTTCTGCTCCTCCCATCCACTAACCTCCCTAAATCGGACATCTCTCTGTCTCTGTGTGGTACCACGATAACGCCTAGGCAGCAGGCTCGCTGTCTGGGTGTTATGTTTGTCACTGATCTCTCCTTCTCCTCCCACACGCAATCTCTCGTCCACCTCCTGTCGCTTACACCTGAAGAATATCTCTAGAGTCAGCCCCTTTCTCACCATGGAAACAACAAAAACCCTCACCGTGGCCCTAATCCATTCCCGCCTTGACTATTGCAATTCTCTATTAAGCGGCCTCCCCCTCACCAGACTTTCTCCTCTCCAGTCCATCCTTAATGCAGCAGCCAGGATCACCCATCTAGCCAATCGTTACTCAGATGCCTCTGCTCTGTGCCAGTCATTGCACTGGCTGCCCGTATATTACAGGATCAAATTCAAATTGCTTGCTCTCACCCACAAAGCTCTTCACAGTGAAGCACCCCCCTACCTCTCCTCCATCATCTCTGTCTATCACCCCACCCGTTCTTTACGTTACTCAAATGATCTTCGAATAACATCTGCACTAATCCGATCCTCCCACTCCCGTCTCAAAGACTTCTCCAGAGCTGCACCAATCCTCTGTAATTCTTTACCCCAAGAAATCAGGACTATCCACAATTTGCATGGCTTCAGACGATCCCTAAAAACGCATCTTTTTAAGGCGGCCTATCATACTCCCTAATAGAAGTCCTTTGTACTGTAGACAGTGAATGGGCTATCCCTCTGGACATTACTCTTCTACAAACTGCACCAAACCAAAAAGGTCTACACAGACTGTATAATGACCATTCATGTAAGCTTATTTCTATGCCCCATTTCCTCAAGATGCCTGGACCATCAGTGCAATAAGCTCCTGTACCTTGTGCAACCCCTATCCCGTTGTAGATTGTAAGCTCTTTTGAGCAGGGTCACCTTAATTTCTTGCTTTATTTATTGTATTTTCTTTTTACATTGATTCTATGCCTATTGTTTTGTATCGAATTAATGTACTTTATTATTATGTATAATGTAGCTTTATTATTATTATTATATTATTATTATTATTATTATTAAAAGGGCCAGTTAATATGGTGGTTATGGTGTTCTCCACAAGGAGCCACCCCTTGGCTGGGTCCTTCCCTGGAGGGATATCTGGCTATTTCTGTGTTTGAGACTCCTAACCGAGGCTCCACAGACTCTATTTGCATATTCATAATTCCCAGGGGGCAATGCGCCTAGGAATTCACTGTGTTGAGTGCTTTAGCCAGCTGCCCACAGTGTTTTCTTGGACTAGTCTCCCTGAGATCAGTGAATGCTTTGTGATGTTGATCTACTAGGCCCTGCTCCCACCTAGCCAGAATCCTACTCCACACTGATGAGGGGCAACACCCCGAAACAGCTGTCTGTGGATGGATATCTGGCCTTGGAATTCCCTTGTCATATCTCTAAACTCGTAAAAGAGCTGGATATTGACTAAAAGGGCCACTTAATGTGGTGGTTATGGTGTTGTTCGCAACGGGCCACCCCTTGGATGGGTCCTTCCCTGGAGGGATATCTGGCTAGTCCTGTGTTCGAGACTCCTAACCGAGGCTCCACAGACTCTATTTGCATACTCATAATTCCCAGGGGGCAATGTGCCTAGGAATTCACTGTGTTGAACGCTTTAGCCAGCTACCCGCAGTGTTTTCTTGGACTGGTCTCCCTGAGATCAGTGAATGCTTTGTGATGTTGGTCTACTAGGCCTGGCTCCACACTGATGAGGGGCAACACCCCAAAACAGCTGTCTGTGGATGGATACCTGGCCTTGGTATTGCCTTGTCATATCTCTAAACTCGTAAAAGAGTTGGATATTGCCTAAAAGGGCCACTTAATATGGTCGTTATGGTGTTCTCTGCAAGGAGCCACCCCTTGGCTGGGTCTTTACCTGGAGGGATATCTGGCTAGTCCTGTGTTTGAGACTCCTAACCGAAGCTCCACAGACTCTCTTTATTGCCGCTTGTCCTTCTTGTTCCCGCAATAAACCCAAGAGGCTGCCTACTGGTAATCTTTTGTCTCTTCCCATACCATCCGCCTATTGATGGCACATTTTCATGGATTTCATTACGGACTTACTGGTGACTTCTGGTTGTACTGTAATATGGGTCATAGTGGATCGATTCTCCAAGATGGGTCACTTTGTCCCACTGTCCGGTCTTCCCTCTACATCCAAGCTGGTGAAGTTGTTTGTCCAGCATATTCTCAGTCTTCATGGTTTATCTCTTCACAGTGTGTCCAACAGGCAAGTGCAGTTCTTGTCCCAGTTCTGGTGATCCCTCTGCAAGCTGCTGTATGTCTCCCTGGATTTTTCCTCAGCATATCACTAGCAATCCAATGGCCAGGTGGAACAGGTGAATCAGGTACTCACCAACTACCTGCAACACGTTGTCAATGCCCACCATAGTGACTGGGTTGCTTTGTTGCCATAAGCAGAGTTCTCTTATAACAACCATGACAGTGAGTCCTCTTATAGTTCTCCATTTTTTGTTTACGGGTATCACCCTAGGACTCCGACCCCCTTGAGTTCCGCTTCCAGAAATACAGCAGCCAAGGCCCTGGCTAGAGACTTCTCCAAAATCTGGTCCTTCCTTGGAACAAGCAGCCACGCGGATGAAGGATCATGCCAATAAGAGACATCTGGGTCCCTCTCCACTCCAACCTGGGGACAAGGTATGGTTGTCTTATAGGCACATTCGTCTCAAGGTCCCCTCCTAAAAGTTGGCTCTTTGGTTCATCGGTCCTTTAGATGTGCTTCATAGGATCAATGAGGTATGCTACCACTTGAAGTTGTCTCCCTCTTTGCAAATCCACAACTCTTTTCATGTCTCTCTCCTTAAGCCTGTCGTCCTAGGACACTAATTCCTCATACTCTGCCTTCTCCTTTCTCTGCTGGTGATGTCTTCGAGGTTAAGAACATTCTTAACATGAAACGGAGAGGAAACAAGATGTTGTTTTTAGTTGTATGGAAGGGTTACGGTCTGGAGGAAAGGTATTGGGAACTTATGGAGAATATTAAGGCTCCCCATCTGAATTTAAAGGTTTTTTGATGCAATGTCCCTACCAGTAGGACCCGTTTCCAGGGGACTGGGAGATCGGGTCCTGTTTTGCTGCAGGCTGATTTTATTTAAAGGGCCAGCGCACCCTTTTTAGAAATCACCTCTCAGCCAATCACTGAGAGGTTTTTGTGTATTGAAGGCTGTCACTCCTTAGAGAGGTGCCTAGGCAACTTTGTACTGTGGTTGAAACGTTGCTGTGCTCAGGTCCCCGGATCAACACTTGCTCCCTATTGATTATTTCCATTAACACCTGATGTTTCCTTTTTAGTGCTGGTGTCCTAGTCCTGGTCTTATGGCTGCTTAGAGTCTTTCCATTCTAGCCTTCAAACTTGCGAGCTGAGTCGGTATCCTCCAGACCCCTCTGGACCATCCCTCAGTGACATAGCCTCAAGCTTCCTCAGGATTCTCCTGGCTATCACGGTCACTTGCTAGTTTGCCCCATCTAGTTCCCAGGATCTCTTGCCCCCTCATCGACTCTGTTCCCCTCAGGTGGCCTCTCTGCACTTAGAGCCTCTGTGGCCATGCCGGGTCAATCCCCATACAGGGGTTCGCTCACTGGTGCTACCTCGGGGAATTCGGTACCTTGACCCAAGAGGTCTTCTCCTGTGGGTTCTCCTATTGTCTTTCATAAACTTTTGCATTTCTCTGATGTCCTAGACCAGCTGGTTCCTTGTGTTCAGCTTCCACAGAAGTCTCTGTGGTCTAGTAGGTCCACTATCCATGTTACCACCTCCTTAGGCATGACAGTACCAAAGTGTTTACAGTTCTGTGCGGCAAGCAAGTTAAGTAAAAGACAGTTTAAAACAAAACAATCATCTGGATGTGTCGATACCCAGTGGAAGAACCCTGGCCTGCATGAGGGCCTAACTGCAGGTACGGCTTGCACACCACAAGAATACAGACCCAATCAGAGTCACCTGAACTATCCCTTTCCCTCTTGCTCTGTGGAGGTGGCTGGAGCACCCAAGGCCTCGACTACCACGCCAAGTGGAGGGCAGAGCCCTCCACCTGCGACTACTGCCCCCGACCACCCTCACAGAATCACACTAATTGGGCTCCCTTGCCTTTTTTCCATAATGCATTCTTGTGCCATTTTGTTCCCAGATACACAACACCATCCATCCATGTAATGTAAAAGAATACGTTTTTATCAGACCATGTCATCTTCTTCCATTGCATTACATACACATCTCTTCTATTGCCAAATGCAGAGACTTTTGATTGAGAATGAGGATCAGCATGAACACTCTGACTGGTTTAGGGCATTGCAGTGCCAAAGTAATCAAGATGTGATTCAGGGGTGTAACGACCATTGTTGCAGCGGAGTTGGCCGTGACTAGGCCCGAGGGTACAGTGGCCTGCTGACCTCAGTGTCTGCTTCAGCTAGATCTGTGTCCTTGCCGAGAATGCAGATCAAACTGAAATTCATTGCGGAAACAAGCTGCGGGCACAGAGGCTATGAGCTGATGTTGGAGGAGCCGCAACAGGGGGCAGTGCATGACAGTGACATTATCAGCCTTGTTGCGCAGTCTGATGTTAGGGGTTGGGTTGTGTGCTGGCTCCAGAAGACACTAAGCAATATGGGAACAGAGGAAAGATGAGTAGAATGGTTTTGTTTCAAATGATGTGTTAGGGACAGAATGGGGACACATATACCAGGATTGGGACCATGTAAACCAGGATAGAGACATATATACCAGGAAGGGGACATATACACCAGGATGGTGACCATATAAACCAGGTGTGGTATGGCAATGGCTGCATTGTAAATGGCCGGTATGTACTGCAGAGGTGGTTATGCTCTGTAATGTAAATATGGAGGTTTTGCTGGATCTTATAGTTCCACAAGATCCTAATTTAGATCCAGGTTTGTGTATGCAGAGGAAACATGGGTGTGTCCGACTAGACACACTGCTCCACCTATGGGTGTGTCTCAGGATGCTTAATGGAGGCTGCATTTGACATGTGTCAGTCAGAGACTGAGTGTGAGTGAGTCTGCAGAGTGCTTGGCCATGAACAGAAGCCAGACAGCCATGCTGTGACAAACAGTTTTTTAGAGGTCCTGTGTGGACTGACAGCAAGAGTGCTGTGTGCCAGAAAGGTCCTACAGGTCAGTAGCACATAGTGAAGGACCAAGCCTGTTTGGAGCCTGCCATAGCTGCAGAGAAGGTAATGGAAGGTAACCCTGTTATGTTTGCTTTGCCTATAAAGCCAGGGATGGCATATGTTTAGGTTTGCATATAGCGGTTTATGACCTTAATAATAAACCGACTGGACTATTTATATGAAAAATCGTGCCTGTGCCCCTCGATCTGGCAGCAAGCGAGTGTCCCCCAACACACAGAGTGAGCATATTATCACACAGGATGGGGACATAAAGTGAAGGAAATAATTATTTGATCCCTTGGTGATTTTGTATGTTTGCCCACTGACAAAGACATAAACAGTCTATAATTTTGAGGGTAGGTTAATTTTAACAGTAAGAGATAGAACATCAAAAATAAAATTCAGTAAATCCCATTGTCTAAATTATATAAATGTATTTGCATTTTGCAGAGAGAAATAAGTATTTGATCCCTCTGGCAAGCAAGACTTAATATTTGGTGGCAAACCCTTGTTGGCAAGCACAGTAGTCATACTTTTTTTTGATGATGTTTGCCCACATGTGAGGAAGAATTTTGGTCAACTCCTCTTTGCAGATCATCTCTAAATCATTAAGTGGAAGTGTCTGAGTAACGGTTAGCCAGATAGGTTATCCTGGCTGCTGCATTAAGGATAGACTGAAGAGGGGGAAAGCCTAGTGAGGGGAGACCAGTTAATAAAGAATTACAAAAATCAAGGGAGATGAGGGTTTTTGTTGTTTCCATGGTGAGAAAAGGGCGGATTCTAGAGATGTTCTTCGGGTGTAAGCAGCAAGAACGGGCGAGAGAATGTATATAGGAGGTGAAGGAAAGATCGGTGTCAAACATAACACCCAGACAGCGAGCCTGTTGCCTAGGCGTTATTGTGGTGCCGCACACTGAGAGGGACATGTCAGATTTAGAGAGGTTAGAGGAGGGTGGGAGCAGAAGAAGTTCAGTTTTGGAAAGGTGGAGTTTTAGATAGAGAGCAGACATGATGTTGGAAACTGCGGTTAGACAGTCATTGGCATTCTGTAAAACAGCTGGTTAATGTCAGGGGACGAAGTGTATAGTTGTGTGTCATCAGCATAAAGATGGCACTGGAAGCCAAATCTGCTGATGGCCTGTCCAATCGCGGCTGTGTAAAGAGAGAAGAGGACTAAGGACTGAACCCAGAGGCACCCCAATATTGAGGAGAAGAGGAAAGGAAGTGGATCCAGCAAATGATACACTGAAGGAGTGGTCAGAAAAATAGGAAGAGAACCAAGAGAGAGCGGTGTCCTTTATGCTGATGGAGTGCAGCATAGCGAATAGGAGATGGTGTTCAACACTGTCAAAAGCTGCAGAGAGATCAAGAAGAATAAGCAGAGAGTCTACACCATTACGTTTTGCTGTCAGACGTTCATTGGTCACTTGGATGAGGGCAGCTTCTGTAGAGTGTAGGGGGCGGAAGCCAGATTGTAAAGGATCAAGAAGAGAGTGAGTGGAGAGGTAACGGGTGTGGTGGGAGTAGAACAGGCACTCCAAGAGTTTAGCGATGAAAGGGAGGTTGGAGACTGGTCTGTATATATGTCACGGTGTAGAAAATAATGATAAGGGAATGGCAGTTACGGGCCAGGTGACCAGAGAAGACTAGTCTGACCCTAGTCTCGGAACCCTGAATGACCCTGATCCCGAAGGTATCTCTGATGGTGAGAAGGTTTGGATCTCCAGCCTCTCCCTAAAACTCCTCCACCAGCCCTGCGCTATTCCCCCCTCACCTCCCTCCACAAACGTCAACCATGCAGCTCTTAAAGACAAACACATACACAGCAGCATCCAGCAATGTCAGCGCCAACTAAGCACGTGACAGTACCGCCTCGTTTAAGAGAGACCTCCGGACTCGACTACGGCACATCCGAAATAAGTCCACATCCCCTGAGCGACGAGATATGAAGGACATGACGGGTTGCAAAACCTGGGGTAGGTCAAGGCGGTACAGCACAGGATTACAAATAGCCGATATCCGAAACGGTCCTATAACCCCAGAACCAGGAGCCCCAGCAGAAGACCTCCACCTGATGTGTTTGGACAACACCCACACATACTCATTAACTCTCAGGTCTGGACCTGCACATTTATTTTGAAATCTGCGGTTACAGATAGAGGGCACACATTCAGGATAGTAAACTGCAGCAGTGTCCCCCTGGGGCCCAGGGTTCCCTCCCCTGGAGTGCACAGAAGGAAGCACCATGCCTTCTCGGCCCCTCCTCCTGGAACGACGCCTAGACCCACCATTGATCCTAGGTGTAGTCTGGACTCCACCCCCTTTTCCAGGCACACTCCCAGTCACTTCTGAAAGTGGGGTAGGAGTCAGTGCAACCAGTATGGTAGAAATAGTTGTAGCGAGGCAATTACTTACACTGAAAGCCCCCCAAGTTACAACCTTTCTGGCCCACCAGTCAATCACTGGGTTGTTTTCTTCAGCCAGGGAAGGCCCAATACAATGGGAGTGGGCAGGTTTTCCAAGAGGTGACAGGACAGAACCTCCCAGTGGAGAGTTCCTATGATCAAGTTCACATTACGCACCACTTGGGAGAGGACCTTCTGGCTGAGTGGAACTGAGTCGATCGAGGTGATGGGAATGGGTCTCACTAAAGCACTGCTGGTGAGATCATAAGCCCAAGCAGAGCGAGAATCCATCAAATGGACCCCCGCTCCGCTTTCGACCAGAATTGGCACAGTCTCGGTCTTACCATCCACCACACCTCGGCAGACAGTGTGAATGGAGACTTAGCGAGGAAGGAAAGATAAACTCTCTGGTCGTTTCCTTCTGAATGGCCCGAGGTAGGCTGTTTCTGAGACTGCATATTCTTGGAGCAAAGTGGACAAACCGTGATAAAATGGTCAGATTTTTCACAGAAAAAACATGCCCCGCCCACTTGGTGAACAGTAGCCACAGGAGATTTAGCACGAGAACCTACTGCCCCCAACTGCATGGGTTCATCGGGTATAGTCTCCTCAGCAGGGATATGTACAGGAAACGAAGCAGGTCTCGGTCTCTCCATAAGGCATCTGTCAACCCGTATGGCTTGGGACATCGCAGCCTCCAAAGACTCATGTGCAGCATACTGAACCAGGGTGTCTTGCAGCCTAGCTGACAAACCCAAGCAGAACTGACTCCGGAGGGCTGAGTCATTCCACTGGGTGTCAGTTGCCCATCTCCGAAACTCCGAGCAGTACTCCTCCACTGCTCGTGTGCCCTGCTTGAGTTTACGGAGATTACACTCAGCAAAGGTCACCCTATCTGGTTCGCCATACACCTGAGCCAGAGCAGCAATAAACCCGTCCACCGACCGCCACGATGGTGAGTCAGCTGGGAGGGAAAAGGCCCAGGTCTGGGGGTCCCCTTTAAGAAGGGAGACTATAATCCCCACCCGCTGTTCCTCACTTCCCGATGAACGGGGCTGGAGCCTGAAATAAAGCTTATAGGCTTCACGGAAAACAAAAAATGTGTGTCTTCACACAGAAAACCCATCTGGAAGAGAGACCTTGGGTTCTGGCATGGCCTGAGCATGAGCCTACGCCAGGTAACCCCTGACTTGCTGCAGCCGTTGCACTGCCTGAGTCTGCAGACCAGTTACCTCTTCAGAGATGGTCTGCATCAGGCGAGAAAATGCATCAGCTGAGGCAGTTTGAGACATAGTGTCTCAAGGGAAAGGGTATGGGCTGCTGATAATATCACGGTGTAGGAAATAATGATAAGGGAATGGCAGTTACGGGCAGGGTGACCAGGGAAGACTAGTCTGACCCTAGTCTAGGAATCCTGAATGGCCCTGATCCCGAAGGTATCTCTGATGGTGAGAAGGTTCGGGCCTCCAGCCTCTCCCTAAAACTCCTCCACCAGCCCTGCGCTATTCCCCCCTCACCTCCCTCCACAGAACTGGGATACAGCAACTCCAAAGGAAAGGACATCAGCCACACAAACACACAGGTCAGCACAGCACGGCTTCCTGGCATAGAGTGAGACTCTATCAGCAGCACCACCTGGTGGAAGGAGAGACTACTTAAAGGCTAGGGGGAGGGCAGTTCAGGTGAGTCACACATTAACCCCTCAACCAGCAGTTGAACCTAACAGTGAATGCAGTTCTGGAATACAACACAGGAGGCAAAGACCCTCACAACTGTCAACCATGCAGCTCTTAAAGACAAACACATACACAGCAGCATCCAGCAATGTCAGCGCCAACTAAGCGCATGACAATATATTAGTGTAGGATGGTCAAGAGAAGTTTTCTTTAATAATGGAGTAATGATAGATTGTTTGAAGGAGGAGGGTAAGATGCCAGAGAGATTGAAGATTTTGGTTAGGTGAGTGGTGACCACTGGAGAGAGAGACTGGAGTAGGTGTGAGGGGATGGGGTCAGTGGTGCATGTAGTGGGATTAGAGCAAGAGAGAAGCCTGGAGACTTCATCTGTGAAATGTGGAGAGTGAGCCAGAGGAGATGTGGGGAAAATGAGAGTAGCAGCGCCAGGATGGGGACATATATATGAGGATGGGGACCATGTTTACCAGAATGGGAACATATATGATAGGATGGGAAACATATATACCATGATGGAGACATATATACAAGGAGGAGGACATACATACCAGAAGGAGGACCATATATGCCATGATGGGGGACATATATACCAGGATGGAGGACATATATACCAGAATGAAGACATATATACCAGATGTAGGACAAGATATACCAGGATGGGGACATATATACCAGGATGGAGGACATATATACCAGGATGGGCCCAGTATAAGGAACAGCTATGTCAGGATAGGGGACATTTATACTAGGATGGGGACAAACATATATAACAAGATGGGGGACATTAAAACACAATGAAGGGGGGCAATTCATAAGCCTTTATAGGATTTAAAACTATTCAAGGGCCCACACATCTGGCCAGCGTGTGTGTGTGGGTGGGAGTGGGGGAGGGAACAAGGTCCAAATCTCACACTGGCCCACCAGACTCTAGTTACATCACTGATGTGATGTATTGTATATTCTGACACCTTTTATTTATAGTCATTATTTTCTTTTCAATAGTCTGCTCTTTTGTGGTATAAAACTAGATTTGCTAGCCTTTATGTGCATAAATGAGCATTGGGCAATCATGACACTGGCACATCAGACATCCATCCTTGGACCACTTTTGGCAGGTATTAATACATACCCAGAACACCCCACAATACCTGCCGTAATGGATGGAGATGCATTCTCCTAGTCGTATAGCCAACACAATATGGCCCAGGTCAGAATCTCTTATCTCAGATTTTTTGCTTGCTCATTTTCCCAGGTTCCAACACATCAACTTGTAGAATTGACCTTTCCATTGTTGTATAATAAATAAAAATGCATGATAAATGCCATTGTCAAGAGATCATTTTTTCACTTCACCTCTCAATAGTTATAATTCTGAAGTTAGTTTCTTACTCGTCCACTTTCTTATTTGGGGTTGAACTTGGTTTCTTATTTGGCTATTATTTATTTTCTGATTTTTACTGGTTTAACAACAAAAATAAAACATCACAAGTATACAATACAATGCAGTCATAGGACCTGTTGGGAATACACTTAAAAGCAGGTACAAAAATTATAAAACAGGCACAAAATGGGCATCAAAGTGGGCACCATGACATGTTATTGAAGGGGTTGAATGGCTTTGGGCCACTGATCTCACACCACCATTACATACATAATCTAATTCAGATAATTCCAGCCTGACCCATAAAAACAACTTCAGCATCAATCGTTTTATAGTATGGCTTACTGTTGTACGACGTGAACCATCTCTAGGTGGCAGTACACTCTAAGCAAAAATGCACAATAACTAAAAAATAACTCCTGCTACCTATAAAGCGATGATCATAGTATAGGAAGAGTATAAGGAGCAAATGCTTAGAGGCCTCCGTCAATTAAGGCCTTCATCTCTCAGCTCTATAAATTACTTTGTGTATAAATAAATGAGAGGTTGAAAAGTTTTTAAATGTACATCGAATGATATAAAGTTTTAATATGTGGATGAATAGAATGATTATGCAGCTTTCATTGCAAAAATGTGTAAATGTAAAGACTTATATTTTAATATTTTGACACACAAAAAAAGTTGTTGTTTTTATAAGGCTGGAAACACACTGTCTGAGTGACATGCGAGTTACTGGCATGAGTCTCGGATCACTCACCCAGTATGGCCTCCAATAGGTGTACATACTGTAGTAAAGACATGTCAATTAACTGGAGAGGAGCAGGGAAAAGCCAGCCAGGGTCCACAGCAAACTTGTCAGGTCCCTGTAGGCCCCGGTCAGCATTTTTCAGAAATTCTGAGGTGTTTTAGAGTAAAATATGCTTGGCTACAATCACACAACCAGTGTCTTTCATGCTGCCCATGCTTCAAGCAGCATACATTTAATGATAGGTTTATATAAATTTACTAACACTCAATTTAAGTTATATGACTTTGTTGATTTGGGAAGGTCCCGATTCATTTTTTATTTTGCATCATCTTGATTTGGCTCTATTAGCAAATACTTAGGTTTTAATAGATCTCGACCCTCTAAACATATTTCCTTCCATACAAAAATAAAATTTCTGTTATTTATAAATAGAATGAAATAGGAACCAACTAGAATAGGTGATATCTCTTTTTGTGTTGTTGATTAACAAAATTGGGAGCAGATTTGTAAGGGGATAGACAATTGAAAAGATGCATGCAGCACTGGCTATAAGCGAACACCACCGCGCCGCGGCATGAGCAGCGCGGGGCTTGGAGCAAACAGAGCGGCGCGGGTGTAATACGTCACCCGGTGCCGGAAATGACGCGATTCGCGTCACACAGCCCCACTGCAGCACGGCCGACGCATAACAGAGCGGGGAGGTGGCGCATTTGAATCAGAGATCAAGATCACGCCTATTGAGGCGTGTTATCATGAAGAGGGAGAGCCTGGCTGGGTGACTATGCATACAATAGTCACTAATTATCATCACTAATGAGGTACTGTAATAATGTTTATCTTCATTCTCAGTAGATGCTTTTAGGAGCTAAAAGGAGTGTAGGGTAAGTGTTACTATGCTCTAGGGACAGCTTTTAATAGCTTTAGAGGTGTTTTGGGGGTGACAGGATCCCTTTAAGGCTTGAATTGAACTTCGCTTCTGGATATCCCTAGCTGTTACTACACTTTTTCCTGGACCTGACCCCGGATTGTTTTGACCTCTCTTTACTACCAGTAAGTAGTAATATTAGTATATTTACTTTCTGTTATTACAGTCTGTTTTCTGCACATCAGAGATTAGTTATTACTGTAGTGACTCGTGTCACATTACAATTGACCGTTTAATTTTGTATTTTCCCCACCTATGGATCCATTACGTACTTTGTGTGATCACATAGCAGATCTGACTCAGTTAGTCCAGGATCTGGCCTTGGAACAACAACACAAACTAGCAGCCTCACAGGCTCAGTTACAGGGCTAGATGTCTGGTGCTTTTCATGCCCCTCAGAATCTCTCTCCTCTCACCGCTGTCATGATGTCTGAACCTTCTGATGTATCTTTAAGCCCCACTGAACCTGTTGTAGCACTCCCTGACAAATTTTCTGGGGAAAAAGACTAGTTCAGAATTTTCAAGGAGAGTTGTAAATTATTTTTTACCTTGCACCCTCGGTCATCTGGGAATGAGTTACAATGGGTGGGTATTATAATGTCACTTTTGTGTGGGGGAAAAAAAGAGGCTGAAATCTTACCTCCTCACCATCCCTATGATTGTGCTATTAATCTCAAGGCTCGCTTGTATAATTTGTCGGGTCCAGAGTGGACAACCATGAAAGTGTATATTGCTGAAAGTTTACGAAAAGGCCATATCCGTCCTTCATCGCTGGTAGCCCCAGTTTCTTTTTTGTTAAAAAGAAAGATGGATGTCTTCGTCCCTGCTTTGATTTAAATGAACTAAACAAAAATAACTGTTAAAAATACCTATCCTCATCCACTCATCCCCGATCTATATAATCAGCTTTCAGGGGCCAACCGGTTTTCCAAACTGGATCTCAAAGGGGCATATAATCTGATGCATATTCATGAGGGTGATGAGTGGAAGACAGCGTTTTTAATATCTGAGGGTCTTTTTGAAAATCTTGTCATGCCTTTTGGTCTTACTAATGCACCTGCTGTTTTTCTGAATTTTATGAATAATATTCTTTCTGATTATATTGGGAGATTTATTGTGGTTTATTTAGATGATATTGTAAAGGTACCCTTACACAACGCAATATCGAGTCAATATCACCTGCAATTTCACGGGAGTGCACACGTTTTTGACACTTTTCCAAGATTGCCTTGTAGTTGTCACACGGGGTGATATCGTAGGCAACGCAACTAGGATGATGAAAGCAACTTTCGTTCGCTGGGCATGAGCAACCCAGCGAGCGATATTTATCAATGTAAAAATAGGGGAAGTTGCTTTCATCATCGCTATTGCGGTGTCACACTGAACGATCTTACCATATCGCTTATGCAACATCGCCTGATTTAAGTGAGTACAAATAAATCAGGCTATGTCGCTCCAGTGATAAATTGCAGTCTCATCACCCTGTTCCACGACACGACGCACACACGATATCAATTGCAATTGACCACACCATGTGACTTTGGGGCGATATTGCAGGCGATATTGGGTCGTGTAACGGTACCTTAATTTTTTCACCTGATCTAAATTATATCTGGGCATAGCCAGGATCTCAAGACCCGTTTATATAGTAGATACAAACAGCTATAATCCTAATATTGACTCAGGACAGATTAAAGCAGGTAAATACTGATAAACTTCAATAATACACTTATCTGGTTCCTGATTTCCTCCGCTCAACACGTTTCTTCCTATTCCGAATATTGTAGGATTCATCAGGAGAGAACAGATAATGAAGCTGCAGGGAAAGATAGTTATCCCTGGGATGCCATGAGGGCCAACAATAATCCCCTCTCCATTCAGTTGATGGCGCCAGATAAGTGTATTATTGAAATGTATCAGTAATGACGTGCTTTAATCTGTTCTGACTCAACATTAGGATTATAGCGGTTTGTGTCTCTATAAACGGGTCTTGAGATCTGGGCAATGCCCCTATACAATTGTACTATGATTGGTGATATCAGCAAAAACAGTGCTGACTATATCATTGAGTGTCAGCTCATGTTTTGGTATTATCATTTTTTACACTAAGATTATGTTGGGCCTTGGATTATAGTATATATAGAACTGGTTTTTATATCTACTACCCGTTTAGAGGTATTGTGAATGGTTGTACTCATGAAAAACACTATTTGACTAAGTACTGTTGGCTACTATTACCATGTTATACCTTTGAATAATAAAGATTTGAATTAGTGTAATCATATGTGCCTTTTTTGAGTATAAGGGATAGACTCGCACTCTGTGAAGCCTCTTTTTCAGACACATGCACAAATTTATGTGTGACTAGTAGGACGGATGTCTGTCATTTTTTGGTGACTGATCCCTGGACATCAATGTAAGGTCCTAAATTTAGGTCCCTTGATCTGCTTGAAAATGAAGTTTTCAACACCTAGGAAAAATGGTGTCCTCGTAACTCGACGACTGACACTAGTTTTCCTAAATTGTAGGTACACTAGTGTCAGTCGTGGAGGTACGAGGACACCATTTTTCCTAGGTGTTGAAAACTTCATTTTCAAGCAGATCAATAATAGGGAGAGCACAGGGTTATTGGTATAACCCTTCCCCGTTCGATTGTGTTGAGGTGTGTACATAGAATAGGACATATTAGTCCAAGGTTTAGACAGTAAAATAAAAGTTAATAGTTTTTAGAAGTATACCCTCTTTGATTATGACCCTTTGTTTTATACCGGCAGTGCCTTATTTGACCACAATAGCTTTGCATTGATCATTTATTTGTCTTTTGGAATTTTTCTGGACTGTGATCTATTTAAATATGAAGAATGTACCATACTAAGCATACTGCAATTGAAGATAAACTTATTAAATATTTCACATTTGATATTTATATATTAACTAGATGGTGGCCCGATTCTAATGCATTGGGTATTCTAGAATATTTATGTAGTTTATTTATAAAGATTTTAAAATAATGCAATGAATACATAGGATTTTCCCCAATCAGCGACGCGGCTTCGTTCAATATATCTGAACATGTGACACCTCACCAGCGATCAGTAAGGTACCATCACACTTGGCGACGCTCCAGTGATCCCGACAAACGATGCGACCTGGTAGGGAGCATCAGTACGTGGTCGCTGGTAAGATTGTCACACTGAGTGAGACCGCTAGCGCCGGCTGGGGTAATTCCGCTGCGTGCTGCCGGGAGATGTCATCTTCCAGCTGTGTCACCACTGACCTCAGTGACAGGGTCAGCGATCTCACAGCGGGGTCCTGGTCGTTTCTGCGTGTCATACTTAGCGAGATCGCTAGCGCCGGTCGGGGTACTTCCGCTGCGAGCAGCCTGGAGATGACCGGTTGACTCCGGTCATCTCCCGGCTGCGCGGCCGCTGATCTCCGTGACAGGGTCAGCGATTTCACAGCAGGGACCTGGTCACTGCTGCGTGTCACACTTAGCGAGATCGCCAGCGCCGGTCGGGGTACTTCCGCTACAAGCAGCCAGGAGATGACTGGCTGACGCCGGTCATCTCGCTGCTGTGTCACCACTGAACTTCGTGCAGCAGGAGATGACCCGCGGCTTCTGTCGGGAGATCAGCAGCGCTAGCGGTAGCGGTGGCGTGTGTGGTTCAAATCCCATGCCAATTCGCGGCTGGACTGCGCCTGTCGCCATCCGCGACCAATTAACGACGCAGGATTTCCATTCCATACAGACAGAATTAGATGATTCTATTTATATATTAATCTGTTTACTTGGTCTTTCACTGCATGCAGGATATCTTTATATGGTACCACTGGAGAACCAAGTGCACTTGCACGCATTTCCGCTGCTCTGCCTGCTTTTGCCACGGCGTCCCCTGCTCTTGTTTGGTTGCCAGGCAACACTCCCTGGCTTCAGGGCACGCGCAGGAGGATGGACGCTTGCAGTGATGGTGGGGAGAGGTCTTGGCATGTGCGCACGCGCTACCGGCATCTCTTCAATTAGGGTATAGGGAAACACGTGATGAGTCACCTGATGATAGAAAAGGTCCTGTTGGTGTGTAATAGCCCACAGGTAACGGGATACGCAAGGACTGCACGGAACACAGAGTGTTAAACAAATGCACTTTTAATACAAGTGGGGGAAAAGTGCGGGAAAGAAGGGGAAGGAGCGGGAAGGTGTGCAAAAGTAAATACAATACATATAACCACTGTGACTAGTTTGCCGAGAATGCAAGGTCTCTGAATGTCTTTAAATAAAGAAATGCAAAGTCTTTATCAAGCGAGATGCAGTGTGTTCGTTTTCTTTCTATAACTTGTATATCGAACTGCAGAGTCCTTTCCTATCTGTCCCTAACTAAAACAGTGTGCACACTTTACTGCAAGTTTTACTGCGAGGTACCTCATTGCCGTTGGGGCCCGTAATTCGCTGACAGGCGTCTCTCGAGTGCAGTCCTTGTCTGGGATCTCTGCCTTGATCGTGCAGTCTGGCACCTCACTCCACATCCAGTCTCTTTAGGTCTGTGTCTGTCTCTGCAACACACATGGAAGTTGTCTCTCTTCTCCTTCTGGAGACCCCACCCATCCATCTCCTGGACTGTTCCATGTCACTCTCAGGAGCAGGGGGTTTTCTCTGCTATCCTTTCCTTTTTGGCAGCAGGTGGCAGTATAACACAAGGAAGAGTTCACAAAACAGTCCTTTAACCATATATATAAATGTTAACAGGTCTTACAGGTGTACAAGCGGGCACTCCTGATAATTAAGCCAAAGTGCAAACAAGTGAAACATATGTTGGGGTTATAATTCAGAGGGGAATACCCTTTAACTGCTTATTTTTACACCAGGTATTATGGGACAATTTAACTCTGCACATATCCATACCTTAATCTTAGGCTGGCTTCACACCATGGTGACATCCGATCCGGGACTGTCAGGGATGAACCTGACAGCCCCGGACCGGATCAGCACACAGAACTGGATGCCCTCCGGACCGGTGTGCAGCCGGACGCAGCTGCCGGTGCTGATAAATCAGGACCGTGGGGAGCTAGCCGCGGTCCTGAAATTACATCAGCGTGCAGCCGAAGGTGTCCGGTTCCCGGATCCTCCCGGATCGGGGCAATCCGACCCCATAGGCTCCCATTTCATGGAGCGCCGGATTGACCCGGATCCGGGAGTATCCGGGAGAATCTGGGAGGATTCAATTTGGGGAGACTTTTCTCCCCGGACACAAATGGTGCATACTCCAATTTTGTGTCCGGGAGAAAAATCTGATTCCTCCCGGATTCTCCCGGACACATGGAAACCAGATGGCAGACAGCTGCCATATGGCTCCATCCGGCCCCATAGGATACTATGGGGCCAAAATCCGGTTTACACCGGACAGCTCCAGATCGGATTGTACCGTGGTGTGAAGCCAGCCTTATAGGGCCATTATGCCTATGATTACTATGTCTTCATGTTTACATATGATTAATTGATTTATTGAACTTATTTGGTGACATCAAATCTGACCTTCTGGCCTATTACTCTTCATATCTATATGTATATAATGGTTATGCTGGATTATTTGTATATGGTTGTCAGTTTATGCCTGTCCAAAATTGTCTGTTGATCATCTGCAGTGCTATTTTACTGTCACCACTGTCATGCACTTCTTTTTGTGTAATATATTATGTCTCACTTTCTGGGTGCTAAATAAATTTAAGTTATGCATTTTGTATAGCATTTTGGCTCCACATTTTTGGTTTACTTTTTCAACATTTATCTTTTTTGGTGTTGAGCCGCTTGAGCCTTATTCAGTAGATATACCCTCTTTTAATATATTGCCTAATGGATTACCGTATATACTCGTGTATAAGCCGAGTTTTTCAGCCCAAAATTTGGGCTGAAAAGTCTCCCCCTCGGCTTATACACGGGTCTATACGGTAGGCTGCGTGGTGGGGGCTGTGGAGGCTGGAGGAGGCGGGGGGAGGCTGCTGTATGAGCGGCCCCATCACGTGGGGCCGCTCATTATATATGCACTGCTTCCCCCTGTCAATGAGCGGCAAGGGGAAGCAGTGCATATATGCCCCCCAAATGCTGGCACTCTCCCCCCTTGTAAGGGCCCCCCCCCGCTGCTTATATTACCATCCCGGTCTTCTGCTCAGCACCGCTCCTCGGTGCTCCGTCCTCACTGCTCCCGTCCTGCTACATCCGGGATCTCCGGCCGTCGCGTGATGACGTCATATGCCTGCGACGGCCGGAGATCCCGGATGTAGCAGGACGGGAGCAGTGAGGACGGAGCACCGAGGAGCGGTGCTGAGCAGAAGGACCGGGATGGTAAGAGAAGCAGCGGGGGGGGGCCCTTACAAGGGGGGCGAGTGCCGCATTTGGGGGCTGCTGGGTACCCCTGGGGGCTGCTGGGTACCCCCAGGGGGCTGCTGGATACCCTCTGGGGGCTGCTGGGTACCCCCAGGGGGCTGCTGGGTACCCCGGGGGCCTGCTGTATGTACCTCGGGGGCCTGCTGTATGTACCCCCGGGGGCCTGCTGTTTGTACCCCCGGGGGCCTGCTGTTTGTACCCCCGGGGGCCTGATGTATGTACCCTCGGGGGCCTGCTGTATAAACCCCCGGGGGCCTGCTGTATGTACCCCTGGGGGCCTGCTGTATGTACCCCTGGGGGCCTGCTGTATATACCCGGGGCCTGCTGTATATACCCCCGGGGGCCTGCTGTTTGTACCGGGCTGCTGTATGTACCCCCGGGGGCCTGCTGTATGAACCCCCGGGGTCCTGCTGTATAAACCCCGGGGGCCTGCTGTATATACCCCTGGGGGCCTGCTGTATAAACCCCTGGGGGCCTGCTGTATATACCCCCGGGGGCCTGCTGTATGTACCCCCGGGGGCCTGCTGTTTGTACCCCTGGGGGCCTGCTGCTTGTACCCCCGGGGGCCTGCTGTATAAACTCCCGGGGGCCTGCTGTATAAACCCCCGGGGGCCTGCTGTATATAACCCTGGGGGCCTGCTGTATATACCCCTGGGGGCCTGCTGTATATACCCCTGGGGGACCTGCTGTATACCCCTGGGGGCCTGCTGTATACCACTGGGGGACTGCTGTATGCGATACTACTGGGGCCTGTATACCACTGGGAGGGCCTGTATACCACACTGCTGGGGGCTGTATACCTCACTGCTGGGGGTTGTATACCTGTGCTGGAGTCCACCCTCGGCTTATACGCAAGTCAATAAGTTTTCCCAGTTTTTGGGGGCAAAAGTAGGGGGGTCGGCTTATACACGGGTCGGCTTATACACGAGTATATACGGTATTCGACTTTTTCTCAAATGGAATCAAAGTAAAAGAAGGTGGCTTCAGCTAATGCCACAACAAAGGAAGATCATCATCACTGGGTGCTTTCACATTGGCATTTTTGCCCGGATCCGGCAGATGTGGACAAAAAACAGTATCTGCCGCAAGTGCCGCCTAACGGCACTTAAAATGTGTTCAAAGTGCTGCCCATTGTGTTGGATTGTAAATGCAACCCTCTTCTCCCACTCTTGGCACACTGATTGCAACACCGCAGAAGAAATGCTGGCACAGACTTCCAGTATCCATTGTATCAGATGCTGCACATCTTGTATCTTCACATCATAGACAATTGCCTTCAGATGAGTGATGAGCAAAACTTTTTTGTGAATGGTGAAGTTAACAAACAAAACCACCGCTATTGGTGTGACACTAACCCACAGTGGAAAGATCTCTCTAAGACTGTTGGAACACAAAAATTGATGGTATGGTGTGGTATATGGGGTACAAAGGTAGTAGAGCCATTCTTCAATGGAAAACCTCAATGCCACTGGATAACTAAAATTGCTAAATGATTCAGATATCCAGTGGCATTGAGATTTGATAGTGGCGCCACTATTTTGTTGGTGTCATTCCATTGCCAAGCGAGTCTCCTAGGCATGCACTACCTCATTATATGTTTATATATATAGGTCAATTAGGATTACCATAATAATTTATATTTGGCAAATGCCAGAATAATGAGAGAGGATGTTCTATGGCATTTTTTTTATTACTTTTTGCACAGTCAAAAGGTTATGCCCTTAAACTCTATGACTTGGTTCAATTGTTTTGGATATCCCTCCACAAGATTCTCACAATAGTGAGTAGGAATTTGGGTCCATTCCTCCTGAAAAAATTGTTGTAACTGAGCTGTGTTTGTAGGTCGCCTTGCTCGCACCTGCCTTTTCAGCTTTGCCCATTAATTTTTAATAGTATTGAGATCAGAACTTTGTGATAGCCCTCCAAAATATTGACTTTGTTATCCTTAAGTCACTTTGTAACCAGTTTGGCAGTATGCTTCGGGTCATTGTCCATTTAGACGACCCATTTCCGCCCAGGATTTAACTTCCTGGCTGATGTCTTGAGATGTTGCTTCAGTATTGCCACAATCTTCTTTCCTCATGATACCATCTATTTTGTGAGGTTCACCAGTCCCTTGTGCAGCAAAACAACCCCAAAACATGATGCTGCCACCCTCGTGTTTCACAGTTGGGATGGTGTTCTTAGGCTTCCAAGCTTCTCCTTCTTTCCTCCAAATGTAACAATGGTTATTATGGCCAAACAGTTACATTTTAGTTTAGTCTACCCACAGGTCATCTCCAAAAATGTAGGTTTGTGTTCCTGTGTGCATTTATAAACATTAATCCGGCTTTTTTATGTTTCTTGTGAAATAATGACTTCATCCTAATTATGGTAATCCTACTTGACCTAAAATGAGAGAGGTTTATTCTGATTTCATGTCAGATAATGATAAAAACATGAATGTGTTTTTTATATAGTGTATGTGAACGCTTGGTTTCAACTGTACATATCTCTATATAACAAATCACTCAAAGGGTATAATCAGCGCTGAGAGAGACCCACCCTAAAATAAACCCTGCAGCAGAACAAAGTAGATATTCCCAAGAATCTACACTTTGTAGTTTAAATAATAACAAGAAAATAGTCTGCAGGACTAAGGAGTATGGTAAAAATAACTTTACTAATATATATGTTTAATGAACAGTACATACATTAATAAAACTCACAAATAGAGAATTTATGAAGATCTTTGTAAATAAATAGATAAAGCGCTGTCCCGGCCGGTGACAAACAGTTATCACAAAAAAAATGTAAGATCACTCCAGAGTAAATGTACTGTATAAAATTTGTACTTCACTTTAAGTTATTGTTAGTAACTCAAAAGTCACATTTCCAGGCCCATAGAAATTTCTTCCGAGCAAGATTGAACTCAAGCCTGTGCCTCTGTCTTGTCTTTGCCCTACGCCATAAGTTCCTGAGATATCCACACTAGTTGTTACAGGATACTCAAGCCATTTAAGGAATCTGCGGGGGCAATGACTCGGGTAGAGCTATTGTTTGAGGAGACCGAGTGGTTGAAAAACCGGGCACCACACCTACATAAGCTTTAGTTTGCTTGCCAGCACACTCCAAACAAATGGCTAAATGCAATTGTGCATATTTAGACAAAGGGTGCTACCCTAAAAACAACATCATAGAGCAAAAAATGAAAGAATAGGTGCACTCACCTGTTGATGACTTTTGCATGTAAAAGCTTTTATTTTCAGTGAAGGGTTACATGGAGCAGGGAGGGAGGAGGAGGAACGGACGAGTCATTTCACTCCGGGTTTGGCGCTTCCACTGGTCCACCAACTTCACTGAAAATAAAAGCTTTTTTGTGCAAAAGTCATCAAAGGGTAAATGCATCTATTCTTTAATTTTTTTGCTCAGAGATATTGTTTGCCATAATTAACTCTTTACACGAAGATGTGGAGGTGCTGCAAAACAAACTTCGAGGCATGGAGTCCAAGTTCAATCATAATGATCAGGTGTTCGGACAGACACTTCAGGACTTTAGTACTTGAATGACGACACAGGAAAATAAATTTAGAGGCAATGAGTCTCAGAGCTATCATAACAAATAGGTGTTTGGACATGCACTTCAGGGCTTGCATACGCAAATGGCGGCTCAAGGCATTACCACCAGGACAACTGATGCTAGCTAGTCCACCTAACTTGCTACCATTTTGATTTAATGGTGACCACAATAAATTCAATGTATTTTGATATGCATGCTGATTGTTTTTGTACTGATAGATCTAAGGTCTTATGTATAATTATGCTGCTAATGTCACAAGCTTTGGCCTGAGCGAATCATATGATTGAGACTCGTGACCAGTGGTGTAACTATAGTTTGGTGGGCCCCGGTGTGAAATTTCCACCTGGACCCCCCCCCCACCCCCCGTGCACACATTGGTCAGATGTATGGGCTTTGTGTAACATTCTAAATACTTTAAAGACTCACCAATTGACCCCTCTCCCCCTTCATTATGTCTTAATGTCCCTCATCCTGCTATATATGGTCCTCCTACTGGAATATAGCCCTTATTTTGGAATATATGTCCCCAATCATGGTTTTCCTAGTTTATATGCTCCTCCTCCTCATGCCACCATAGTCTTCTAATTATTATAGTGCATCCCCATATTCCTCCATATATCACAATGTACCCCCATAGTCCTCTATGTATTATAATGCAGCTCATAGTCCCCCATTCATAAAGTAGCCCCATTAGTCATCCAATTATTATAATGCACCCCTTTATCCTACATATAGTATAATGCAGCCTCATATCCCTCCATATAGTGTAATGCAGCGTCATAGCCCTCCATATAGTATAATGCAGCCTCACATCCTTCCATATGGTATAATGTAGCCTCATAGCCCTCTATACAGTATAATGCAGGCTCAGTTCTTCATATAGTGTATCCTCAAAACTCTCCATATAGTGCAGCCTTATATCTCTCTTATATAGTGCAGCCTCATATATGCAGCCTCATAGTTCATCATATAGTGCAGCCTCATAGCTCTCCATATTGTATCATGCACCCCCCTCGTTCCCCCCATAGTCCTCTGGCCACCTTGCATTCACTTATAAAAAAAATTACTTACCTCTCCTGATTCCCCTGCTCCTCCATTCTCCTTACAAATACAAAAACTGAAGAGAAGACTGAAGAGGAGGAGGTGCCGATGTGGTATGCATAAAGCAGGAAGTGCCGCCTATTGGAGTGGAGGAGGCGGCACCAGCCTGTTAAATACAGTGGAACACAGATGGAAAGCAGGCAATGGTAAGAGAAAGTGATGGGGAGGGGTGGCAGTGGTAGGAAGCAGGAGGCTCCCCTCTCCACCCCTCCCCTCCTCTCGCTGACACACGGGCCCCATAGCTGTGTGCAGCGCGCTGCGGCGCAGTACCGCACATCTATGTGAAGCGGGCGCCCGGCACAGGGATCGACAGACGCTGGGGGTGGCAAGTGGCATGAACCCCTGTATGTCTGGGCCCCGTCGCTTCCGTGATCCCTGTGACAGCAATCGTTACGCCCCCTGCTCCTGACCCTTGTTTAAATGATCTGGATGCTTTTTTGGTTGCTATGATATTAATGTTTGATGATCCCTTACTGTCTTTACGTCAGGGTAAACGTTCTGTGTTTGAATAGATGATTAGCGGTTAACACCAACTGGGACAGTTATGCTCAATTGCCCATTTTCAGGAAAAGCTTATCTAGTACAGTCAAGGATGAGTTGGCCCGTGCTGAGTCTCCACAAGAATTAGAAACATTTATTCAGCATTGTGTAAGTGGGCAGCCTTGAAACGAATTACTAATTTTACAGTTCACAAACTGCAGAGCCAATACAAAAATAATCTTTAAGTGCTGTACACACAGTGCAGAGATGGTATGGAAATAGTCTTTAGAGCACAGTCCTGGATATTAATACAGTTACAGTGCAGTGCAGCTAATACTAGAGTCCAGAAACAGTCCTAAGCACCGAACAAGCAAATGATATACAAATAGACTGGTAGCAGCGGCAATACCTTTTAGTATGGCAGACCTTACTTGCAGGAGAGCAGAGTGAGGGTACTGGTAACAGAAACAATCCTTACTGAGCACAGCCTGGAGCTGGGAGGCAAGATGAGAACAGGTGAGGCCAGCAGAGCAGATGACTGCACAGTAGTTAGAAGAACCGACCCAAAGTGGCTGGAAGAGGAGCAAACAGAAAATGCACAGAAGAGCCAGATTTTGAGAAAAGGCCTGCAAGCCGGACTGGAGCTTAAATAAGCAGGAACTCATTGACAGGACGAGGTAGCAGACACCATCTTGGAAAAGGCCGAGGGGATACAGAAGATAACCTGGAAAAGCTGGAGTTCTGGCAGTAACCTGAGTTCACTGCCGTGGGGAGCCTTCAATTACTCACATAGGTTACAGCGAGAGGACACTTGTTCCAATGCTGCAATCTCTGTATGAAACAGAGCCAGGACCATGTGCTTTGTGAGACCATTGTTGTGGATTACCGTAGGGTATGTGTAGGATAATAATTGGGAAAATGAGAGTTGTCTGTATGATTTATTTCAAATAAAGGATTTTTCTCTGTGTTGTGTTTTTTAAATATTTCTTACCATACAAAACCAACACAGCACTTGACAGGATGCAGGCAGACCCCATTACGTAGAGCAAGCCCAGGTGCAGGCTGCTTTAACTATTTCCTCACAGGACTGATAATGGGCAGGTGTCATAAAGAACTGAACATTATCAATCTAGGGCTTAATGACAAGTTGTCATTACTCAGCTGTCATTAACCCCTTCTATCACTCCAATGTCACTGCACAAGGTCATCGGGAAGAACCGTGTTAAGCGCCAGGAAATGGTGCTTCTAATGAATGTGCCAATTCCTGGAGTGGCTGCGGGCTGCTATTCTTTAGCCTGGGGGGCCCAATGACTATGGACCTTACGATGCTGAGAATACCAGCCCCCAGCTACCTGGTTTTTACCTTGGCATCAAAAATAGGGTGAAGCATACACATTTTTTAAAATTATTTACTTCGTAATTACAAAATAATAATTGGCTCCCCTGTATTTTTGATTGCCTGCCAAGGTAGAGCCAGGCGGCTCTGAGTGGCAGGCTGTGGACGTCTGCTTTTGGCCCAGATAAAACACAGATAAGAATCCGTAGTCGAGCGCGTGGGCTGTAGCAGACAAGGTACAGTGATGGATGCCAGGAGCAGCAGAGTCCAGAGCTGTGTGTTGCAAGGTATGGAACAGTCTCACTGAAGGCCAGGAGAATGCAGGCCAGCATAGCAAGCTCACTGCAGACAGATGCTGGTGTAGTATGCTTGGTACTAGTGCAGCAGACTCAGTGCAGATGTGACAGGCTCTGTGCAGTCGTAGAAGGCTCTGTGCATAGCAGTCTCAGTGCAGACGTTGCAGGCTCAGTGCAGGCTGGAGCGGATACTGCAAACTTTATGGTAAAAAACACGTCAGTGACATGATACATGGAACAGGATAAAGGGAAGTACAGGACAAGGGTACCTAAGAACTAGCAATGAAGCTGACCCATCCCAAGGCCTTGGGGACTCGGAACCCGGATGGTTACTGTAAGGGGATGTCACTGGTGGCCTGCCCGGGGCAGTGGCCCTAGTGTTCGCTTAAAAAAGGGGGCTTTTTATGGGCAGGAATAGAGTCAGTCCCTATGTGGAGTTCCTGACACCAGTCGTGTAGCTGTCCCTTGGAATTGCTATCCTCCACCGAATCTGGTGAGGTCAAGGATTCCACTGCTTGTATGGCATTGCTATTTACAGTGTACAGCTTAGCAACGGTGGAATACCTGGGTAGTTTGACCTTGCCCTCTCCACAGTTTAAGATGCATATGGGTACCCTTCCCTTGCGTACATCAACCCCCCCCTGGCTGTCAAGAGTGTAGGTCTATGTTCTGAACTGATGGGCTCTACTACTGCCTGGTAGTCCTGCCCTCTAAGACCTATTGCTGCTCGGCACCAGATTATCATCTCATTCATTGGGGGTACCACAATGGGAATTGGGTCTGTTACCCACACACTACCAATTTCACCAGCGATCAGTTTTACCTGTTGTTGATGCAGGAGGGCTCTGATTTCTCTCTGAAGAACTCTCCGCTAACTGGGTTTGGCAGAATCTGCAATCTGTTGGAGCAAGAACAACACTTCACCCAATCAATTTCCAATGACATTTGTACCAAGAATGATATATGGTTCTCTGTCATTAGGATTAGTTTCCACCACAATAAACCCTTGGTCTTTCAACTCCACCCTCCCCACTTTTATTGTTACCTCTCTAACCCTGACTAAGTTAAGTGGTAACCCATTAGAAGCATAAATAGTGAGGCCTGGTTCTGGTGGGTTGAGTTCAGCATTAGACCAGAATCTATTGAGAAGGATATTAGGTATGGTGGTCACCTGCGAACCAGTGTCCAGCAATGCAGGTGTTGGGATGCCATCTAGTATGATAGATAAGAATGGTCTTTCTCCTATATATCTATCATACCAGTCTGATGGACCTGGTAGGTCTACTCCTGGGTTATGGCCCCTGCCCCCAGGGGTTGCTGGTTTAATGACAATGCCTTGCGATGTGGCCTGTCTTGCTGCAGCGACGGCACTGCATTGCCAGCAACATTCAGCCTGGGAACTGTTGCGTCTCCCGGTTCGGACATTCTCTCTCCCCCCTATTAAATCACAGTCAGTCTCTTTAATGAAATGCAAGCTGTGGCTCCACAGGCGGGGAGTTGAGCACTGGGGATTTTCTGGATCGTATCGTGGCGCTTCAGCAGTTTCTGTCAGAGCATTGGGCGGGAACCTGGCTTTGTGTCCTTGCGACTGTAACATCCCCTTTCTTCCCGCTCTGTAGCGCAGTAATGGCGGCCCGATTTCAACAGTCCACAAAACACAGTCAATACACGACACACAGTACCCGGTGGCACCGGGCACAGGATCCTGTTCATGACGCCAGAAAGCTGACCCACCCCAAGGCCATGGGGATTTGGTACCCAGGCGGTTACTGTAAGGGGATGTCACTGGTATCCAAAAGTAAAAGATCCCAGGGCACTAGATGGTATCAACAATCATGTTCCGGGAAAAAATCATCCCTGGTGGGTACCCCTCCGGAGGTGCACATCCAAAGCACCAGAACGTAATATAGCGATTTAAAGAATGAGGCAGCACTCACCGGTGTGTGCAGGGTGGTCCTTTTAATCCAGATTGTCAAGGATAGACAAGGATGTCACTGGTATCCTGCCTGGTGCCGTGGAGCTCGTGGTCGCTTAAAAAAGGGAAGGTTTGGAATAAAAATAAAAGGAAAAGAATAAAGTCTTGTGATGCCACTTGCGGTACCTGGTGATGGCACCAGTGCTGTCCGAAGACCTCTGGGGACGATGGGTAGGCAGCCAGATGTTGTCGCTCCACTCAGGTGGAGCGAGGGGGGTCCCCAGGGCATTGATGCAGTGATGGGGAATTTGCACAGGGAGGTGGCTCGGCAACTGGGCCGCAGCTACAGTCTCTGGGCTGGACAGGACCAGGGCTGAAATGACTGACACACATGCTCAGAGTCGTTTCCGTACCTTTACTGTTGTTATGGCAGGCACTGTCCAGGGTGCACTCCAGGTGGTCGGGAAGCACTTCAGAATTTCCACAGTGAGTGGGTTATAAGGCCTTCTTGTCTCTTTCCCTGTGGTGAAGCCACTGACCTGTATAGAACTAGGCCTGGCCTCCTTTATGTCTCTCTCACCCGTATTGAAGTGTTGAGAACCTTTTTGTGGGCTACCGCTATGACTTCTCCTGCGGCTTCTGGCTCTCGGGTTGGTTGCGGTACAGGTGTCCAGGAGACTGGAGTCTCCTCGGTGAATTGGTGTTTTCTGATGGGCTTGATGCTCTCCTGCAGACTCGGACTCCGGTGCCCTGGTTGCTTCCTGGGGTGAACTGGAATGGCTCCTCTGCCCCCAGTCTGCTCTTTAACTTGTCTTCTGCCTTGCCTTCGACCCTCACTCTCGGGCCCTCACACTGGCTAGGCTGGTCTCTGGTACGTGCCTAACGCAGCACCGTTCACCAGATGATCTTCACAGTACTACTCCGTACTGCACAGACTAACTCCGCCCCCAGCATCGGTATTTATAGGGGAACTTGCTTAAGGGCAGCAAGTGGAGCTCCCCCTACAGGTCTGAGATGGAAGGTATTGTGTGTAAGGGTACCTGTTGTGGAAATCCCTCCATGCGTTAGGTGGTTCTGTGGCTACCTCTAAGGGCAGGGTGCCACACTACCATTGCTGAAAATGTTGCCAAAGCAGTACCCTTAAGGGAAAGATGCCTTACATACACAGATTCTCTCGGCAATGGGCTGAGAGGTACTTCTGGTTTAGGGCACACTGGCCCTTTAAATCTGAGGACAGTGCAGCATGTGCAACATAAGCGCACTTCTGGAAGTCCTGCTCAGAGGACGCAGTCTCCAGGAGGAGAAGGAAGCAGATATTGAGCAAGGATGCAGTGTGGGATCACAGGCAGGATGATTATTCAGTGGGGAGGACATAGCATGTGGATGGGTAAACCATGAGGGATTTCATGTGTTGATGGAGTGACAGTGTGTCGACTTGATGTGTGCCCAGATTTACACCAACAGCACAGATTGCACCCTGCAATAGATCGATCCTTGTCAACATGGAAAACAATTTCTGCACTCAATATTTCCACACATAGAAATCTCCAATACCATTGCCACTGTGATAGCTTTCAAGCAGATTTGAGTCTCCTATACCAAGAGCACATGTGGCAAACCTACTTCAGAGCTAACTGCAGAATAAGCAGGTTTTGTCCCAGTGGATCTTTTACCAGCATATTACCTATGCTGTGTATTGCCGATGCTAACACTCTCCTCCTCTAATGATATTACATCCTCATCACTTCTGTCTGGTTCCCAGGTCTTGTCCACAAGATAATAATCATCACCATCATAGTCATCTCTGATTCGGCTGGCAGTTGCCTCTCCGTGGGAAATGGCCTTGAGCTCCTGGCCCCCCTCCTAATCCATATCTCGATATTTAACTTGGCTCAGAGTGCTGCTACCATTGCCAATGCCCCTTCTATCACCACTTGCATAGTCAGCAACAGTTTGGCATTACAATTGGGTTCTCCTTAGGCAACATGTCATCTGAGAATAAAGGCTGACTGTTCATCCCTTCTAATATATGAACTGGAAGTTGTTGTTCTTGTGTTGTATATTTCTTATTCCCCAGGGAGCTGTGGGTTAGGGGACTAAGGAGCAGAAACAAATGTAATTTACAGAAACCCTGCTATGTACAATATTAGGTGAAATGATGGCAAAGGATGTGGATTGAGCAGAACACTTGCTCAACCTGATGGTGCCACTATCTGAGGCTATGTCATCCTGTTGTGAATAAGACATGTGTGGTGACATATTTTATGAAGCCCTTGACTTCCTCACTACTGTCCCTACTAATACACTTGCAAGAGGTAATGTAGGCCATATGTAACCTGCCTTTTGTATTACTATTGCAGAGATCAACTGTAGGGAAGGAATCTGGGCACTAGAGGGCTTTTGGTGTTTTTCCTAGGCTTGTATGTGCTGCCAGCAATATGGTGTTGCACAGGTCTGCACAAGGTCCGTCACAAAAATGTCCAAAAATTAAGAAGAAACAGACGGCACTCTCCATTAGATGAAGGTTCTTTTAATCCAAGTGCTCAGTTAGGAGGTGCGGGTTACAAACATTATGTGGCGGGGAGGGAGGTGCGGGGAGGACGACGGAGCCACGTTTCACCTGGTTAGGCTTCCACGGGTCCGACCCGTGAAAATCTAACCAGGCGAAACGTGCGCCCGTCGCCTCCCCGCACCTCCCTCCCCGCCACATAATGTTTGTAACCCGCACCTCCTAACTGAGCACTTGGATTAAAAGAACCTTCATCTAATGGTGAGTGCCGTCTGTTTCTTCTTAATTTTTGGACACTATTGCAGGGATGGTTGCTTGCAGCAGTTACGGTGGAGCTGCTGCAGCTAGCGGCTCACATATTATTTTGCCTTGGTATGAGTTTTTTCTTTCACATTACCATGTCCATTGCCAACATCAAGTTTTGGAATAACATATTTTGAAAACTAGCATAATGCTTATGTAATTTACATGTAAGGAGTTTGTATGTTCTGCCCATGTTTCCGTGAGTTTCCTCTGGATACTCCAGTTTCCTCCCACACTGTAAAGACATACTTATAGGGAATTTACATTGTGAGTCCCAATGGGGACAGCGATGATGACATCTGTAAATTGCTGCGTAATGTGATGGCACTATATAAGTAATGTTTAAGAAATAAATAAAAATATTTTTAACACTCTAAGCCAACCCTAGAGAAATATAGAATTTACCAGAAATGCTAGATAGGGTATACGAGATGGCCACAAATGCTAATGCAATACCAGCCAACCCATAAAATCAGTGTTGCATGTATGCGTCTCCAACTATTTAAAAAGTCTGCATAGATAAATATCTCTATTTATTGTAATAATTTGTTTGCAGATTTTTGGTTAAAGTAGTTAATTTCAAATTAATTTAAAGGACTACATAACAAAAAATGCATGAACATAGCAACACGATCTAAAAATCCTGCACCAGCCCACAGTATAGTCATGCGGTATATGGTTGACCAATAGGAATATTAATACAGGTTTGTAAAAAGTAAAAGTGGTATAATGTTTTCAGAGACTTATTGTTTGTTTTGAATATCAATATCCTTCAGCATAAAAGATAATCCCAAATACCACATTGGTTGGTGGATACTGTACCAAATCCAGGTAGGACAGGGTTAAATAAACTACAGGTCTTGATTAGGTGCACTTTTATAGTTTTAACTAGAACAGGCCATGTGTTCACTGGGCAGCCAGCTAAGGGGAGCTGAGCAATATGGATCGTGTTGAAGCTGGAGAGACACAAGCCTTGATAAAGATTTGCTGCCATCTATTAGGATGATGAAGATGAAAAAAGGAAGACATTTCAGCAAGACAATGATCCTAAACACACAGCCAAGGAAACTTCAATTAGTTTCAGAGAAAGAAAATAAATCTGTTAGAATGGTCCAGCCAATCACCTGACCTGAGCTGATTAGAAAATGTACGGAAGGAACTGAAGCTCAGAATTCATAGATGGAGCCCACAGAACCTTCAGGATTTGAAAAGTGTTTGTGTGGAAGAATGGTCCAAAATCACACTTGAGCAATGCATGTGACTAGATTCTCCACACAGGAGGCATCTTGAAGCTGTCATCACCAACGAGGCTTTTCAACAAAGAAATACATTTCAGTAAGTGTGTTCAATAACTTTTCTCCCTGTGTAATTTCTCATTATTAAAGATCACTAAATTTATGAACATGTATGGTTTATTTCTTTTGCCTGTGTGTACTCGTATGGGCTGTTACCGACATTTGGTGAGAAATTCAAGTGAATAGCTGCTTTAGAAATATATTTACATAGAAAATGTGTGACTTGTTCAATACTTATATCATCCTCAGAATATACACAATGCATGGCACAACTAAATACACTCACTTTAAAAAGTAAGATTTGAATCAATATTTCACTGAATACAAGGACACATTACAAACTTCCACATCAAGTAGTTTGTATGACCTTCATGATTTTTAATTGGGTTGTCTGGCCTTAGGGTACAAAACTTGTAATTCCTCACAGCGCGCATTGTGCATGCAGTCAGGATTTTCTGGTGCCGGTGACCACAAGTATGTGATTTGCATACATACAGTCACGTGCAGACAGGACATCTGTGGCCTCAGTCAATACAAGTTAATTTAATGAGGCTAGATACTGTATGTCTAGTAGAAATGTGGCTAGAAGAATGCAAATTGCATATGTATTGTCCTACAACCACCAACTGCTGATGCCTGTACCGGAACAAGAAAATCTTGAACGCCTGTGCCCTGCTAGCAGTGAGAATTCACAAGTCTGTTTTCTGTTGGTATACCACATAATATCCATATAAAATACATTTGTTTGTGGGTGTAACGTGAAAAAATGTTGGAACGTTTTTGGGGTATGAATACTTTTTTGAAAGTACTGTATTTGTAGATGTACCATTATACATACCCTTAGCAAATATATTTCTATATCATGTAACCTGATAACCATCTTTCCATAGTGTAAAACAATACATATCAACAAGCTAAAAAATCTGTTCCAATTCCATATCACCCATTCACCTGTAATCTACTATCATACATAAATCAATAATACTTAAAAATCTACTCTAGTCTCGTATAAGATTTATCAATATTTTTGTAAGGCATCATAATAAATATATACTGGCGATCAAAATTATAGAACAACACACAGTTTCCTTAATGTTAAGGTCATTGTGTTGTCCTATGTGAAAATATCCTGACATGAGAAAATAGCAGTATTTTAACCTTATTTCATGAATTGAATATATTCTAAAGCACAGAATAAAAATGTAACTGAGATAAATGAAAAAGAACACTGATCAAAATTAGAGAACTACTTTGCAAAACTGGTGTGCCATTCAAAAGTGACTGAAACCCTCCGGCAGCAGGATGTCCAGATAAAGGTCAAAAGGTTCACCCTATCAGCCATAGCAACAGGAGTTGGCTGCTCCACGTCTGTGACTTCTAGAATATTGCGTCTTTACATCACAAACTCCTTCAAGGGTGATTATCCTCGAATTACAAATGCAAGAGAGGACAGGATAAATGTGAGAATCTCCATGGATAATCGTTTCAATATTGTAGCTGGAATAGCTCGCCAGTTCAGCGCTGAACAGGGTAAGGATCTGTCTCATCATACAGTGTCATGATGTTTAAGAGCATTTAGACTGAAAGCCCACTCTGCAGTGACCAAACCTCTATTTACCAGAAAGAATCACCTTTGATGAGGTGCATTTGCACAGACAGAGAAGCAGAGAAGTGGTCCACATTTCATTTTAGTGATGAAAGCAAGTATAATTCATGTGGGTATGATGCATGGGTCAAGTGGCGGACCTGAGCCCCAAGGGCCCTGGTGCAGCAACAGCCACACTGGTGAGGAGCGGGGGGGGGTGCTGGTGGACGTCGGAGCGGGGGGGGGGGGGTGTTTGGTGATGCGGCTCTCCTACCTGCGCTGAGCCGTCCAATGCAGTCCTGGGAGCCGGGGCAGCAAAAGCGAGGAGGGGCGGGATCAGCCAAGGGAAGCAGAAAGCTTCACTCAGTTAACCTCCTCTCCTATGACGCAGGGTCACGGGGGTCGCTGGGGGTCACCCTGCAGACCTGAGGGGCCCCCTAGCCGGTCGGGGCCCTGGTGCAGCTGAACCAGCTGCATCACGGTAGGTCGCCCCTGCGTGGGTCTGCTTTAGGAGTTGGACCTCTCATACAGCTACATGGCAAAGTGAATGCAAGTGTGTATCAGAACCCTCTTCAACAATAACGGTTTTAAGTTGATAAACTTCGGTTATTTTGGAAAACACTGTACTAGTGGCATGGTGTACCAATTACGCAAAAACCTTCAAATGTTGATCAATGTAGATTACATTCTCTTTGAAAAAATCAAGTGATCATACATTGTTCTCTAATTTTGATAGCCAGTGTAGAACAATTTGGTTAAAATGGTACAGAGATTACAATGTCTGTGTAGAGTTGAAGAACATACTACCGTATTTTTCAGATTATAAGGCGCACTTTTGTTCCCCCAAATTTTGGGGGAAAGTGGGGGGTGCATCTTATAATCCGAACACAGATTATACACAGCAGAGGAGGCTGGGGGCAGCTCTGGAGCGTGTCCGGGGCTGGAGTGGGCTGGCTGCAGGGCTGCAGAGAGAGCGGGGAGATCTCCTGCTCCCTCTTATTTAATATGCACTGCCACCTCTCAGTGCTGAAGTTGCCCGATCACATGAGCGGAAGAAGCAGAGCACCATGGAGACCAGGAGCCGGCAGTGACGCTTTGAGCTTAGCGCCGGAGGGTGAGGAAGGAGGCTTTTTATTACTCTATCTGCTGCCGGCCAGCGTGGGGTGGCATATTAATGATGGGGGGAGTGCAGGGCGAGGGACCATCTTTCTAATGGAGGGGGGGGCAGCATATGGAGGGGTTGGGTGTATTACGTGGGGGGCATCAATAGGGGACGTCACATCAATAGGAGACGTGTGCCTGCACTAGGGGACGTGTGCCATCAAGGGGGGACATGTGCCTGCACTAGGGGACGTGTGCCATCAAGGGGGGACGTGTGCCATCAAGGGGGGACGTGTGCCTGCACTAGGGGACGTGTGCCATCAAGGCGGGACGTGTGCCATCAAGGGGGGATGTGTGCCATCAAGGGGGGACATGTGCCATCAAGGGGGGACGTGTGCCAGCACAAGGGGGAACGTGTGCCTGCACTAGGGGATGTGTGCCATCAAGGGGGGACGTGTGCCATCAAGGGGAGACGTGTGCCATCAAGGGGGACGTGTGCCAGCACAAGGGGGGACGTGTGCCAGCACAAGGGGGGACGTGTGCCTGCAATAGGGGACGTGTGCCTGCAATGGGGGACGTGTGCCTGCAATGGGGGATGTGTGCCAGCTATGGCGGACGTGTGCCAGCTATGGGGGACGTGTGCCAGCACAAGGGGGCTATATCCAATATAAGGGTGCCATATCCAGATTGAGGGGGCTATTCTAGGATGAGGGGCTGTATCCCAGGATGAGGGACCATGTACTAGGATGAGGGGGCTATGTGGGACATATACGCTATATGATTTGTTAGACGGACACTGGCATTATAAGACGGGCCCCATTTGACATTAAAAATATTTTTTTTCTCTTTTCCTTCACCAAAATTGGGGGTGCGTCTTATAATCAGGTACGTCTTATAAAGCGAAAAATACGGTATATAAGTATCACACAAGACCAAGCAAAACATCAGTACTGTATCATAAATTTACATAGAACATCAAAGTATTTCTGACCCAATCACCTCACCAGAACCAGCAAATTAATGTGTATTTTATCATTTTACACATAGAGGGCACAAATGTAGTGGTCATTTGATGACCTGTAAACCTGAACTTGCAATGTGCCCATATTATCTAATATATCCCTCTGATGAACCAGAAAAAAAAAGTAAAGATGCTTTAAAAAAATAGAATTACCGTAGTCTTACTAGTAATTCAGTTTCTAGGAACCTTCCAAGACAGCATAGGACAGGGATCTCCAACTCCAGGCCTCGAGGGCTGCAAATAGTTAAAGTTTTCAGGATTTTCTTAGTATAGCACAGGTAATAATTCATTCACCTACACTGGGGATGATTCCTGTACTAAGGAAATCCTGAAAACATGACATGTTTGGGCCCTTGAGATCTGGAGTTGGAGATCCTTGGCATAGGAGTAGGAGGTTGTCTCCACACCCTAATGGTGGATAGGAAGCACAAAGAAGTTAAAAACCCCTCCCACGTCCTACTCGCCAGTGACTTATAACTAGACACCATAGCATAGGCTACTTTTAGGTTCCAAAAATTGATCAAGGAAATGGAAGGGAGGGGAATCAGTGCTGTCATGGAAGGTTCTTAGAAACTGAATTACTGGTAAGACTAATTCTATTTTCTCTAGTCACCTACCACAACAGCATAGGAGGGATATCAACTATAGTATCACCTTAGGAAGCCTTAAGCACATTCCTATCAAAGGCCAAGTCCTTAACAGACGAAAGATCCAAATCTGTAATGCTTGACAAACATATGGGTGGAAGACCACGTGGCAGCCCTGCATATCTGCTCAATGGCAGCATCTGCACACTCATGCCAGGAGCCTCACATGTATCTTTTGGAATGGGTAGTTATCTCCTATGGAGGTGCTAGATCTTGACTGGAATATGCTAACAGGATAGCTTTCTTGATCCAGTTGGAAATTGTACTTTTCACTACTTTTGGTTTCACCAGAAGTCTGTATGAAAAGGTTTTGATGTAACCTCAAAGGTCTTGTCTGATTACGATAATAGATTACTGCTCTATGTACATCCAGAGAATGACGTTCTTCCTCATGACCTTGGGTAAAAAGAATGGATCTAGCCTAAGAACTATCCTGTCATCCAGAACCTTTAAATATAATTCCCTTATGGAAAGGGCTTGTAATTCTCCCACTTGCTTACTGTAGTAATGGCAACAATAAAGGCAGTCTTGGAGGAGAAATTAAGCAGATTACAGGATGATTAAGGCTCAAAGGGGGGTTGAGAAAATCCTTTGAGGACTACATTAAGGTACCAAACAGGAACCAAGGACCGTAGTGAAGGATGGAGTCCAGAGGCTGACACCATAAATTGCTTAATCCACCTACGGCTTGCTAGGTCCTGGTCAAAAAGAGCACTTAGTGCAGAGACCTGCACTTTTAGGGTACTTGGTTTGAGACCTCATTCTAGACCCTTTTGTAGAAAGTCCAAAATTTGGGAAATATTTGGGTGGAAGGGGTCCAGGATGTTAGGGGCACACCAGGATGAAAGCTTTTCCACACTTTACTGTACATAGCACTGGTTACTGGTTTAAGAGATTTCTGAAGAATAGATATTACTTCTTCTGAGAGTCCTTTGGCTCTCAGAACCCTAGCTTCAGTAACCAAGCAAATTTACTTTCTGAGGCTCCGGGTAGACCACAAGGCCCTGGGAGAGGAGATTGATGTCTTGAGGGAGAAGGATTGGACTGTTCAGAGGGAGACTCAATATTAGGCTATAGCAACTCCTCTTGGGCCACATGAAATCAATTAGAATTGTCATAACCTGAGCTTCCCAAATCTTTTGTAGTGTTTTTGGTAATAATGAAATTGTGGGAATAGCGAAAGCTAGTCTGAAGGTGGGTGAATGCATCTAGGTCGATCTTTGGCATACCCCTTTTCACCACCAGTGACCTGAAAACCTTCTGGTTAAGGCTCCATTCTCCAGGCTGTATGTCCTATCTTCGCAAAAAAATCTGCTTGTGTATTGATAGACCCCTTCAGGTAGGGACAGATGTTTTTCGGCCCAAAAAGTATTCTATTGCATATTGCTTTAAGGGTATGTGCACATCAGTCGTTTTGTGGGCTGTTTTTTAGCGTTTTCCGTCGGCGGTTTCCGCTGAGTTTTATGTTAATTTATGTTAATCCTAACCAGCGGTTGGCTTAACATGCTAGTCAATGGCTTTTAGAAAACGCTGTGTACATTAGAACGGTTTTTTTCTTCTCCTTTCCACTTTTTTCACCGGTTTTCCACCGGTTTTCAAAGATAGAGCAAGTGACTTGTTTTGAGCGTTTTTCCAGCGGAACTAGCTTACAAGTGCACCAAAAACCAGTCTGGAAAACGCTAAGAAAAACGCCGGGGAAATCGCCAAGAACACACTGTACAAACGCTAATAAACCGATCACAAATCGTTAGCAAATCGCTAACAAAACGAGGGACACTGCTGAGCTCAGAAAACTCAGTTTCTGCAATTCTCCACCGGTTTCCGGACGGTCTGCAAAGATGCAGAAACGTCAGATGTGCACATACCCTTAGGCTGTTGAATCTTGTACTCCCTTTATGATGGAGGTGAGCTACCGTAGTTACATTGTCTGAAAAAACTCTGATGTGTGTCCCAACTAAATTAACAGCAGCAAGAAAAGTTTTCTCCACCGCCTTCAATTCTCTCAAGTTGGAGGACCTATCTCTGACTTGAGGGCTCCATAGATCTGATAAGGGGTCTGAGACACTGTAAGCAAGGGGGATTTAGACCAAGCCACACTCTGTGAAGGTTCTTGGGGTTCAACCACCAGACAAGTGAAGCTTTGACCCGACCTGGAGTCTCAATTTTCTTGTTCACAGAATCCGTCCATCTGTTCCGAGAGGACAAGATGTGACTCTGCAGCTCTCTGGAGTGGGCCAAAGCCCATAAGACCGGCGTGATGCAAGACGTCATAGAATTGAGAACTGGCATGGAAACACTCAGGTTTGGAGATCTCTGATACTGGAAGGAGGAAATCTTTGTTATCAGGTCCTGTTGATCTTTCTGTATAAAGGACATTTGCATCTATGAGTCCAGAAGAACAGCCAAAAACGTCCTTCTCATTGATGTGTGCAACTCTGATTTTTTCAAACTCTGAATTCATCATTTGGAAGATCTGAAGAGTCTGGGTTATCTGGTCTCTGAGAATTGAGGCAGATGAGGCTATTAGCAGAAGATCATTTAGATACGGTACTATACAGATCCTCTGCTGCTGGATGAAAGCCACTACTTCTGCAATCACTTTGGTAAACACGCGGGGTCCAAGGAAATGCCAAAAGGAAGCACATTGACCTGAAAATGCTTCAAATGGTGAACCTGTGAGACGGCTAACTTCAAAATTTCTGTGGGCCTGATGAATTGGGATGATAGTAGGTGTACTTCAGGTCTCCTGTCGCTTTCACATACTCAGGTCCCACTAACGGGATTGTGATCTTCACTGACTCCATTTTGAATCTCCTGCAAATTACATGGCAATACATTCCAATAGAGGCCTGACACCCAAAATGCCCAAAAGAAGAGGACTAGGGCCACAAATGAAGGGTGTCAAAGGTTACTAGGGGTGGTATTGTCGAAGGCCTCAGCTAAGGTCATAACTTGTTGGAGGTGTCACAGCTCTGATCACATAAATTTACACAGGTACAAATTGTGCGAGTGCAGTCTATGTGCAACAGCCAATCACAGATGCTCTCATAGAGAGTGAGCATATGCAATTGGGCGTTGCTGGTCAGTGCAGTGACTATTCATGAAGAATAATGGTAGGTCCTGGATTGATCGAGCTATCTATCCTATCATCTAGCTATTCTATTTACAGCATGAGAAAGACCATTTTAATAACGCATTGCACAAGGACACCTAATGGATGTTAACTGTGAAAAAAATGCATCTCAACGTACGACACGGAAGACCAAGCCTGCTGTTTTTTTGTTTTTAATTGGCGTTTACTGTGTTGATTGAAATATAATAAAGAATTATTCATGATGTTTTGGTGATCATCCTGTTTCTTTGCATGTTCTTTTCGTTTTTTTTTCTAACAGTCTGTCACTACATGCATGGGATAGATCCTTTTTTCAACAATTTGTGGTGCCCTTGGAGCTCTCTACTTATAGGAAGACCATATGGATGTAACTCGTCCTACTCTCCTGGATGAAAACCAGCCAGATTTTTCATATGGTCATATGTTTCCAGCTTAATACTGATTGTGGGCAAGTACCCCATACAAACACAGGCAACACTTCAGCATTTTTTACTCACTCCTGACTTACAAATACTGAGATAAAAGCTCACCAAATACTCAATTTGTGCACATGGCCTGCTGTAGGCCCAGACTGGAGTAATGGCCTCTTTACACGTCCCGATATCGTCGTCCAACTTCAATAAAAAGTCACGTGGTTCGTGCATTGGCCCCGATATTGTTCGTGCGTTGTAAATGTCCAATACGATGCAAGAACGATGCCAAAACGATATCGGGGAAGAATTGTGCAGGCTCTCCAACTGCCCGATATTGGATGGACGATCTGGCAGGATCGTGCTGTGTGACAGCCCAACACCGACTTGGAGCACAACTTCCCCTATTCACTCCCATGTTAAATGGTCGTTCCTGGGTCGCTCGTACAAGGGGGCGTATACATCGTAGTTGTGTTGCCTGCCGATATCTCCCTGTGTGACAGCTCCTATGCGATCTTGGATTTCAGCCAAAAAAATGAGCACTCCCGCGCCGTTGTATACAATATCAAAACGATGTTGGGACGTGTAAAGTGGCCATAAGATTTCTGTCATAAGCAACGTCAGTTCATCATAAATTACACCAGCTGTGGAGCCTCGCCCCTGTTGTGCCCCCACGATGCTGCACTCTGCCCATTACATAGCTGGGAGATACTGACATGAGAACACCAAGAGGCACGATGTTTTTCTACAGTTTCAAGGAAAGCCAAAATGTTGTGATTTTTGTACAAAGAGATTTATGCCAGAATTCTGTCACAATTGCTTTGATGAACTGGGGCCTTCATTTTTGTCTTTAACCGTGTTGGGGGCCTTTTTAATGCAAAAAGTCACACATCTCTTAAAAAGTTGCCTAAAAATATACTAAATAAATGCCAGGGAGCCTTAAAACCAGCGTGAGAAGCGACATGTGGTAAAAGTCGGATTACGTGACGGAGAGGCAAAACAGTCAAGGAAGCTACGAGGACTAAGGAAAAAGCGTATAGAGAATAAAGCGCAAACACAACAGCAGGGACGGCCTCGGCTGCCCCCTCATCCATTCCCAGCTGACCTCATCCCTCCCCGGCTGCCCTATCCATCCCCACGCCCTCATCCATCCCATGCTCCCTCCATCCCAGCTGCCCCCTCATCCATCCCCAATTGCTCCCATCCATCCCCAGCTGCCCTTAACCATCCTCAGTTGCCCTAATCCATCCCCAGTGGATCCTATCCCCGGCTCCCCCTCATCCATCCCCAGTTGCCCTATCCATCCCCAGTGGATCCTATCCCCGGCTGCCCCCTCATCCATCCCTAGTTGCCCCTCCCGTGGATCTACCTGCTGCCTCATCCATCCCTAGGGATCCTACCCTTGGCTGCCCCCTCATCCATGCCCGGTTGCCCCCATCCCCAGTGGATCCTATCCCCGGCTACCCCCTCATCCATCCCCAGTTGCCCTAATCCATCCCCAGTGGATCCTATCCCCGGCTGCCCCCTCATCCATCCCTAGTTGCCCCCATCCCCAGTGGAATCTATCCCGGCTGCCCCTCATCCATCCCTAGTTGGGATCCTACCCTTGGCTGCCCCCTCATCCATGCCCGGTTGCCCCCATCCCCAGTGGATCCTATTCCCGGCTGCCCCCTCATCCATCCCTAGTTGCCCCCATCCCCAGTGGATCCTACCCTGGCTGCCCCCTCATCCATGCCCAGTTGCCCCCATCCCCAGTGGATCCTATTCCCGGCTGCCCCCTCATCATCCTAGTTCCCCCATCCAGTGGATCCTACCCTTGGCTGCCCCCTCATCCATGCCCGGTTGCCCCCATCCCCAGTGGATCCTATCCCGGCTGCCCCCTCATCCATCCCCAGTGGATCCTATCCGGCTGCCCCCTCATCCATCCCCAGTGGATCCTATCCCGGCTACCCCCTCATCCATCCCTAGTTGCCCCCATCCCCAGTGGATCCTATCCCCGGCTACCCCCTCTCTTGCCATCCACTAGTTGCCCCCCATCCCCAGTGGATCCTATCCCCGGCTGCCCCCTCATCCATCCCTAGTCCGCGGTCTCCAGATGACTGTCTGTCACTGCCGTCCTCCCCCTGCGGCTGGGCACTAAATAGGAAGGAAGCGGCGTCACATGACCGCTCGATAACACGTGACTCGTACGTCACCGTACCAGGTGCAGCTCCATTCTAGACCCGGCCGAGCACCGAGTGAGGAGAGAGCAGACAGTTCCCGGCGCCGTGGGACGCGGCTGATGTGAGTGCTGTCCTCCCAGTCACTGCTCCATAGGGAGCCGCCTGTGTGCAGAGCCCCCGACCATAGCTCCGGAGTGTCCGGCCTGTGACCGGAGGACGCGGAAATGCTGAGGGAAGTGGCCGTTGTCCCCAGGACCGGGCTGCTGACAGGTGCGGACACACCGCTGTCACCCTCCTCCGTGTGGTGAGGTGGAGGCGGGATAACCTTACACAGTGCCCCCGCTCTCCTCCCAGCTGTATAGAGCCCAGTCCTCATAACACATGACAGGCTGGCCATACTGTCCTATAATCAGCACGGGGCTTCTCCCATCCTCCATGTGTACATGCCCTGGATAGTCTCTAGGACAGCAGGCTCCAGCTGAGCTATATACCAGGGCATGCTGGGAATTGTAGTGTTTCTACATGGTGAAGCCTGCTGGGTGCAGATGAGTGATAACAGGTGGCTTGTGTTTCTGCAGACACATGCCATAAGCCCGGGCTCCACTCCACGTTCAGTGTCCGCTAACTTACATGTTCTGTCGTTATTACCGCCCTTTACTGTTGTTGTTTTTTTCATGTTAAAGCATACTCATGTGTTTATATTAATTTTCTTCCACTGCAGTATCCGGTGCCTTAAATATCAGTCCCCTGTCCTATTCACCTACCGCCGTCTTCATCTTTTTCCAGCGTCGCTCCGGTTGGTCTCCCGCAGGCAGCTCCAGTGTTTTATGGAGCACCAGTGGTCACAACTCAATACATCTCTATGGGAGCCTCGGTCTGGCTCTAATATAGACGTGTGCGGAGCTTGTGATGTAACTTCTCACCTCCGGCCAGTCAGAGGTTACAGCCACAAGATGGGGCCCGGGACCTATGGACTGAAAAAAAGATGAAAACTCCACAGGGCAAGTGTAAACAGGGGGCAAGGTCTTCAGATGTAAAGCAACACTCCAGGCCTGGAAAAAAACATAAATGTGTTTTATCCAAATCAATCCTATCCCAGTCATTGGGGTCTGTCATGCCGTCATGGGATGGGTGTGTTTATCTGCACTGAGAATCCCCAATGCTAGTGTGACCCTACACTACAATGGCAACTTCTTGCTTATGTGACTGCCTACGGATTGATTAGCCAGTAGCAAAGACTTTGTGTGACTCTGGATAAGCACTTATTAGGCTATGTGCCCACCTAGCAGTTTATTTATGCACCAAAAAATGCATCTCCTGGCAGGAAAAAAACCCCCCGCATTTTTAACATTTTAGGCATTATTTTCTGTGCTTTTTTTCTCCCATGTGTTTTTATCATATAGTCCATGAGAAAAATGCAGGAACACCCCCCCCCCCCCCCATCCCCGAAAGAATGAGCAGGCTGCTTTTTTCTGCACCAAAATGTGCAGGTGAAAACAACTGAAGCTAATCACAGCACTTCAGATCTCTCAATGACTTTGTTGAGATGCTAGGTGTGCACATAGCCTTATGGTGCCGTTACACACTAGGATATCGTTAACGATATCCTTAGAACCATCACGTCACAGTGATCGTTCCATCATCGTTACTGCGTTGTCACACACAAGGATATCGTTAATGATAACAACGGCAACGCACCAGTTAAATAGGAGAGCAAGGACTGAACGATATTTTAAAGCGGCAGGAATAGGAGAATTTTGAACAACATCGTTCACAAAGGTGTCACACTGAACCATGTGGCTTCTGCACAGTTCCTTAATTGGACGATGAACGATAGATTTGAGGTCAGGATCTCAAATCTTGGATGAACGATCCAACGATTTTTTTCAGCCAGTATCCTTCGTTTACACGCAACGACGCACTAACGATATCGTTTCAATGATCTTAAATCCATGGCGTTGCAATGATATCGTTAACGATATCCTAGCGTGTAACGATACCATTAGTCCTGTTCACGCATCATTTTCATGGACTTTTAGGCTATGTGCACACCTAGCATTTTTGTTTCATTTTTTGATGCACTTTTACTTGCAGATTTTAATCAGTTCTTCAGTGAAAATGCATCTCAGCATAGTCAATGAGAGATATGAAGTGCTGTGCTGTGCCCACCTTCAGGTGTTTCCACCTGCAGATTTTGATGCAGCAACATGAGCAACTTACTCGTTCTTTGTGCATTTTTCTCATAGCCTATATATGATGGCTGTATGATACTGCCTGCCTGGAGATGTGTTTTTGGTGCAGATAACTATTCCCAAGTGCTGATTGCACTGTCTAGACCTGCTATTGGTCTCCTAACTAGGAATGAGGGAACCAGACTTTAAAGTTGTTTTCGTATCAAACACAGACTTTACAAATATGTTTAGTGTTCAGGTGCTTTATGTAATCATAGAGAAAGAATTGACAAATCAAATAGCAGCACACCACTACAAAATATATGAAAACATGAAATAGGCTTTTATTTAAGGACAATACATGAAAAATACATAAAAACAATTAAAACAATCAGCAGACCACAGTCCATAAGGAAATGGGGTCCCTGCATATATCTAATATATAAAGCTGAATGTGTGTATGTGTGTGTGTGTATGTGTATGTGTGTATATCCGGGATTGGCATCTACACCGTCGCAGCTACAGCCGCAAAATTTTGCAGAGTCACACGTCTGGACCCCGGGAGCGTCATAGGCTATGTTGTGAGGTGAAATTTTTAACCCTGCGCGTTCCAGTTCCAGAGACACACACACCCAAGGGGACACACACACACACTCTATAGCGACACATGCACTCACCCCACAGGGACATACACAAACACATAAATAAACACTGTTTACAGTTCAAGTAAATCAATTTCTTCGGTGGTCCGCATATTCCAATAATTGCACTGTCTAGACCTGCTATTGGTCTCCTAACTATGAATGAGGGAACCAGACTTTAAAGTTGTTTTCGTATCAAACACAGACTTTACAAAATGTTTAGTGTTCAGGTGCTTTATGTACGCAAACTACTGAAGCGAGCGTCACTGTACACGGGTACACTCCGTACTTGGGTACACTCCATGCTTGGCCCAATTTGAGTCGCTTGCAGTGATTGAACAGCCGCACTGGGGATAAAATCAATGTTACTGGACGTAGTGTGTACATAGGAAGAAAAAAATTAACTAACAATGACGATAAAGCACTGCTTTTCCCCTGAAGTGCTTTGCTTATGGCTGGCTGTATGTGGGCGGAGAGCCGAACTGCCCAGTCAGTGATTTCCAATGAGGGTCAGTTCAAGTTTTGGTCCAGAACAAAACTTTATATAAAGTCCAGCTGAACCCCAGAACCTGAACTTCCACTGGTCCGCTCATCTTTACTCCCAACCCGAACACAGCAGCATCCGTATATGCATATGTTTGTATGAGATCTGCCACCAATCCGTATGTCACAGGCAGAGCAGGCTGAGCGCAGACCATGAAGCATGGACGTCCTGTCATTTTGAAGGACATTGTACACCAAAAACTCAGCTGATATATGGTAACTAGTATTTGAGGAGGGATTGTGTTCATATGGCTGTCCCTTTTAGAGAAGATTCAATAAAGTTGCATTTAATTTGTAGCAAGCTATGGCCATGTTCACACACACTGCATTTTTTTTCAGCTTTTTTAGTTGCATTTTTACTAAGCTTTTATGTTAATGTATGCAAATGTAAACATGCGTTTTTGTTGTTCTCCAAAACCTGTGTGACAGGAAACACTGTCTACACACATGGAGTGCAGAAACTGAAACTTGTGTTTAGAAAAGAATGAACATGTCAGATTTTTTCAGAACGTAGAGAGAGACTCTCTACCAGCAGTGAGAACTGTGTAAGGCTGCCTTCACATTTGCGTACTTGCAAGTGCAGCATTTGTTGCGTATGCGTATACGCAGTGAAAAACGCATATGTCACAAGGATGGGCCTTAAACCTCCCATCCATAGGAAAGATTCAACATAAAGATTTAATTTTGTCAATCAATATTATATATCCACATAAAATTTATAAAACAGAGCATTCCCTCCGGGGGCGTGAAGAAGCGGGAAGCGAAACAGCTGTAGGGGAGGAGGGAGCGCAGGCACGAGCGGACACATCAGTGAATAAGGTATGAAGCATAACCGCACTGTCTAAATATCATAACTGTACCTCTGTTATGATATATAGACAGTGCGGTTATGCTTCATACCTTATTCACTGATGTGTCCGCTCGTGCCTGCGCTCCCTCCTCCCCTACAGCTGTTTCTCTTCCCGCTTCACGCCCCCCGAAAGGGAATGCTCTGTTTTATAAATTTTATGTGGATATATAAGAGATTGACAAAATTAAATCTTTATGTTGAATCTTTCCTATGGATGGGAGGTTTAAGACCCATCATAGTGACATATGAGCTTAAAGGAAAGCTACTTTTAAAGAGTATTGAAATAAGTAAAAAAAACGCAGGCGACCGCTGCATATTTTGTCTGCAGACAGATGCGCAAACCTTAATTAAAACGCTGTGTTTGCTTGCGTATGGTTGAGTTTTCTGCATGCGTACGCGTTTTTTGTGCACATGCGTTCAAAAACAGTTTTTCAGATTTTCAACTTTTCAGCATATTATTTTGACTGACCACGCCCCTGGGGAGGCACAGATCCAACAGAATCATCAATACTGTTCACCAGGGAATGGATATAATCACTTTTATAGAGGCTGTTTGTGGGCTGGGATATGGGCGGCACATGTGAGGGACTGCAATTCTGTTTATGGTCATGCGCAATGAGTTGTACACGTGCATATCAAACGCTGACATCTGCAAGACCTTGCGTATGCTTTTGTTCCCATAGACAATAATGCATTGTTTATGCGCATTCGTACGCATGCGGATGCTTGCGGATTATTTGACCGCCAAAAAATGCAACATGTCACGTTCGAAGGGCGCGGAAATTCCACGCGCAGGTACGCATACGCACACAAACGCATGCCTACGCATGTCCCTGCGGATGAATGCGTACTCCGTGTTAAAGATTCATCCGCAATATGCTTGCGGATTTAGAATTTGATTTCCGCAGCATACGCTGCGCTTGCAAACGCAAATGTAAAGGCAACCTAAAAACACTATAAAACCTTAATGAAAAATGCTAGAAACTCTCTTCCAGGGCTTTTGGTTGTAAAGTTTGTCTCTCATTTTATTGCGTTTACTGCAACAAAAATGCACTTTGTGTACATAGGCTGAGTCTGTCCACATGTTGTTTTTTTCCCTGCATTTGCAGTAAAACTGCAGTGTTTTTGCAAAAATGTTTGAACAAAAAAAAAAAAAATCACATGTTACGTGTGAACTAAGTCTAAGGGTACCGTCACACGTGGCGATCTCCCGGGCGATTCCATAGGCGACACTGGGGCATGGCCTGTCGCCGGTGACATTGCAAATGCGTCACCTAATGTAAATGGGCGACGGCGACACGTCTGAGTGGTCGCCTGGTTTCACAACAGTGCTGTGAAATCAGGCGACCATTCTTGGGCGATGTGTGCTGATCGCCCTGTGTAACATCTCATGAGCGATGTCAAAGGCGACAGCACACATCGCCTATACCATTCCTGTAGGCGTTTCAGGGCGTATTTACTACCTCTGCCGGTCTGCGTGGATTGGTGGCAGCTCGAGAGTTACGATTGGTTGTCTTGTTCCTCGGCGCCATATTTGATGATGTGTGCTTCCAAAGATGTATTACCCAGGAGCGTACATACTGTACAGTAGCGCATTGATGTCGCCTCTGTGTTTGCGGCTGTGTTCAAAAGTGCAGAGAGATGTGCCACAAATGTGTGCTTTAACAGAAACACAAATGTCATTACATCCCAAATTAAGGCTGCGTTCACACGCGTGCATTAAAAGAATGAACATGTCAATTCTTTCCAGTTTTTTACGCGCGTTTCTTCCATAGGCCCCATTAAAGCACTGGAAGAAACGCGTGTAAAAAAGCGCAATTGAAGTTCTGTCGCGGGTTTTTTTTTTTACGCACATTTTTCCCCTTAAAAAAACGCACATAAAAAAAGCGACAAATACGCAGCGTGTGAACGCAGCCTAAGGCTGCATTCACACATTGCGTATTTTGCTGCGCTTTTTTACGTGCGCTTTTCAAAATACGCAATGTGCCTTTTGTCTGCCAGCAAAGTGAATGTGAAATTCACTTTGCAGTGCAGACATTGCGCAGAAATACGCAGTGCGTTTTCAGGGAGAAAGCGCAGCTGCGTAAAGAATTGATATGTTAATTGTTTACGCAGCTGCTCCTTCGTATTCTCCCTGGGATGTCACAGAGGGGAGGAAGAATCCTGCTTCCTCCTCCCCTCTGTGACAGCTGTGGCCGCCCATTAGATTTCACAGTGTATTAATATACACTGCGAAATCTAAATTAAACAAAAGCAAGTGAATGAAAAATAAAAAAGAATGAATACTTACCCTCCGACACATTGTCCCGCTGTCCGGTCTCCGGTTCCAAGTGAGATGTGTTCTGACAGGACCTGTGGTGACGTCAGAGGGGCGTTCCCGGGCACTCGCGGTCATGTGATACATATCACATGACCGCGAGCAACCAATCAGCGCTGGGAACGCCCCTCTGACATCACCACAGGTCCTGTCAGAACACCACACACTTGGAACCGGAGACCGAACACCAGAAAAGGCGTCGGAGAGGTGAAGTATTCATTCTTTTTTATTTTTCATTCACTTGCTTTTGTTTAATTAAGATTTCACAGTGTATATTAATACACTGTGAAATCTAATGGGGCTGTCACAGCTGTCACAGAGGGGAGGAGGAAGCAGGATTCTTCCTCCCCTCTGTGACATCACTGCGCTTTCTGGAGTAAAGAAAGCGCAGTGTGTGAAAGCCCCTGCGTATTTTGTTGCACTTTTTTGCGCGGCCGAAAAACGCGGCAAAAAGCGCGCGCAAAAGAGCGCAGCAAAATACGCAAATGTGTGAACGCAGCCTAAGGCTACGTTCACACATTGCGTATTTTGCTGCGTCTCTGCGTTTTTTGCTGCGTTTTCTGTATTTACGTTTTGCGTTTTTTTACGTGCGCTTTTTGCAGTGAAAACGCAATTCTGGATAAGCAGCCCAGCCAAACCTATGGGTTTTGACACAATCCATTCACACACTGCGTATTTGTACTTTTTTTACGCGCGCGTTTTCACTGCAAAAACGCGCGCGTAAAAAGAATCACCTTGTCAATTTTTTCTGCAGTTTTTCTCTGCGTTTTTCCATTGCCCGCATGATAAATGGGCTCTGAAAAAGCGCAGAGAAAAACGCAGTGTGTGAAAGGAGCTGCAGATTTCACAAAATACACGCGTAAAAAAGTGCAGCTGCGTAAAAATACGCAGTGTGTGAACGTAGCCTTAGTCTGCATGGAGAAGGAAATGATAGGTGATCTATACATCCCATAACTGCAAACACACAAATATCTGTGCAAACACATACTTTCAAGGCTGCAATATTATCCAGACCAAGAAAGCAAGAGTGATTTTATTAGACAGCGCAATAGCACAACACACTTAACAAAAGCGCTGTACATATTTACTGTACTATAAAACGTCACACGAGCGTCATGCTTTGCCTTCTTGGCAACGCCAATGCGTATAGCAATAATCCTCGACACATCACACGACAGTTGTCTGTTGTTGTTCGGCGAACAAGGAAGGACATTAAATTAATGACCAATCACACGTCTTCAAGGCGTCACACAACATTATGTTAACACCTATCTCCGAGATGCGGCTCAAATTTACGCCCACATCGCTAATATGGTGGCTCAGTGTGATGTGGAAGTGGCGACCAGCAACTTGATCGCCCCTGTGCCTTGGGCGACGCCTAAGTTGTCGCCCGAGCGTCGCCTAATGTAAATGAGCGACGGCGACCTTAGGCATCACGCAAATACGTGCAAGTGCACGTGCGTCGCCTATGGAATCGCCCGGGAGATCGCCACGTGTGACGGTATCCTAAAGGTATATTTAGATGTGGCAATTTCCACTGGAGATGACGGAATCCATTTGCAAGGACTCTGGTCCACTGGCCTGGGCAGTGCTCTGTGACCACTTAATAGTATGCATGCAAATCTTATTTTCTGGCATTTCTGGCTGTTCTTTTAATTATCCTGTCTGGCACAACAGCATATGATGTGGCTCCAGTCCAGTGAATTAAAAGAAGAGCCGAGAAGTAAGATTACTCATCTGATAGATGGAAAGGAGTCCTGTGAATCCATTCTCCCATCTCTATATTCTATCCTTTAGGTTAAGTTCACACCCTTCATTTTGCCGTCATGTTACTTTTTGTCTGCACAATTACGGTACTTAATCTTGCAGAGAAACTACTGTTTCACTTGCAAGATGATGCATCTGTTTGTGATGGTTGCATAGTATTTCAGGTGACTCCTTTATTTTCCTGAGAGAGTAAGTGATTATGCAGGTAAGCCTTAAAGCATAACAGTCATTTAAATTTTAAATTAAAGGGAACCTGTAACCCCCTTTGGGCATTTTAAACTGTGCCCACCAGCTTACACATGTTACACATGAAATCTCGCACTATTTTGCAGTGGACAGCTGAATGCGACAAGCAGTGTTCAGCTGTTCACTACAAAATAACGCGAGATTTTAAACACAGGCGCTTTTGTGCACGCGTTTGCATGCACTTCGGATCCCATCACCCATATTCCTCTATGGTAGCGTTAACACAGTGTTACACTACGGTACCCCACGGTAATGCTGCTCTATGCTGGATGCGTCCTCGCAAACACCCGACGCAAATGTGGCCCTAGCCTTAAGGCCCCGTTACACTCTACAATATCGTTAACGATATCATTGCAACGTCTCCGGTTCGGGGACGTTGCAGTGATGTTGAAACAACATCGTTGTGTGTGACATTTACCAACGATCAAGAATGAGGTCGTTGGTCGTTGGTAAATGACCCGGACCATAAATTTATTATTGGTCTCCCGCTGGGCGCCCAGCATCGGGACAGCGGGAGACCAATGATGAACGAGCTCCCAGCACCGCACAGCAAGCACTGGGAGCTGGTAACCAGGGTAAACAGCAGGTAACTAAGTGCAGCGCTTTGCTTAGTTACCCACTGTTTACCCTGGATACCAGCATTCTCGCTGATCGCTGGTGAGTCTGCCTGTGTGACAGCTCACCAGCGATCAGATAACTATGTCCCAGGGATCCACATCGTTGGTTGGAACACTGGGACATCCTAGTGTGTGACGGGGCCTTAACATCTACAATTTACTTAATTGATGGCAGTTTGACAGGTGACTTCAGTAATGGTGTGTGATGGATGAGAAGGATGCATTTACAGGGTCAGTAAGAGGAATGTATGTACTGTTCATTGGAGTCATAAATTACTGATAAGGCAGTGACCAGATGTAAAATAGCAGAGGGACCATTATGTGTTAAAATTACATTTAGGAAGCAATAAAATACTTTTGATTCCAGAAAGTGTAACCTCCAGGAACATCAGAAATTGAAGAGGTAGGACAGAGGAGGAAAGGCGTAAAAGGTTTTAAGATTTGAGTGTATGGCTTTAATGCTGAACATATGATCAGTCTTTAAAGGGAACCTGTCGGCTCGTGTTACCTCCCCTATTCTATCACTACCTGTCCCTGCACATTGCTAGCTCATCCCTAACCATCCCTCTCTGAGCTAAAACTGCAATATAAAGCTTTAGGAAAACGATTTATTAACTTACATATTCCTATGACAATGAGGGCTCCAGTCCACGGTGTAGACTGAGATGGGCGGTGTCCAGGACTCCATTCTCCCTCCCCTCGCAGGTTCCTAGCACACCCCGCTGGGCGTCATCATTCCATCTCTTCTCGCCCCCTGTTTTGAAATTTCCGCCTCATAGTATGACGCGGAGCCGGACATCAGTTCCAGTCCGGTGCGTTGTAGGGGCTCATCAGTTGTACGGCCCAGCCTCAATATGCGCATGTGCTAGAGCCAGACTGTACAGCCCATACACCCGCATACTGTGTGGGAACGGAACTGACGTTCCGGCTGCGCATCATACTATGAGTAGGAGGCGGGAATATCAAAACGGGGCAAGAAGAGAAGGAATGATGACGCCCAGCGGGGCGTGCTAAGAGCCTGCAAGGTGGGGGGAATGGAGACCACCCATCTCAGTCTACGCTGTTGACTGGAGCCCTCATTATCATAGGAATATGTAAGTTATTAAATCGTTTTTCTATATTGCAGTTTTAGCTCAGAATAGGGTTGGTTAGGGAAGAGCTAGCAAGGTGCAGTGGTAGGATAGGGGGGTAAAATGAGCTGACAGGGTCCCTTTAAAAATGGAGTTTACCTCCAGTTATATAGAGAAACCATTAAAGTGCGGTGGCATGGTGGTTTAAAGGTTATCATCATTGCTTTGCTGCAGTAGGCTGAAATCCTAGCGAGTATTGCTGCTTGGAGATTGTATGTTCTGTCCATGTTTTCATGGCATAATTTGGGGGAATTTAGGTTGTTAGAGCCACTTTGGAAGCAGATACTGGATACAGGAGCATGGTGCGCTATTTCCTAGATATAATGGGCCTATCACACATATCGCAGCCGCTCTATCCTGGCATTTAGAATTAGAATTTGCTACCTGCGTCATAACTTTTTCTCCATACAACTGGACATCGATTCTGAGGATAGGTCATCAATATTGGAATCTATCATCAGTAACAACTTGGTGAAGGTCATGCACCTGCCACTATTAATATAGCGCATTCTTAATTTTGTATCTTAGGTTGAGAACATGGTACATGAAGAAATCACTACTGTTCCTGAAAGGATCGTTTAGAGTAATTTTCATCTGAAAAGAGCCTATACTCTAGACATGGCAGCGGGCCCACCTCAAAGTGGGGGAGCCGCAGGACCTTCTGGACCTCCCCCAGTGGTAAACCAGTGGAATCCGGGGTCTTATGCCGTAGCTGTTTGGGAATGGCAAGATGAATTTGGTAAATGGAGGCCATACAGCAGTAAAGTGAGCAGTTATATTGAGCAATGTATACAATCATACCAGCTGCAGAAAAATACCCGTGCTCTTGGGAACAACAGTAGTATTGCACTTGGACAAGCCGATCCATTGCTTGCTCCATATATTATTGACATCGCAATGCTTGCACAATTTCGCCAAGACACAGGTAAGTGTGCGCATAGTCTGGCTTATTCAATCGGATACTAAAAGATTTCTTAAATATCAGAGTTTTCAGATGTCTGCTCACGATGAGTTTTTGATGCTGTATCAAACATCTTAGAGTTCCAGATAAATGGATAGTATTTATAGAAATATGCCCACTGTGCTTCTTTTTTACTTGGTGTAAATTGATCTGCGGTGCATATTTGAAATCTGCAACATGTCTATTTCTCTTGCTGGTATGCAACGTGTTGTGTGTTTTCAGTGCCTTTCCATAGTGGAAATGTATCTGACAAAGACAGATACCAGGAAATATAAAGACAAAGCAGCTTTTTTTAAACCCTGACACATCGAAAAGAGACACATATCACATTGTGAAAAACGCACTCAAAGTGACCTAATTTATTTAATAGCTGCAGAAACTCTGCAGTATCAAAAGCTCATCATGGGAACACGTAACCTTACTAATGTGTATAATATCCTTTATTTGAAGGATGGTCTTATATTTTTTTTATTTTTGTCTTATCTGTATCATGTAACATAATGTTTAAGGGTGTAGCCTCAGAAGAAAACTCATTTACATCAAACAGGATATCTGTATACATATAGAGCACATGCCTGGACAAATCCAACACTTCATTGTAGATTTGTGTTTTACTTCGCTCTTCTGATTTCTGCTCTGGAGGTGGTTCTGTGGTGCTTATGGACTTGCTGTCTAACTTTCCTTTGAGAAGTTTGTAAGTGCCCAAATATTGAGCCTTTTATCTTGCAGTTACAAATCTGCAATGTTGAAGTGCGGCTTAGGCTACTTTCATATCGCAGTTATTTTTTCCTGTCCGTGGGGATTCTGTTTTTATGCAGGACCCCACGGACAGGAATGGCCAGGATTGGATGTGTGCCTTCGGATGCCATTTCTGTTTCCGGGTCCGTGATTTTCATGAATCCAGACATAGAGAGCTGAGAGGAGCCTGCAAAGCACTGGCAAGCGTGGCACTTTCACTTTTGCAATGTATAGAAATTGCGGAAGTGAAATAAAACAAAACAAGTGTTAAAAAAAAACAAAAAAAAACTCACTTCTCCGTGTGTCCCGCACTGATGCGGTCATGTCACCAATCAGCTGATTGGGTAGCCCCACCCTGTCAGCTGATCTATGTCCTTAAGCCATCAGAGCTGGATGCCGCACATCGCAGGACACACGCCGGAGAGGTGAGTTTTTTTTTTTTTGTTTTTTTTTATAATTTTTAACCCTTGCTTTGTTTTATTTCACTTCTGCAATATACCGTATATACTCGTGTATAAGCAGAGTTTTTCAGCACATAAAATGTGCTGAAAAGTCCCCCCTCGGCTTATACACGGGTATATACGGTAAATCATTTTTTTTTCAGAGTGAAAACTAGTATGATACAGCGCCCCCCCCCCGTGGAATCCCCCCCCCCCCCCCCCCGTATATACAGCCCCCCCTTGGTATCCCGCCCCCCCCCGTATATACAGCCCCCCGTGGAATCCCCCCCCCCCCCGTATATACAGCCCCCCCGTGGTATCCAGGGCCCCCCCTTGCTGCACCTGTAAAGGAAGATATCAGTATACTTATCGCTGCCGCCGCCGCTCCGCTTCTCGGTCACCGCGATGCTCCGGGTCTTCATGCTTCCTGTTCCTTCTCCGGCGCTCAGGAAATGACGTCATTGTTCGAGCGTCGGAGAAGGAACAGGAAACATGAAGACCCGGGGCAGCGCGGTGACCGAGAAGCGGAGCGGCGGCGGCGGCAGCAGCGATAAGTATACTGACATCTTCCTTTACAGGTGCAGCAAGGGGGCCCTGGATACCACGGGGGGGCTGTATATACGGGGGGCCCTGGATACCACGGGGGGCTGTATACAGCTGGGGCTGCTGTATACAGCTGGGGCCCCTGTATACTAATGGGGGGTGGGGGTCTGTATACCCCTGGGGCTGCTGCTGTATATACCCCCTGGGGCTGCTGCTGTATATACCCCCTGGGGCTGCTGCTGTATATACCCCCTGGGGCTGCTGCTGTATACTACCACTGGGGCTGCTGCTGTATATACCCCCTTGGGCTGCTGCTGTATATACCCCCTGGTGCTGCTGCTGTATATACCCCCTGGGGCTGCTGCTGTATATACCCCCTGGGGCTGCTGCTGTATACTACCACTGGGGCTGCTGCTGTATACTACTACTGGGGCTGCTGTATACTACTACTGGGGCTGCTGCTGTATACTACTACTGGGGCTGCTGCTGTATACTACTACTGGGGCTTCTGTATACTACCTCTGGGGCTTCTGTATACTACCTCTGGGGCTGCTGTATATACCTCTGGGGCTGCTGTATACTACTACTGGGGCTTCTGTATACTACCACTGGGGCTGCTGTATATACCTCTGGGGCTGCTGTATACTACCACTGGGTCTGCTGTATATATCTCTGGGGCTGCTGTATACTACCACTGGGGCTGCTGCTGTATATATCTCTGGGGCTGCTGTATACTACCACTGGGGCTGCTGCTGTATATACCACTGGGGAGGCTGCTGTATATATCTCTGGGGCTGCTGTATACTACCACTGGGTCTGCTGTATATATCTCTGGGGCTGCTGTATACTACCACTGGGGCTGCTGCTGTATATACCACTGGGGAGGCTGCTGTATATATCTCTGGGGCTGCTGTATACTACCACTGGGGCTGCTGTATATATCTCTGGGGCTGCTGTATACTACTACTGGGGCTGCTGCTGTATATACCACTGGGGAGGCTGCTGTAACACTGCTGGGGCCTGTATGTACCACTGGGGAGGCTGCTGTATACCACACTTCTGGGGCTGTATACTTCCACTGGGGAGGCCTGTATACCACTGCGGGGGCCTGTATACCACACTGCTGGGGGCTGTATACCTGTGCTGGGGTCCACCCTCGGCTTATACACGAGTCAATAGGTTTTCCCAGATTTTGGGGGCAAAAGTAGGGGGTCGGCTTATACACGGGTCGGCTTATACACGAGTATATACGGTATGTACAGTTGTGACCAAAAGTATTGACACCCCTGCAATTCTGTCAGATAATATTCAGTTTCTTCCTGAAAATGATTGCAATCACAAATTCTTTGGTATTATTATCTTCATTTAATTTGTCTTCAATGAAAAAACACACAAAGAATTTTCCTAAAGCCAAATTGGATATAATTCCACTCCAAACATATGTGATGCTTCTCTAATTTGTGTAATTAACAGCACCTGTAACTTACCTGTGGCACCTAACAGGTGTTGGCAATAACTAAATCACACTTGCAGCCAGTTGACATGGATTAAAGTTGACTCAACCTCTGTCCTGTGTCCTTGTGTGTACCACATTGAGCATGGAGAAAAGAAAGAAGACCAAAGAACTGTATGAGGACTTGAGAAACCAAATTGTGAGGAAGCATGAGCAATCTCAAGGCTACAAGTCCATCTCCAAAGATCTAAATGTTCCTGTGTCTACCGTGCGCAGTGTCATCAAGAAGTTTAAAGCCCATGGCACTGTGGCTAACCTCCCTAGATGTGGACGGAAAAGAATAATTGACGAGAGATTTCAACGCAAGATTGTGCGGATGGTGGATAAAGAACCTCGACTAACATCCAAACAAGTTCAAGCTGCCCTGCAGTCCGAGGGTACAACAGTGTCAACCCGTACTATCCGTCGGCGTCTGAATAAAAAGGGACTGACTGTACGGTAGGATACCCAGGAAGACCCCACTTTTTACCCCGAGACATAAAAAAGCCAGGCTGGAGTTTGCCAAAACTTACCTGAGAAAGCCTAAAATGTTTTGGAAGAATGTTCTCTGGTCAGATGAGACAAAAGTAGAGCTTTTTGGGCAAAGGCATCAACATAGAGTTTACAGGAGAAACAAGAGGCATTCAAAGAAAAGAACACGGTCCCTACAGTCAAACATGGTGGAGGTTCCCTGATGTTTTGGGGTTGCTTTGCTGCCTCTTGCACTAGACTGCTTGACCGTGTGCATGGCATTATGAAGTCTGTAGACTACCAACAAATTTTGCCGCATAATGTAGGGCCCAGTGTGAGAAAGCTGGGTCTCCCTCAGAGGTCATGGGTCTTCCAGCAGGACAATGACCCAAATCACATTTCAAAAAGCACTAGAAAATGGTTTGAGGAAAGCACTGGAGACTTCTAAGGTGGCCAGCAATGAGTCCAGACCTGAATCCCATAGAACACCTGTGGAGAGATCTAAAAATGGCAGTTTGGAGAAGGCACCCTTCAAATATCAGGGACCTGGAGCAGTTTGCCAAAGAAGAATGGTCTAAAATTCCAGCAGAGCATTGTAAGAAACTCATTGACTGTTACCGGAAGCGGCTGATTGCAGTTATTTTTGGCTAAAGGTTGTGCAACCAAGTATTAGGCTGAGGGTGCCAATACTTTTGTCTGGCCCATTTTTGGAGTTTTGTGTGAAATGATCAATGTTTTGCTTTTTGCTTCATTCTCTCTTGTTTTTCTTTTTAATTGAAGACAAATTAAATGAAGATTATAATACCAAAGAATTTGTGATTGCAATCATTTTCAGGAAGAAACTGAGTATTATCTGACAGCATTGCAGGGGTGTCAATACTTTTGACCACAACTGTATATTACATTGCGAAAAGTGAAATACCACGGAGCAGTTTTAGTGTACTGAGCATGCTCAGTACACTAAAATCAGGTCTGGGTAACAATCCGTTGTTTTCTCGGACCCGCGCTCCATAGACACCCAAGTTATTTGCCATGGATCGCGCCAGAATCAATTGTGTCCGATTTGGTCCACTGTGCCGATAATTTGAGCAGTCTCCGATTCTGGGTACAGTAAAAAAAAATTGGGCACAATCTGATGGCCATACACGACCTATCCTTGCCCATAAGGATGCATGGGGGGCTAAATCGGATCCTTGTCACATTTGGTCATAGTTGGTGACCCAAATATTAGAAAACTGAGATGTCATTAAGGGAATATTCTCATGATGAGCTTTTGGTGAGTTTTTGACGCAGAATATCTTCGCTGCATCAAAAACAGAGCGCCTTAAAGTTTCGGCAAAGGAAATGGGATTTCATGTTTTTTTTTTTTTTTTCCTCTGTGTAAATTAATCTGCAGTGCGTGTGTCAAATCCGCAACATGTCAATTTCTCTCGCTAATACGCTGAGTTTTCTGTGCAGCGTTTCCCCATAGACTTGCAGTAGATGCGGAGAATCCGCAAGGTAAAAAATTGTCGTGCATTTCTGTAGAGGAAATGTATGAAAAGCGCATGTAACATAAGTGTAGGAATAAGTTTTTTCCAGTCACAAACCAGGAAGTACCAGAACAAAGCTGCTTTATTTGAAGCATGACACACCAGCAAGAGAGGAACCACAGCAATAACCACGCATGTAAAAGTAATAATAAAGTGCAATGAAAAAGCATGTAATACGATTTGAATAGGTGCTTAAATTGTGCAACACTAAAACTTGCCAAAAGCTCATCGTGGGAACGTATAGCCTAATACTACAAGTTGTATTACAAAAAGTTTTCAAGTTGCTCCATATACGGTAAGACCTACATGGTTGAACGTTTAAGTCCGAATGTTAGAATTACCATGGCCAATTCTCAGAACAGGGTTGCAGTGTTCGCCGAGGCTTGCTTCACACTACGGTTTTTGTGATCCTGTTATGTTCGTTTTTTAAACTAACAGAACAGGATCGTTTTTGCCTCTCGTATATCCCTGTGATGCCGGATTGGCCATATTTAACCATCTGGTTTTGTGTATTCAGTCCTGGATTTGTTTCTGTCCTGTTTTTCACCGGTCCCAAAAAGGGAAGTCTGCACCGTTTTTGGGCTCCAGTGACTATGGAGCCGGACTTGGGGGGGAAAAAACAATCGTTTCCCAAACCAGATCCAGGGTACAGAGCATGCTCAGAGCAAGAGCAATGCTCTGTACCCATGGTACCTGTGTGTAATTTCACTTTAGCAGTGAATTTACATACACTGTTAAATTGAAATTAAGTCAAGAAATGGTAAATAAATTCTCACCTTTCCATCATGTGTCCTGCGATGCATTCAACTCCGATGACTAAAGGACCTTGAATCAGCTGACCGGGAAGGGGCAGGGCAACCTGATCAGCTGATTGGTCACATGACTGCATCAGCGCGGTTTAATTATTTAAACTGCGCTGATGGATAATAATGGATGTTACTCCACGGAAGAGGCCTAGAATTATTACTCTTAATGAACATACAAATCTGACTGTAAGAGAAATCACTTCCACCATTTGGTATTGGAAAATCGACTGTTTCAAGAATAATTCGCTGCACACAATGAAACTGGATCATTTTCTCCAAAAAAGGGAAATGTGGAAGAAAAAGAAAAACGACACCAAGAACTGATAAAACACTGATCATAAATAGTGAAACTGATGCAAGAAAAACAAGTAAAGACTTGCTTTGTCCCAATTAATTTGCACAGCACTGTACCTACTAAAGTTAAAGTGGACTGCGCCAACACCACTTGTCTGGCTCAACCAGGCCACAGATGGGCGGGGTTTCTGCCATGTAAATGTAATTTTAAATGTCTTCCTCTTTGGTGAACACATCCAGATCACCAAAAAATGCCAGACTCTTCATCCCTAAATGCAATACAGTATTGGCTGAGTAAGCATGCTGCAAAACACTGGGGATACCCAAAATACTCAAATACCCATTGTGAGGTCCTAAAATTGTCGTGCGGCAAAGGAATTTTTGTGAAAGAGAGAAGAGAGGATAAGACATACCATAGGTGGTTTTCTAACCTTTAAAATTTGATGACTGAAGATGATCGGCACCCACCGATTAGCTGTTTCCTGATGCTGCAGATGTTGTGTCAGCTGATGTTTATATTAGATGGAGATTTGTACATGACAGTGCCATTTATGTTACATTTAGCAGCCGTTCAAGGTATTGCAGTGTAAGTCAATGGAGAGTGTACTCATGCTGATCGAATGTTGATGACTTTATCCCGAGAATAAATCCTCTATTTTATAAAGACTGGATTATCTCTTTAACGTTATTGTTTTATATCTGGAGGATCTACTGAGTATATATATATGTGTAAAATCAGTAATTTATGAACAATCACATTACCTAGGCTAGGCTTGACGTCCTACAAAGAGTGAGAAACCTTTTCAGCAAGGGAATCCTTTAAGGTGTTGGCTCACATACCCCTGTAATTTAAAATCCAAAATCTGTTCAGAGGTCCACCTTTTGGAACTTTTTTATTGTTTCTATTAATCTAAAATCTGAAAGGAATCAAATTTTCTTTTTGAAAATCCATAATTTTGTCTCCAAGGCAATAGTTTACAAACAAATCTTTTACTCTGATCCACCAATACATTTTATATTTAAACCTTCTGAATGCCTGTTAGTAGTGAACACACAGAATTGCAGGATGAGAGTACATTGACTTTGTCTTGTAGTCTGAGAACAAAGGTCTACAGTACCTAGGAGTTGTCAAGGCAGCAGTAAATAAAAGTTGTTTACATTAGTTGTGCTGTATCCAAACACTCATGTAGAACTTAATGTATCGGCATGCCCTCTATCCATTGGTGCTCGAGACCCAAGAGCTGTGGACAAACACTACGTAGTTTTAATAAATTTATCTAAAATGTTGTAATAATGTAGTTTTAGGTAGGAATCAGATGACCATTAGTTTTTTGTTTAATCCAATTTTCTCATATAAAAAAAAAATAATGCTATTCACACGATCAGAGATTGATTAGGTTTCACGGATGTGGATAAAAAAAATTCTCCATCTTATCCGTTGTATCAGTCAGTGAAAATCCTACTACATTTCTTTTGTGTCCTCTGCCTTTGAGAATCGTGTGGAAATGTACACAAGATCTCAGAATCCAAGACTGCATGTTCCATGTGCTGGCGTTTCCCCCAAAGGTGGTGTACACAGCCAGCACTTGGCAGATGGAGTAAAGATACAGAAAGGTATAGAGCAAGCACAGGAATAATGTGTCATTTTAGATGTTGAGCTTTCACAGTGCTCTGTAAAGCAACTCGCAACTCGCAAGTGGTGGCACAGCCTGAGAGTCCTACTTAGACAGCAATGCCACCATTCAAGATGGGAAGCACTGCACTAAAGAGCTGGAAGGAACCATATCATCTCTGGTGGAACAAGAACTCCTTCTCTACTCCCCCCTTATCTCATCCTCCAACAACCGCATACAAGACTTTTCCTGTGCATCCCCCATACTCTGGAACTCCCTCCCCCAACACATCAGACACTCGCCTACCCTTGGTAACTTCAAAAGAAACCTGAAGACTCACCTCTTCAGACAAGCCTATGGCCTACAATGAGACCCGGTTGCCACACCGTCATACAATCGGCGCTTCCTCCCCCCCCCCCCTCCTGTTTCCTTGCCCGCCCCTTGTAGACTGGGTCCTTGTGGATAGGGTCCCCTGCCTTCCTGAACCTGTAATGGCTTGAATGTCCGTATTTACTGTATTTGTCCACGTTCTCCCCTCTTCATATGTAAAGCGCCATGGAAACGACGCTATATAAATAAATAACAAATAGCATTTTGGAACTACTTTATCAGCAACCTAGATAAAAGTATATAGACTATAGAAAACTTGCTGGGACGCTTCAATTTGGTGCTTAATACGTATTAATAACCTATAGGAAAATGGCATTCAGTGCAACTGTATGGGAGCGAGTACAATGCCAGAACAAGGCTCCCATAGAGATGTATTGAAAAGTGACCTCCAACGCAATCCGAGAAGCACTGGAATTGCTGGCAGGTCACAAATCCCCACAGACCGATTGGAGCGCCACTGAAACAGGAGAAGCTGCCAGTAGGGGAGTATGAGACAGGGGTCAGGGGATTTAAATGTAAGGTGCCACTACAGTGGAGACATAAAAAAACAAATGAACAGGTGCTTTACATATAAGTTGTGTATAACACTTCACTGGAACACCAATGATCACAGTTGTAGTAATGATATTAGGAAAGGATATCACAAACATGGTTAGACCTACCAAATAGAGGAGCACCAACTGAAAAGTGTGTGTGTGTGTGTGTGTCTAAAATAAATATATAATATTTATTTATATTGTAATTATAAATGTGTATGTATATTATAATCCTTAAATGGCAGAAAAATTACTGGACACTACAGCTCTCGCCCTATATGCCTGTGTGTGACCTCATACATATACAGGTACCAGTGTGGAAGGTCCGGAATAGCTGTGCACGCTTAGTAAAGTGAGAACAAATTCTTTAAGAAAGAATGAGCGGCACTCACCATATTGAAATCTTCTATCTTTTATTTGCCAGAGTGTAGGCACGACATGGCTGCTGTAGGGGAGGGAGTGTGGAGGAGTGACGGGCCGTTTCGCGGTGCTGTACCGCTTCTTCCGGTCAGATCTCCTAGAAGTGGTACAGCACCGCGAAACGGCCCGTCGTCACTCCTCCACACTCCCTCCCTCTAATTGTTACAGTCCCTCACACGAGGGACTTGTAACAATTAGAACACTGCTCTTTTAGAGGCCGCTCATTGGTCTGATCAACGCCTTTAGCTGTTAACCCACTGTATACTGGTCAGGTCTACCACAGCACTCATTCATTCACACAGGTCCAGATACTGTTAACCCTGTGTGTATGACTCATGACTCATGACTCGGGGCCCATGTAAGTCATGACAGCCACGTGCCATAGCGTCGGTATGCCTCACAATCTTTATTTAAATAAAAACACAAACTCGCACAGCACTTGCATGACATTCGGATATCCGCTAGGTGAAAACAAAAAAATCTGCAATTTCTTGGCAGTCGCATGACATTAAGATGGCAGGTGAGGGAAAAAATGCATGACACTCGCCAAATGTTCTGACTGAGAATCTGGACGATTTTATATACACTACTGTGAATGCATCCTTGGAGACATTTACCATGGCTGGTATCATGAGGCAAAACTGAAATGTGTTAGTACAGCGGAATTAAACTTTGTCACATCGTAGGCTTATCTCTGCTGTACTGTTCTTATCTCACTGTGGAGCTGTGTCTCATCATGAGAGGAGACTGTCGGTCATTACATATCTCACACTGGTAACACTCCGATTGATTTAAAAGCGCTAGAGCCCTAAAGGCTGCTTCTCACGGATCTATATCTGGCCCATAGGTTTTAAAAGCTCTTTTCATATAAGACAAATGTAGCATTCTTTGGAAAAAGACATTTCGATTGCAAATATTAAGGTATAATTTTATTCAACATCTATGACCTGCATGCCCATATAGACTGCTTAGGAGGGTTGATATTCTAGGCAAATTCCCTTTTACAGCATCGGTGCAGCATTTGTTTTTCAGTGCTGGTGTGGTGCTTTAAATGAACGTTCCTTGCTCTCTGTATTATACTATATATTTTCTGCCATCTTCATCCTTTTTCGACAACACTCTGCTCCCCAGCAACATCTGGTGGCTGTAAATTCTGACCAGTCAGAAGTCGCATCACGTGCTCATGAACTCTGGAGCCAAAACGAGCTCTCAAAGATGATTGAAGCTGACCTCCAGCATGCTCTATAAACACTGGAACTGCCGGCTGGTTACAAATCATAAACCGACCAGAACGATCTCTGGAAATATATGAAGATGGCAGCAGGTGAGAATACGATGTGGGGGAACTTTAATTTAAAGCAACATTCCAGCGAGAAATGAAATTAAAAAATGCTGGATTGGTGCTAACAAATTGCCCTTTGAGGGCAACAGTAATTTGGATGTGGCCCTCTGTGAAAATGAGCCTCACTTCTGTTTTAGATAGTTTAATTCAGTTTTGCGGCATGATTCCATTCCAGACATGGCTGTAAATTCCCCTAAACAAGACACAATGATCTGAACTGTGAGTTGGTTAGTGGGGGGGTTTCCTGTGAAGCAATCTGAAACCAAGTAGATGATTTCATTCTGTACACAAGGCTTAGCCACTGCATTCTGCATTAGCCATTATTATTTATTTTTATTGTTTTTGTTCTAGTAAAAAAACAAAGTAACCGGTATGTTTTAAATGGGTGTACACCTGTTTAAGCGCTTGTCTTTGGCTTTTTGAAAGTTGGCAGAATGTCAAGGCCTATTTAGATTTGTTACAGCAACTTCAGCATGACAGAGAAACTATGATGAAAAACAGTTTCACAGTGTAATTATGTAATTACTCAATCCTTCAGAATCTCTTAGGGGAACCTGGTTAGCTTATCCAGGTCCCATAAGCCACCCTTATATCTTTAGTCAGCCCATAATTTGCATTAAGACAAGCTTATTGGTGGATTATTGCTTTGTCTATTCCCATGAAAAACAAAATAACATGGCCTGTGATAGGCTATACACTGTGTGCAGAATTATTAGGTAAGTTGTATTGTAGAGGATTATTTTTATTATTGATCAACAACTATGTTCTCAATCAACCCAAAAGACTCAAATATCAAAACTTAATATATTTGGAAGTTAGTGTTTTTTGTTTTTTTTTTTAGATTTGGCTATCTTATAGGGGCCTTTCATACTTGCGTTTTTTTCCTGATTTGGAAGATCAGGAAAAAAACCTGATTCTTACAGGATTAATTTTTTTTGCCCATTCTCTTTAATGATTTCAGGAGAAAACATGAAGAAACAAGATTCTACCTGACAAAATTAAAGTGAATGGGCAAAATACTGTAAAGGCCACTTTACACACTCCGATATCTGTGTCCAACTCCTGAACAGATCTCTGGTTGCAGTGAAATCATGGACACATTGTTCCATTTTGTGGCTGTGTACAAATGTAACAATGTGTCCATGATTTCACTGCAACCAGAGATCTGTTCAGAAGTTGGACACAGATATCTGTGTGTGTAAAGTGGCCTTAAGAATCGGGTTTTTCCTGATCTTCCAAATCGGTAAAAAACCGCAAGTGTGAAAGGCCCCTTAGGAGGATATCTGTTTGTGCAGGTAACTATTACTTTGCAGAATTATTAGGCAACTTAATAAAAACCAAACATATTCCCATCTCACTTGTTTTTCACCAGGTAAACTAATACAACTGCACAAAATTTAGAAAAAAACATTTCAACACAAAATAAAGTGACCAATATAGCCACCTTTCTTTATGATGACACTCAACAGCCTTCCATCCATAGATTCTGTCAGTTGCTTGATCTGTTTACGATCAACATTGCGTGTAGCAGCCACCACAGCCTCCCAGACACTGTTCCAAGAGGTGTACTGTTCTCCCTCCCTGTAGATCTCACATTTAGGAGCGACCACAGCTCTCTATGGGTTCAGATCAGGTGAACAAGGGGGCCATGTCATTATTTTTTCTTCTTTTAGACCTTTACTGGCCAGCCACGCTGTGGAGTAGTTGGATGCATGAAAATCATGTTTTTCTTGAATGATACCGACTTTTTCCTGTACCACTGCTTGAAGAAGTTGTCTTCCAGAAACACGTAGTAGGTCCGGGAGTTGAGCTTCACTCCATCCTCAACCCGAAAATGTCCACAAGTTAATCTTTGATATCAGCCCATACGAGTACTCCACCTTGCTGTTGTCTGAGTCGAGTGGAGCTCTCTGCCCTTTACTGATCCAGCCTCTGGCCCATCAAGAGTCACGCTCATTTTATCAGTCCATAAAACATTTCAAAAATCAGTCTTAAGATATGTCTGGCCCAGTCTTGATGTTTTATCTTATGTTTCTTGTTCAAAGGTGGTTGTTTTTCACCCTTCCTTATTTTGGCCATGTCCCTGACTATGGCACACCTTGTGCTTTTTGATACTCCAGTAACTTTGCAGCTCTGACATATTGCAAAACTGGTGGCAAATGGCATCTTGGCAGCTTCACGCTTGATTTTCCTCAATTCATGGGCAGTTATTTTGCCCAACACGCTTCTTGCGACCCTGTTGGCTATTTACCATGAAACGCTTGATTGTTCGAATATCACGCTTCAAAAGTTTGGCAATTTCTAGACTGCTGCATCCCTCTGCAAGACATCTCACAATTTTGGACTTTTCAGAGCCCGTCAAATCTCTCTTCTGACCCATTTTGCCAAAGGAAAGGCATTTGCCTAATAATTAAGCACACCTTTATATAGGGTGTTGTCATTACACCACACCCCTCCTCATTACAGAGATGCAAATCGCCTGATTTACTTAACTGGTAGTTGGCTCTCAAGCCTATACAGCTTGGAGTAGGACAACTTTTATAAAGTCATGTATACTCATTTGCCTAATAATTCTGCACACAGTGCATGGGGGCATTGCTTTTTCCAAACTAATCCTTTAACTAATCATATTATTGTGGACCTCAGTGATGTGATTTGCAAGAACAGTGTCACTCCTGACTCTTGGTCAATCTTTGGCTTCCTGACAATGTGTAGTACAGACAGGTGTACTGTCCCTGGCTTCAGTGGTACACTTCTTTTGCCCACATAGGTAGCAGTCATGTAGGACACAGCCAGCTGTTACTGCCTGCTATGTTCTTTGTCACCACTGCTTTTCTGAGCACGAATAGTGCGCCGAGAAGTGTGCAGAGATTTGCAAAAAGCTGTGATTAGTCACATTCCCATGATTTGTCACTGTATAGCATATCACAAACAAAACTATAGAAACAATTTTTATGGAAAGTTATAGACCAAAGTAGTAAGCCACCCAAAGGCGCTTGTTTTGAAAGTTTATCAAAGGATTTCTCTGAAATTGTAATAAAATGGCATCCCTGAAATATTTAAAACTGCAGCCCGTCTGAGTCACAGTATTCACAAGCTGCAGAAGTTGTATAGCTCTCAACAAAGAGCAGAGTTTGAAGTCACAAAAGCTGTATCACAGATGCCTGTCAGTGGTGATGTGTGAAGAAATATTTTATCCCTTGTGCTTGTCCAGGACAGTCCAGCTTCACCCCTCCGTCAGTCTGACTGCTGTATAACGGTGCATTGAAGACTGACTACCTACTGCAAAGAGGAAGATGTATTTCTTCACCATATGATGGCCTGATTGTGCCATGTGTGATATTGCTCTTGTGAGTTGATACACAGGTGTCACACGCGTCAATGTCGTCAGCGATCTGATCGCTGACGACATTGACGGCTGATTGCTGTGAGCTGTCACACAGACAGACTCACCAGCGATCAATTGACCAGTGACATCATGGAAACGATTTAAATATCGTTTCCACGATGTCCTGCTCCCGCTGCCAGCCTGCTGGAAGCGGGAGCAGCTGGCTCCAAGGTACACTGCGGGTAACTAGCAGCACGCGCTGCCTAGATACCCGACGTGTACCTTAGTTACCAGCCTCCTCCGCTCACCCGGTGAGCGGAGGAGGCTGGTAACTAAGGTACACAGTCGGTATCTAGGCAGCGCGCGCTGCCTAGTTACCCGCAGTGTACCTTGGAGACCAGCTCCCAGCGCTTGTGACAGGCGCTGGGAGCTGGAATATCGCTAGTCCCGGTGTCACACGCAGCGATGCTGCGTGTCACGGCGACAATCGCCAGGTTTCAGAGTGGTTCTGAAACCTGGCGATCATCAACCAGCGATTATCGCTGGTTGATGCAGTATGTCACACGCGTCAATATCGCTGCAACGTCACGTGCAGCCGATATCGTGCAGGCGATATTGACGCGTGTGACACCCCTTTAGTCAGTAATATATCTTCAATCTTAAAGAAGTTGTTGGATCCCCCCCCCCCGAAATTTTAAGCTAATCTGTGCTGCATTGTAATGTACAACACCTATAAAAAGTTTTTCTATCTTTTGTTTTCTCCTGAATTATCATTCATTCAAAGCACACTCTTTGTTTACTTGTGGCTCAACCAAACTGACAGCAGCTCACTGAGCTTGGTTGCCTAACTCACAGCCAGAGCTGATCCCACCCAGCCTCAGTGCCCAGCACCGCCCACTGCACACTCATTGGCTGTCAGTAAGCTGATCCTGTGTCCTCCATTCACTACCACTGCAGTCAGTGCTGCTTGCTGGACGGCTGTGTTCCCTCACACTTTTACTGATTCCTCCCAGTGCTGCAAGCAGTAATCCGGCAGCAGATGTGTTAAAGCAAACCTGTCACCCCTCCCCCTTTCCCCCCCTAGACATCAAAAGCTAAAATAGCCACCTTCTGCAGCACTAAGGCTGCATTCAGAGAAGGTGGCTATAGCCTTTTGATGACCTATATACAATGAAATCTGCACTTAGATAAATGCTTACACTTAAGAGGACCGGTGACCGGGAGGCGGGGTTTCGCACTCCTCTGACCCGCCCCCTGTTGTCAATCACCCTGGTCGCCTGCTGCTGCCTCCCCTCACAGTGTAACATGATCGTGTGCCTCCGTTCTCCTGTATGGCGCCGCGCATGTGCTGTGCGCGCTGCCCGACGACTTCCTGGACACCCGGCACACAGCACGTGCGTGGCGCCATACAGGAGAACGGAGGCGCGCGTTCATGTTCATGCTGAGATGGTAGCTTATCTCAGGCTGATAGAAGTTACTGTGATACACTATCTTGACAACTTCCTTCTAGTGGCAGACTGTCCAAATAATGGCCCTCCATCTAAAAATTACGCAAATCACTTTTCAAGTTAGGATGGGTAATAAATGAGGCTTCAGACTTCGAACCAAACACTTCCAACTTAGGAGTCCTCTTAGATTCCAAGAGAACACAGACGTTCCTTCCAGAAGAGAAGATGGAAGCCGTCAGTCACAGAATCTGGATCTTTCAGAGGAAATGAGAAAGTACCATCAGAGAGGCAATTAGTGTCTTGAGGCTCATGACATCCTGTATCCCGTGTGTAAGGTTGAGACAATTTCATTCTAGACCCTTGCAAAATAACATGTTTTGGATCATGAACAGATATTCCTTGGACAGAAAGATTTCCCTGTCCTTGACAGCAAAAAGTTCTCTGGACTGGTGGTCCAGTGGACCGTAGATCGGTGTATCCTGGTAACCACAGACGCAAGTCAGTTGGGTTAGGGTGCTCGAGTAAGATCATTATCTCCAGGGGACATGGTCGACAAGACTACAGAACATATCCTCAAGCTTTTAGGAATTGAGGGCAATTTGTGAAGCATTGAGAAGTCAGGCTATCCTCAAAGACTAGCATGTGTAAACATCTTGTCAGACCTAATCACTGCAGTCTCATTTATTCGACATGGAGGACCAAGACATCCACTACTTCAAACCCTGAACACAGATCTTTCATTGGCTAGAGAGAACAGTCCTTTCCATTTCAGCAGTCCACCTGCAGGGATCAGAAAACAGAGGCAGATTATCTCACCAGGCGACAAATGAAAGCTTTGGATGTTACTGGCTGTCGAGGTGTCTCAGCAGCTGGTCCACAGATGATGTCCACGATTTGCATCCAGAAAGAATGCAAGAACAAGAAGGTTCTTCTCGCTCGATCTAGGAGACAATCAAGTTGCATTGGATGCCCTTTCACATGCCTGGAAAAGCAGTCTGTCTTATGCCTTCCCACCAATTCCCTTTAGAGTCCTGAGGAAGATAAAGGAGGATCAGGCAACAGTTATTATGATAGTCCTGTTCTGGCCGAAAACAAGCTGGTTCAGGTTACTGAGGAAGCTGTCCTTGGAGGATCCGGTCATTCTTCCTTTGACGATGGATCTTGTCGGACAAGGTCCTTTGTTCCACCAGAACTTGCGTCAGTTTCACCTGTCTGCATGGATCCTGAGTGGCGGATCCTGAGAGCACAGGGATTGTCAGAGCAGGTTATCCAGTTTATTATAAGGGAAGGGATGTGATGTTCACATTTGCAAGCATGCCTAAGACTAAGGATTTTGTATCCGTAACGCGTCGGGCGTGGAGGAAAGGGGCTGCGTACCCCACTAATGCTTTTAAGGATGTTTGAATAAAGATCTGGAATTTTACCTGCAACAAGTCTGGTGCCGGAGTTCCTTCAATATTTATCCAGGTTATGCAATTAAGCAGAAAGCCATTGACTTAAGCCATCTACAGGAAGGTGTGGAAAACTTTTTCGTATCACAAAAGGGAAAACTGTGATAATTCATGACTAGACGTTGCTAGGATTCTCTCTTTTCTACAAGCAGGGTTTAATAAAGGGTTTAGGCCAAGTACGTTTGAAGTTACAGGTGTTTTCTTCTACACTCCCCTGGCTTCTCATCCTTGTGTGGCCAGTTTCACTACGGCTATGCAAAGGCTGAGACCCACGTTGAAGTGTTCAACTCCTCCTTTGGACTTAAAGGGATCCTGTCACTTCCAAAACGCCTCCTAAGCTACCAAAACCTGTCCCTGCAGCATATTATCACTAATCTCACACTCCTTTTGTCTCCTAAAAGCATCCTGTGAAAGTGCATAAAAACGTTTTAATACTTGCTCATTAGTGATTATAATTAGCAGGGGCTATATTCTTTAGCCCTTAGGGTGTGTTGTTTTGCAGCCTCAAGGATCCACCCTCTCTCTGTCTGTACTGCTTTGCTAGTGTAGGCTTTGCCCTCCGCCTCTGTCACTGACAGAATACAAATCATTAGTCCTGCCTTTAGCTCCACATCACAGCAGCACAGAAATAGAGGGCTGGATCCTGGAGCCTGCAAAACAACATGCCCTAAGGGCTAAAGAATATAGCCCCTGCTAATTATAATCCCTAATGAGTGAGTATTTAAAACGTTTTTATGCACTTTCACAGGATGCTTTTAGGAGACAAAAGGAGTGTGAGATTAGAGATAATATGCTGCAAGGACATGTTTTGGTAGCTTTGGGAGGTGTTTTGGAGGTGACAGGATCCCTTTAAATTTAGTACTGAAAGCCTTCGGCAATCCTTCTTATGGGCCAGTTGAAGAATTAAGAATCAGAACGGTCATTCAAGATACCCTTTTTCACAGCCGAAAGAATAGGGGAGATCCAAGTGCACTCAGCGATCCTTATTTGCAAGTTTGAGATGACCAAATAGTCGTCAAATTAGATCCTACCTTCTCTTCAAAAGTTGTCTCTAGAGCAAATCTGAATTAAAAAAATTGTCTCTCCTTCATTTTGTCAGGATCCAAATAATCCATAAGAGCTAGATACAAAAAAGCTGAATTCTCTTGATATTTGATGCACGGTGTTGGCTTACCTGGAGGCTAGATTCAAATTTATTTGTACAATTTTGGGCAAGGATAAAGGCAGAAAGACATCTAAGGCTGTGTGCCCACATAGTGGTTTAGTGACTTTCAAATCGCCAGTAAACCACTGGAAAATTCAAGGAGCCTAGACTCCTGAGCTCAGAAGTCACCAGCGGTTTTCCAGCGGTTTCTCAGCGGTTTACCAGCGGTTTTTACAGCGTGTGCACAGCGGTTTTCCGGCGGTTTTCCAGCGGTTTTTCCGGCGGTTTTCTATGGAGGATTTTGTCCATGGAACTGCTCAAAAACCGCTGAGAAGAATTGACATGTTGTATGCTGCTAAACCACTGGGAAACCGCCCAACCGCTGGCAGATCTGCTCACATAAACCCACTATGTGTGCACAGTGTTTTCTAAATTACATAAGGTTACTTGTAAGTCCTAAAGCTGCTAATGATTTACATAAATTTAAATAAAACCTATGCTAAACCGCCGGCGGTTTTCGCTGCTAAACCGACACTAAACCACTATGTGGGCACACACCCTTAAGGCAACGTTCGAGGTAGTCCATTTCACGAGTAGTCTCTCACTTCATGGGCAGTCAGAGCAGGAATTTCTATTGAACAAATCTGTACAGCAGCTAACTTGGCAGGTCACAATACTTTCTGTAAGCATTATAAACTAGATGTCCTCTCAAATTTGAGGACGGCATTCGGAAGGATGGCTGGGCAAGCAGTCATGCCGCCCTAAATTGTGGTTTATTGGGTATACTTCTATGGTGCTGTCATGAGGACTGACCTGGAAATTAGAAATTAGTCCATCATGATGGCACATTTAATATTCCCTGTGATAACATAGGTATGAGTAGTTCCAATTATGTTGCATCCCGCAGGTTTGGTAATTGGAAAATCCACTGAGGTTGGGGTGGGCGAGGCTTTTACTCTCTTGTGTTTCCTGTCCCTACAGAGGATATGAGGCGTCTCCATTGGTGCTGTCAGGATGGATTCCTGGAAACATAACTACTGTAGGACTAATTCCTATGTTTTCCTTTCACTTTTCTTTAGTTTCTGTGAAGCACCTGCAGGGTTCATAAACTTCTTGGATGTGGTTTAGATTAGTCTGAGCTGTACAGTTTTTAGAATACTGTCACTTTTGGGTATTTTTTTTTTTTTTGCCATATTTTTGATATTTTCATCAATAAACCCAAATTATATCGACCCAAATTTACCACTAACATGAAGTATAACATGTCAGGAAAAAAACATTCTCAGAATCACTTGGGAACTGTTAGTGTTCGAGTTACTACATTATAAAAGTGACGCTGGTCAGAATTGAAAAATGAGGTTTGGCTTAACATACAAAGTGGCTTGGTCCTTGGTACAAATCGTACATTCTTGTCTGCACCGAATCTGCAACATGTTGCGTTTATGGTGCGGACAAGAATGTATGATTTATACGCAAGCATTTGCATGTGTACAAATCACACATGGGGAGCAATGAGTATGCACGGCCATCCGCACCCAAGCGCATACACCGTGCGTCCCCATGTTAAATATAGGGATGGGTGGTGCTTGCGTTCGCCCGTCGCAATGCGCAGCGCAGGCGAACGCAAGTGTTAAACCACCTTTAGTCACTGAAAGCTGCAGCAAGTCTAATGGCTCAGACATCGCTTCCTTAGCGGACAAAGACCAGGAGCGAAGCGACCTGTGCTTGATCTATGGGGACACTGGAAGGGGATAATGCCGCCGGTCTTTTTATATTAAGACCACCTGAGCCTTTTACACTTCTTTTTTTTTTTTTTTTTTTTTTTTTAATGCCTATATCAGACAGACAACCCTGTTAACAAATGATTCAAGAGATCTAGCTTTCTGTAGAGTTCCAGCTACTTTAGCAGGTTGGGCCGGATGCCACTCCATATAGAACCAAGGAACTGATGGCGCACAGGCTAACAGCTCTTTGACTGCTCTGCGCAGGCAAATGCTTGTCCTAGCAGCTAGCTATATCATCTGATCTCTCCATAGAAATGAATGTTCAGCTTAAAACACATATGCTTTTATATGTTTCAATATGTCAGCAAAAGAAGAAAACACCTGAGACTTCACTCATAAAGGGAGTACTTAAATTCAAATGCAGTGTCCAGCATAAATTCTAGGTATGCAATGTGCGATATAAGATATAATCTAAGCCTTCATTAATACTAATAAAGTACTTTCTATTGTCCATATACAGAGGAGAATTGGTGTCCCTATGTGTGGTACGAATACATTGCCACTAGGCCTACTAATGCATATATAAATTGTTGGCTTTATTCTCATCGCCTTTGGCAAACTCGGCATACTTGAATACTTTGCCTGTTTTACTGAAAAGCCATCTCTATTGTATTTGTGTTTTTTTTTTTTTTTTTTGTTTTTTTTGTTTGTATGTTATGCACAATAAATAATACATTTACACTGTCAGGGACAGCCCAGCTGTCCCAAAGGTTATTACTTAGCTAATCAACTTCTAAGCAATCTTTAGTTAACCACAATAATGTAATCTCTTAGGGTATCTTTACACACGGCTACATTTCTAGGGTGGCTACAGGTAACTTACTGGCTGCAGTGAAATCATGGAGACAAGGTTCTATCTTGTTGCTGTGTACAAATGGAATAATCTCTCCATGATTTCACTGCAACCAGTAAGTTACCTGTAGCCACCCTAGAAATGTAGCCGCGTGTAAAGGTACCCTTAGGCCACCTGATCACCAAGGAAGGCCAATGTCCCAGGAGAGACACCAATGGGCTGTCTGAACCATTGGCTTGAGAGTAAGTAATATTGACACATACTGTTGTATATAAGGCCTTGTGCACACTGGTCGTGTTTTGTGCTGCGTTTTTTGGTGCAGTTTTGTAAAAAAAAAAAAACGGATCAGTCACTGTGTTTGCCAGCAAAGTGAATGGGATTTTCAAATTGCTGTGCAGACATCAGCGTTTTTGACTGCTGTATTAGTGGTGCAGAGATCACATCCATGAGCATGTCAATTATTGCTGCTCTCTCTCCATTGATTCCATTCTACTAAAAAAACAAACAAAAAAAAAAACAAACAAAATCACATACAGATTGGCATTCTCAGTCTATTTGATCCTTTTTTTTTTTTTTTTTTTTACTACTGCGCTCTCCACACACAAATGCTCTAAATTACTTACCCTCCACGGCGATCCCACAGCGAGGTCCATCGATGGGTTCCTTCCGCACACCAGCAGGACCTGGCCATGTAATTCAGCCTGAGTGTCACAGGCAAGGCTTTAAGCCAAGCAACCAACTCTAAGTCCTCAATTTCCCCAAATCTGACTCCAACTCCACCGAAATGGATGCTAACCACGACCCCGACTCCACCACCATTGCTGTGCGGTCAGTAAGCCAAAAATCTGACTCCTCAATTTCCCTGAATCTGACTCAGACTCCACCAAAATATGGTCAGACTCTGACTCCACAAATCTAGACACATGGCCAGGTCCTTTTGACTTCCCGCAGGTCCTCCTGGGGCCTGGAGGAAGACCTTGCCAGAGCTTGCTGTGGAATCGCTGCGGAGGGTTATAAAGTGTGTGTGTCTGTGTCTGGTTGTGTCCCCTCTAGAATACTACTGCATTTTTAATTTGAAAAAACAAAAGCACAGCACTGAGAAAACTGAGCAAAAAAGCAACACAAATTGATTAATTTCTGATGCTTTTTTGCAAAAAAGGACTGCACGAAAAACTGATCAACAAAAACTGAGCACAAATGCTCTGTGAATGGGACCTAAGTGTATTTGGAGGTTGCAGAGGACAGACAATACAGAACATTAGACCTTTATATTTTTATTGATTTATTTTTTATACCCCTTCAGGTTTTCTTCTGCCAGCCAAGTATATATAAAGTGCATAAAAGAGTTGTTAAGTGTCATCCTCACTGAGACAGATGGGTGTGTTGTACCTGTTTTTGTTATTCCTGACGTGATCATTTCTTGGAATGTGATCACTTAGCAAGGCGTTGTTCATTTCCATTCTCCAGGGACATTCAACTATATTCTTCTTCACTTAGCAGGAAGTATCACACATATCACTCAGCCATTGCATTCTTATTCTGTTGGGGGAAGTGGAAGTTGGTGTATATATATATATATTTGTCACATATAGATTAACCTTTAGATAGCATTTAAACCTAATGCCATTTTTCAATGATGGAAAGTTTTGTGCTTATTTAGGGTTGTCTGAGATTTTTTTTTTTAAACTGACATGAATGTGAATAGGGAAAAAACTATTGCTTAAAGAGGACCTGTCACCAACCATGGGTGATCTAATTACAGCACTGAATGCAGCATGTCTGCTGCATTCAGGCAAGGGGTCCCCATCTCTTGAACCCCCCCCCTCCCCTGTACCCTGAGATAATAGACTTTGAAAACTTACATACTGGAGCCAAATAGGAGGTGGCTTGTGGCTGGAGCCATTTCGCTCACAGGGGAATTTCACGCCCCCTGTATCTTTAATCCGCCGCCTCCCTCATGCCAATCATTGTCTCCCTCGCCTGCTGCATAACACAAAGCGAGGGGTTCAGTGCTGGTGCATTGCCCCACCCCGCCTCACCTCACCGGGGCTCATCGTGGGATTGCGGGTAGGGTAAGTAATTGGATGTTAGTGGTGAAGAAGCACACCAGAATAATAGAGCACTAATTGACATGCTCATTATTTTTAGATGCACTTTCTGCACCATTAACGCAGCAGTCAAAAAATGCAGCGTCTGAACAGCAAACTGAAATTCCCATTCACTTTGGTGGCAGACATTTTAACTGATTCATTTATGGTGCAGTTTATATAAAAAATAAAAAAAAATACAGCTCCAAAAATGGATCAGAAATGTCCAGTGTGAACATAGCCTAAGACACACCCAGGTTTTGGAGAAGGAAAATTAGATAAACTGAGGAACTGTTATTGGAAGGGGATCTGCTGCTGATACTGTTATGGGGGAATGTCCTGGTATTCTGTACTAATGTCCCCCAATCTGGTATATTGTCATCATTCTGGTGTATGACCCCCATCCTGCTATATGCCCTCCCTCCATCTTGTATATGGTCCCCCTCCTGCTGTATGGCCCCATCCTGGTTCATGCCTTTATTCTATATGCCCCATCCTGGTGTGTGGGCCTCCATACTGAGATATGGCCCCATCCACACCGCACACTTAAAATAATAATTAATTAATTGTACTAACTCTCCATCACTCCACCGCTGAAGAGCAGCGTACTGTTCTCATGCTGGCACTGCAAGCATGGAAGCGCACAGCGTATGACGTCGCCGTTCTGTGCTGAGCGCCACACGCTGACAGTTGCTCGGATGAGAGCAGGACATAGCGACGAATGGTGAGTATGATCAAACGTCCACTCCTGCCTGCTGGTATATTCATTGCTCCCACGCAGTGTGCATGGGAAGCAGTGAATATTCACTGTCTTTAATTGTGGGCACTCTGTCTGAATTATTTTTGTTTTTCCCTGTCCAGGAGATGTGGTATGATCAGACCCTGTCCCTGTACAGTCAGACAAAGCCATTACACAGTACATAGCCGGGACACACATGTAAGATTAGCTAGCACAGGAACTTTTTTTTATTTTTTATTAAACGCCTCCAATTGTGGAATGTATTATTCCAAGATTCATTCATTAAAATTAACTTTGTTCTTGGAAAAACCTCTTTTAAGCATATACTAACTGAGACAAGAGATACAAGTAATGTGAGCTACACTGATTATCAAAATTACAGAACAATGTACATCACTTGTTTTTTTTTTTTTTGTTTTTTTGTTTTTTCCAGATAGAATGTAATATACATTGATCAACATTTAAAGGTTTTTGTGTAAGGGGTTCACCATGCCACTAGAACAGTATTTTCCAAAATATCGAAAGTTTATCAACTTTAAACCCTTTATTTTACACAATATGTGCTGATTATAATTAGAGAACAGCAATGACTGTATCATATAGAAAGAGTAAAACTTGACTGTTGTAATCTTCAAAACCTTAACAATCAGTAGGACCTGTACAGGCCTTTGCATTGAATGGCTTCAGTACATCTGTTGCCACAGGACATCACTAGTCTCACACTGCTCTGGTGTGATTTTGGGTCAGTCTTCTATCAATCTCTTCCACAGTTCTGTGACTGTTGTGGGAATCTTGACCATAACTTTGTCACCAAGGATTTTCCCAAGGTTTTCTATTGGGTTTAGATTGGGACTCTGGGTTGGCCATTTCATTGTTTCAATGTACTGTTTTACCCATTTTGCTGTCTGACAGGGCATAGTCCCGCAGGGTAATTTCTGCCTGATTGAGTGCTGAACGCAAGAAAGGAACCACGTGTTGTTGGAAAAGGGTTCTGAAACACACTTGCATTCACTCTGCCATGTAGCTGTTTGAGATGTCCAACCCATGCAGCAGAAAACATGCCCCAACCCCTGACACTTCCTCCACCAACTTTCACTGACTTCTTTATACACTTTGAGTTCAGTCTTTCCCCAATTTGTTGACTAACTTAATGTTTCCCATCAGACCCAAATAAATTAAACTTGCTTTCATCAGTAAAATGAACTGTGGACCAATTCTCTCTGTCCACACAACATGTTCCTCAGCAAAGGTAAGTATAGCCTTTTGATTCTTTCTGATAATGAGAGGTTTGGTCACTGCAGAGTGGGCTTTCAGTCCAAATGTTCTTAAACATCATGACAGTGTATGATGAGACAGATCATTACCCTGTTCAGTGCTGAACTGGAGAGCTATTCCAGCTACAGTGTGGAAACAATTACCCATGGAGATTTACCGCATTATCCTATCCTCTTGCATTTCTCTTTCAAGGGTGACCAGCCTTTTTGGGGGAATTGGATAGTTAATGTGCCAGTTAAATAAGGTTTGTTTGTTGTTTGTTAGATAATTTAAGAAAATTAGGCCCACATGTCAGATTAACACCAATAACTTGCAGTTATCTGAAATTAATCTCTAATTTTAATGTGTTCTTTTTCATTTATCTCATTTAGGGTGGCTCAGGGGTTAGCACTGCAGACTTGCAGCGCTGAGGTCCTGGGTTCCATTCCCACTAAGGACAACATCTGCAAGGATTTTGTATGTTCTCCCCGTGTTTGTGTGGGTTTCCTTACATACTCCAAAGACATACTGATAGGATGTTTAGATTGTGAGCCCCAATGGGGACAGTGTTTCAAATGCATGTAAAGCACAATGGAATTAATAGTGCTATATAAATGAATAAATCCTATTTTATTAGTATATTCAATTTATGAAATAAGCTTACTGCTATTTTACTCATTTTCACATAGGACAACACAATAACCTTGACATTAAAGGGAACCAACCACCTCAGATCACCCAAATACACAGTTAATACGTGTCCCTGCACCCTAAGGATACGTTTCCAGCACTGTTTGTGTGTAAAATCTTGCATTCGTATAACCGATATAAAGACTTTATAAAGTTACTAGCCTGAAGACTTCTGGGCGTATCCCTCCTTCTGTTATACTTCAGGGCTGTGCATTCATTGCATGGCTGTGCTCCCCCTCCCTCTGTGCAGAGGAGATAACGATCACGCCCATCAGGGCAGGGCAGCAGGCACAAAGGGAGGGGGAGCACAGGCATGCAATGCACAGCCCTGAAGTATAACAGAAGGAGGGATATGCCCAGAAGTCTTCAGGCTAGTAACTTTATAAAGTCTTTATATCGGTTATACTAATGCAAGATTTTACACACACAGTGCTGGAAACGTATCCTTAGGGTGCAGGGACACGTATTAACTGTGTATTAGGGTGATCTGAGGTGGTTGGTTCCCTGTAAGGAAATAGTGTGTTCTCTAATTTGATCACCGTGTATGTGTGAGGAGATCATTATTACAGTTTAAATTACAAAATAGGAGGAGTCTGCTTCTCACGTGATCTGTAAGTGAATAAGCACACATTAAGGGTATTCCCATCTCATGTGCAGGGCACTGTAGCTTAGGTATCCATGGTTATGACCTGCTCATATTGATGGCTACCAGTAGCTGGTTACTTGTGGTCATAAGCATGGATACCTAAGCTGCAATACCCTGCACATGAAGTAACCTCTTGAAGATGGGAATACCTTTTAACGTGTGCTCATGAGGTAAGGGACATTGCTAGATCATGAGAACGATACTACATTTCTAATTGGAAGAATTTGCTTTCTTATGATTATTATTATTAAACCTTCTACATATTGGGATAGGATCTTGAAGGTGGGAATACCCCTTTAAGTATTTGTGTAGAAATTTATGCACCATTTCTGCATCTCTTAGCAGGAAAACACGCACGTTTTTGTGGCAGATTTTTCCCACTTATTAGTATGAATGAAATCTGCAGCAAAACCACTGAAAGAATCGACATTTTGCTAATTTAAATTGGCACCAAACCTGCAAAGAGAAAATACTTTACATATGCATGAGACTTCAGGAATCTCTTTCCCTTTGCTGGCATCTGGAAACTATTTCAGGTTTTGTGACAAATCTGAATCCAAAAAAGTGTAAAAAATGCAATGTGTGCTCACAGCCTAAGGCCCCCTTCACATCGGATAGCCACAAATCCGATTTGGCCTCCATATATCCCTGTGGGCACAGATGTGCACGGATTGGTCCTTATTGGATTCCGATTGTGTCAGTTTTGTGTTAAACGTTTGTGTCAGCTTGTTTCTCGTCTCCAATCGGAGCCTGCTCTGATTTTTGGCCTGCTGTGAAAAAATCAGACAAAACGGATTCATTGCTGTCCATTTCAAATAACATGGAGCTCTATGGTGACAGATCAAAACGAATCCGACAAAAAAATCGGATCTGGAAAACTGATCCGATTTGCTGTACTGCGCATGCTCAGAAGGAAGGTAAAGCCATATCTCTAACTGATTACGGAGCCGTGGAAAACACGGATCCCTGGGCATCTGTTGGCACAGATCCGTGCCTGTCTGTGTTAACATTGAAATTCAAGGATAAGCACGGATGTGCAAAAAACGTGATGTGAAGGGGGGTCTAAGTAAATAATACAAAAACTACATGTTTACGATCTACGTAGTCATACTGCCAGGTCCGTTTTGTAGTAAAATGAACGCAATACATAAAATACAATTGTTTTCCCACGTACCATATGATAAAATGGATGGTGTAATTGTACTCATCCTTCCAAAAAAAACCTCACATGGCTATATCAACGGAAAGATAAAAAAAAAGTAGTGGCTCTTGGAATAAGAGGAAGAAAAGTGAAATTGCAAGAATGAAAAATCATCCTGTCCTTAAAGATTTTTTTTTTTCCCTTTTTCGTTAACCTATCATACTCCTATATTTTACATTAAAAATAGTTTTGCAGTTTTCCCAATAACCACTTTGAAACATGACTTCCTATTGTGTCAGGAAACTACACATGTGCTTAGCCACAATAATCCTATCTTTTGTATTGCAATGTCTATTGAGCCCAGTGCAAAGGTCATTGTGATATCACCTATTGTGATTGGTGGAGTTTTCCACTGGCCTCATTCAGATGTCTGTATTTTTCACGTGCAAAGAAAAAAAATTGTGTGACATCAGTGTTTCATCAGAGTGTTTATGCACAAATAAATAAATTGCTTAGCTAATGGAGTCAAAGGCACTTCTCATCCCTGCTGCCGGAAAATAGGACATGCCTCCATGTTTTTTCATGAACCACGTGTCCATAAAAACAGACATGTGAATAGCAGCACAGATTATAATGGTTGTTGCCTCTGTGAAAAAGAGATGCAACTCGGACATCTGAATGAGGATTTAGGATGTATTTACTGGCTATCTGTCATTGTAATCCCACCTCTATGGCTGGCTTCACACCACGATTTTGGGAGCTGTCAGGCTGTGTCCGGTGTTTTGCAGGAAGCATCGGACACAGCCTGACAGTTCTGGACAAACAGGTCCTGTTTTCTGCTGGATTCAGGACTGCGCGGCTGCTGCCGCTGTCCAGGTCCTGAAATTTCAAAATCTAGCCGCGGTTCTGAAATCTCAGCTTGGAGCTCTCCAGGTGCTGAAGTACAGCGCTGGACGTTGCTGAACTTTAGCGTCCGGCAACCAGATCCGGTGCCTATAGAATCCCATGTTAATGGGCGCCGGATCCAGGAGGATTCGGTTTTGATTAACTTTTTGCCCCGGACACAAAAATGCTGCAAGCTCCGATTTTGTGTCCGGGGCAAAAATTTAATGCAGCCTGATGCTGCCGGACAGGGACAAAACTTAATTGCAAATCACTGCCATCCGGCCCTATCCAGCACCATAGGGCTACATTATGTCCAAAATCGGGTTCGGGGCTGTCAGATTCACACGGACAGCCCTGGACCCGAAAAAAAACGTGGTGTGAAGCCGGCCTAACATGGAACATTGCTAATAACCCTTTCTGAAAGGGCAGAAAGCACAAGTAAGGAGAATATGAACTTCTGTTTACTTTTTCTTCTTGCCTTTTTTTTTTTCTTTAGATCATTCAGCTGTTCTGAATCAAACTTGGGTGTACTTGCACCGTATATGATTAAAGACTTGTGAATCCTCACATTGCCCACACTGTGTGCTTTCGGTATCAGAGCTTGGAACAGTGGTGATGTGGCAGCGAGTATTATTAATTATTACTATAGTGTCATTTTTTCCATGCCGCTTTACATGTGAAAAAGGGGCAGACATAGAAAAGTACAATATTTATGAACAATACAAGGTGCACACAGGTACAGGAGGAAAGAGGACCCTGCCTGTGTGGGCTCACAGTCTATATACAATCTTCATATTCCTGATCAGAATCTGGCTGGAGGGGTGAAGCCTTGCTCAGTGCAAGTGTATTGATTGAGGCCTATCTAGTCGGAATGTGGTCGGGAGTATGTGTATTGTATTTTTGTTACTGATCTGTGGCTGACTCCCACTATGCCTTGCACGCCGGTTTTGGCTTTTTCCATCTGTATTGTTTGTGGCAAACCTTGGAAACTGTTCATACTCGATTATCTTACCCTTGCACTCAGGCTCAGTTAGTAGCAGTTTCCATTTCCTTGGGTCTGCAACGCCTTTATTCATGAGTGCTGGCCTGGTGCTATGAGGGTTATTTCTGAAAAACCGAGGCATGTGTGGCATCAGCCTGATTTACCTTCATTCACATGCACCAGTCTGGCACCATGGGAGCTGGATTGGAAATGCTCCAGGTAAGGGCTGCTTTTAATGGTCTGCTTTGTATATGTTGGAGGCCGCATGGCACAACTAAAATTAAAAATATATAGAGTAGGACCACCCTTATAAGATTGCCTTGGCATGGTAGGGTGGCTCCAAAGATTGATCAATATTTTTTTTTCTAAATATCTCAATTTCATAATATTATACAGTTTGGAAGGAATATATGTGCACACTTTTTTTTTTATTGCAAGCTATCATCTGGTAGTGCTAGCTTATTTGTTGCTTCGTGTATATTGTATGCTTGCAGGAATATGTCCACTGTTCCCTGCTCTGACATTGGAGAATCCTCAACATGCACAGTATGCGCGATGTGAGGATGCACAAGTCTGCTGTCATTTGTAGTAACTGAAGACTTGTGGATTTAGACTGGAAAGGCCCTTTAAGAGCACTCTGAAGTATATATTTCAATATAGATGCACTTTAATGTATGTGATTTATAGTTAAAATGAAAATAAACCCCTCAATAAGCATGGTCTATAACAAATGGCCTAGATGTGCAGTATTTCTGTCTAGTACACAGTAAAGACCTGCTGAGTACTATAAATCAATAAAGTCTTTAAAAAGGCCAGATTTAATGAAGATATTTTCTTGTCAGTAGATTTTAAATCTGCCAACTATCATCATATATGTGAGCTTTATTTCAAGAACAGACAAGTTAGTCTGACTCCTGGATTCCTCTATCTCCTGACCTACATTATTTTGTCCACCCTGTAGAAGTACTTAGGAAAATGGATGAACTTCATCCCCTGTCCAGCTGTCAAGCTCCTCTTGTACAGCTGCTTTGCTTGTAAAAAATATTACATCCTGTTATTCTCAGCAGCTTCCTGGGAAGCGTCTACTGTCTGTCTTTAGAAAGCTATTATATACATTCCTTATTAGCCTGCAAAAACTACTTTATGTACTTGTAAACCGTGTTTTAAATGGTACATAAAGTAAATAAACCAGATTTAACAATGGATTGTAGAAAAATGAATTGTCCATTGTATTTAAGCAGTTGCACATCTGTGTACAGCTGTTGCTGACAAGACCGTCATGCACTTTAGATGGTTTGGCTGGCTCCCCCATACACAGGAATGGTTGCTCATGTGTTCTTTAATTAAAGCCTTCACCAGTTTATCTCCAGGAAAGAATGTGATAATCCAAAATCAGAAAGGACAGATAAAATTTTTGTGGCAATCAGTTGTCTGGGGTCTCCCACACTGACTGAACCCGACAATATCAGTGACTCCAGTTGACATTAGTCTATTGTGTATATATAGAGAAAAAGAAATCTCTTCTTGCTTGACATTAAATGGCATGTTTTTAAAGGGAGCCTGTAATGTCAATCTGCAGATTAACACTTTTTTTTATGCAGTTTAATAGCGCTGGAGTATTGAAAGTGCGGCACCCTGGAGAAAATGTGCTTTAAACAGTGACTAATGGCTTTGGTCACACCTGCTTGACTGAAAGCCAGCAGTTTCTGGGAGGAATAAAGTTGATTTTCTCGTGGGTGCCACAATTTCAATACTGTGGCTGGGTACCATCATGATACTATTAACCTGCAGATTAACCCTGTATTTGTAGGTTATTTACGATTAGACCTGCCAGATTTTTTTTTTTTGTTATGAAAATGTTTGACTGTAAGGTTTGGTAGTTTGAAAACAAAAAAATAATGGATTAAGTATTACTTTGCTTTCTGCTGCCTTGCTTTCTGCTTGTCTTTAGCGCTGACGTCACGTCAACGCTCCATCTGGTTGCTAAGCTCAGTGTATTTGTAGATGGCACGAGCTGCTGAGCTCACTGATGGCTGTAGTGCTGCTGATTAGAACGTCAGCTCTGCAGCAGAGACCCTGGCACAGCGGAGAGCTGGTGCTGGACCCAGGATAGGCAAGTAGTAATCAGTTCTTTGCTTTTAAACAACTAAAAGTTATAGCAAAAAAAGTCTCTGGAAGGAGACCATTGTTAAGCTAAATATCCCATTTTTTTTTTTTTTTATTAAGCGTCTTGGGTCTCCGTTTCCTGTTTGCACAGGTACATTGAAAAGACAGGATGTTTTTTTAATGCACATGCATGCAAGGAACTGGCATGGCGGCAGGAAACGTGGCTTCTTGTTTTCATCCTACATTCACTTCAGCTAATATTGCATTGTTACCCATACTGTCACCTAGAGCTGTCCATACGTACATGGTGTGGGAAATGTGTGGAATGAACTGACTATAAGACAACCTCAGCTGTGAACTTGTTAACTCGAATTCTTTTGTAAAGTGGTTGATAACAAGGAGCAAAGATCACTGAACTGGGCTAAAAAATGCAAATGTTTTGCTGTAATAAAATCCTGTACTATATACCCATAGGAGAGGCCAGATTTACTGCTTCATATGAGTTACACTGCAATGTCTATAGTTATATTTTCATTTAATTACAGCTGTAATTTCTTAGGATGTTAGTAATGGCACTTTTGGGATGCTTGAGTGAGGCTAAAAAAACTGCTAGTCAGCAACACTCATGCAGGCAAATAATGTACTGCTGGTTTATTGTGCTGACAATGTACAGCAAAAAAATAAATTGTATCCTTGCTTCAATTGGATGCAATAATATGGGTGGCATCTGTGTACCTTTAGTTTGGAGCACAGACCCATTTATTGAAGTGGGTAAGATTATGCCCCAAAAAATGAATGTGAAAAGAACCATGTATCTGCGAGCTAACCTTTAAACATATAAAAATGAAGATCGGACATATAAATTAGGTTTTTGTTACTATACAGTAATGTGGCAAAGGATTGTAGACACATATTTTTTTTTTTTTTTTTTCCCTTGGTCCTCCAGAATTTCGTCAAAATATAAAAAAGAATCTGTCACCCTTTTTGAGGTTCTTTAGTTATTAGTATGGTGGTACAGGTAGCATAGAGCTGAAATTAGCCTTCAGGTACTTTCACATTTGCGTTTTTCAAATCGGGCAGAATTCCTCCTTTTTTTTTTTAAAAAATAATTCCGGATCCAGCAATAATTCGTCGGTGATCAATGCATTTCCTATGGGCTTCTGGAAATGTGCTTTGTCTTCCAGTTGTATCTTTTTCCTTCCAAATCCGGTGCTTCGGCATTTTTATTACTGCATTTAGCAGCGTTTTTTTTGTTTTTGTCTGAGATCCAGCACGCCTACTGAGCAGTGAAAAATCAGATTTGAAAAAAACAAAGTAGCCTTACCTGTAGGTGATGGGTCATTTTGGGAAAATCATCTTTTCTATCTTCCAGGCTATGGGGCATATGCTGCTGCCTCCAGTCTTTCTTGTACCCAATTTCTACTCCCATTTAGTATGCCTGTGATGTGAGGTGCACAGCTAGAAATCCTGCACATTCTGCCTGCTGTATTTCCCCTGCACTGTTCTGCCCTTCTATGGTCATAGGCTGCATTCATTCTTTTTTTTATTTTTATTTTAAACCAATACATTTTTATTTGGTTATACACAAGAAGAATAAAACAGTTTTTTACCGATAGAGCAACAAGCTGTATCAGCACATTGCAAAAACAGATACCACTTTATACAAGGGGGTATTTGGTTAAAAGGGAAGTGTACAGTAACAAAGGAGGAGGGAAGGAAAAACATGGGTCAGTACCACAGACAGTACCAAATGTTAATTGTAAATTCAAGATCCTTCAGATGCAACAGTAAAGTGATATCAATATAGCAGAACTGGAATATAATAATGAGACAATGTTAAATAAGGTGTCATTGGGGAGGACGACAGAGTTGAATCCAGAAGCTATCCATGGATCCCACCTGCTGAATTCATTCTTGATGTGCACAGGCGGCCGGGGATAGAATGCAGACAGAATGTGCAGGTTTTCTTTTTATGGTGCCCAGAAATAAATAGCACCTCTCAATTGGTGCAGTAGATGTCTACTGTATAAATATTAGTATAGAGAGATGTTGGGCTTACTGGTTATGTAATAGGATGCTCCAGAAAAATGTAAGTCGCTGTATAAGATTATCTTGGGCACACCACTTTCAGAAAAAGTTGCAACGACACATATGTGGGTGAAATTCGTGTATCCGTTTAATTTGGGCCACACAGTAATCAACAACACTGTCAACCGACGTTTCGGCCTCCTCTGTCCTTTAACAAGGTTCTAATATAGAACAGTATTACAATCATGATAGCACAAAAAAAGCTGCTTGGTTTTATGTGCTATCACGATTGTAATACTGTTCTGTATTAGTACCTTGTTAAAAGTCAGAACAGGCCGAAACATCGGTTGACAGTGTTCTTGATTACTGTGTGGTTCAAATAAAACACATACACGAATTTCACCCACATACTTGTCGTTGCAACTTTTTCTGAAAGTGGTGTGCCCAGGATATTCTTATGCTGTATAACTATAGCTGGCACCCTACTGCATCAGTCACAATTGGTTTTACATCAATCAGGCTGCTCAAACCCTTAGGGCCCCGTCACACGGGGCGAAGGGGCTGGAGATGGCGGGGGCGCGCAAGCTCTTGCCGCCCCCGCCAGTGTCGCGGCCCCCCCCCCCTGTTTAGACAGGGCGACACCTCCAGTCCTGCGCCGGCGATCTGTCAGGTGACATTGCCGCCGGGGTGCCTGGAAACCCCAGAGGTGATGCAGGACAATATGAGCCTATGGCTCCCATCGCCTGACAGGTCGCCGGCGCCTGGTTACATAGGGCGATGTGTACACATCGCCCCATGATGGTTGCCTGGTTTCAGAGCACTGCTCTGAAACCAGGCGACCTCCAGGCACCAGCGACATCGCCCCTTCACATGAGGCGACGTAGGGGTGATGCCGCCGGCGATAGGCCACGCCCCCACTCGCCTCTGTTATGGGCGGCGATGTCGCCCCGTGTAACTGGGCCCTTAGTTTCTCCAGTCATGACAGCAACATCTAGGATGGTTAACAAAGGTAAAGAGGGAGCTCTCTCCCTATCGGCACACCACCCTCATGGGTTCTGATGGTTGCCATGGTAACACAAGG
>JARQOC010000002.1:417231303-417319948 GCA_033576535.1 Allobates femoralis
GTGTGTCACGTGCACAGCTGAGGGACAGGTTAAAATGCACTCTGAGACACAAAAGCTCTCTCTTTTCTACCTTGGACCATGGAATAGGACCATCAACATCTGGCCTTAAGTATCACCCCCCCATATCTCCTTCCTGTAACTCTTCCTTCTCTCTCTCTCTCTCTCTCTTATAATTCTATCTTCTATCAGGGATAGTTAGGGGCAGGTGAATGGATGTAATTAACTAATATAGTGTGCCTGTGTGTATATTTAGGTAACGTGGGTATTAGTAACTGTGGGTGTTTTACATATTGTAACAGTTATGGTATTGTGTATTAGTTATCGTGCTATCTAGAATATATATATTATTGTTGTAGACTTTTTGGGTGTGTTTAATAAATATTAATTTATTAGAACAGACTTGTTTTCATTAAGTCGTCGATATATACATTTATATATAGTTAATCAGCATAGGAATAGAAAGCTGTAAGGAAGGGTGGATTCTGTATATCGGTGATTGTAGTCATAACCGACAGTAATAACTGGTATACAGAACCAGCCCTATAACATATTGGCGAGCCTAAGCCCACTGTTTGAGGTTGTTCTAGTGTCTTTTGTACTGAAATCCTGTGGTCATCGTCTGGAGCGGATCAGGCCAGGGGAACATGGACATAAATAACAGGAGGCATAGTGAAGTGTTCCGTTATTTTTTTTCCTTCAGTGCCCTGATAGCTCAGACAGGTGACACAGTTTTCAGTCTTAGTAAGACACGGGACAAAGTCCTCATCAGAGAACTTTTTCTGATTTTAACGATTTCTCTGATTCCTTTACACGATACACACGTCTATCAGCGAGGGAGATCATCACGTCACTGTGTTCAAACAGCCTTCAACGTTTGGTTCATCTGAGGACTCCAGCTGGTCGGGAAAGCAGGCGTTCCGGAGAAAAAGGACCTTTTTCCAAGCAGCACAAGAGGGACAAAGGAACAGACGACACCAAGCAATATGGCCTCTGAACAGGGGAGTATGAACTTCTCCACCCTCAAACACCTGTGTAGACATAGCACATTTAACCCAATACTGCCCACCGCATGTAAGTCCACAGAGATGCTCTGGTCAACTTTACTGGACCAGGCATACGCACATGATAAAGTTTGTATTAGCAAAAGTGTTTTCCACAAAACTAAGAAACGCCTCCAAATGCTGGCAAAATTTGTATATACTTTTGAGGACAGCATTTGCTGGCTGGAGCATGTGGAAACACTTGCTAGCACAAGAAAGGTAGACAAAGTTTCGGATAACCTACACTGCCATTGTTGTGTGGAGAGCATTAAACGTATACACACACTAGAAACTGAGCTAGAAGAAAGGGCCCAGTGTACAGCTGACAGGGGCCGGGAAATCTGTGTGTTAGGTTTCTTTCTCTGATATCCTAGATTCTATTATTCTGACATGGATAGAGAGCTCCTCAGTCTGTACACTGAGATAAATCAGTTCAAGAGCAGAGTTGCATCCATGGATGCACTAGTGAGCACACTTTGTGACTTTGCAGCCAGATCCTCTCTAACGATTGCAAACTTGCAACAGGTCATCTCTAATCTGTCACGGCCTGGTACAAATAGCATGGTGCCTTTGCCCACGGAACAGGTTTGTGTTTCGGGTACTGCACAGGATGAGGAGACTGCGGCAACAGGGTCCATGTCTCCCATGGATCAGAGATCCGGAGCTATAGAGTCCAGGGACAGGTGGAACGGTCGCTACATTTCATTCCAACACTGAGGGAGCAAACACGGAGCATACACGTAGCGACCGCTTCCAGGGTCAGGACGAGAGTTGGGGATATGGAGGTAGGTGGGAAAGGGATCACACCACTTCCAATCCGCCAAATCATTCAGTAAGGTCAGAGGAATTTTATCCTAACCGTAACAGTATGGAAAGGATAAAATTTCTGTTACGGATCTGCAAGGAGATCCCAAAATATGATCCCAGTCAAGATGCGTTTACTGCATGTGATATCTTTGAAGGTCACTGCAATAAATATTCTGTGGCTCCAGAACTTCGAATGGAGCTATTCAAGTTGTGGTTGCCTATACACCTCAATCAGAGGTATGAGGCAATGGGGAGAACAGAATCCAGTAATGGACAGTTTCATGATAAGGAAGAACGCCTTTCCTTACTAATGACACTGGCAACGGGCCACGGGGACGTGACTCCAGAAATCCTGATGAAATTCAGACCAACTATACACGATGAACCTTTATCGCTGTGTAGTCGGTTTGAAGCTATGTACAGGAAGGTCACTATGGATCAAGGTATCGGTATTCCACAAGGCATAATCTGCATGTTTGTGGAAAAATTCCTATACCTTGATACTGCAATTAGGTTGAGTGCAGCGAGAGAACCATCGCTCACTGATGCGGCCATGACTATTGAGCAGTGTATACAAGATCTACTGCAAAATAAAAAAGTCGGTTAAGGCTAGGGAGCATGTGCCTGTACACGTTAGATCACTAGCATGACGTGTGCGTCATGCTAGAAAGAAGTCAGCTGTTCGCCCCACGGCCCCACCATTTGAGAGGACAGGGAGCATTCAATGCTTTCTATGTTTGCAATTTGGGCACATGAAGAAAAATTGTCCTCAGTGGGTACGGAACCAAAACAGCCCTGAAAAATCTGGCAATAATAATGGTTTCAAGCTGAAACCTAATTATGCCAGAACAGTGGGGGAACAGGTTGATGGGTCTCGGGGATATTTACAAGAGCAGACACCAAAATGTGTTGCCACTGTAAATGACCCAGTTGATGGTACAGGGGTTGTGGAATCTACTGATTCCACAAATAGAACTACGGTTGAGGATCTCCAAATTGCAGTATGTTCCTCTCAGGTACCTACTGGAAATCTTGTCAACATCGATTGACAATTAGGGATCCCTAAAGAGCTGGCTCCAGTATGTCCTGTCATATTGGATTCTTCAGGGAGACCCCACATAAAAGCCAGAATTAAAGTTCAGGACACACAAATTATGCTAGATACTGGTGCGGAAAGGATGGAGTAGCACAGACAGGGGAGGATGGAGCACAGAGCGGCGGGGGTGAGGAGGACGGAGGACAAAGCGGCGGGCTGGGGGAGGCCAGAGCAGCACAGGCAGGGGGAGGACAGAGGATGGAGTGGCGGGGGGGAGGAGGATAAAGGAAGGAGGAGGAAGTGGTGGGGTGGGTGAGGATGGAGCGGCGCAGGAAGTGGGAGGACAGAGCGGCGGGGGAAGGAGGACAGAGGATAGTGATATGGTGGGGAGGATGGAGCAGCACAGGCAAGAGGAGGATGGAGTGGCCGAGAGGAGGAGGACAAAGGAAGGAGGAGGAGGCGGTGGAGGAGGATGGAGCAGCACAGGCAGGGGGAGGATGGAGCACAGAGTAGTGGGAGGAGGCGGAGGACGGAGGACAAAGCGGTGGGGTGGGGGAGGATGGAGCAGCACAGGCAGGGGGAGAACGGAGTATGGAGTACGGAGTATGGAGTGGCGGAGGGGAGGAGGACAAAGGAAAAAGGAGGAAGCTGTGGGGTGGGGGTGGATTCAGCGGCACAGGCAGGGGGAGGATGAAGCGGCAGGGGGAGGCCGAGGAGGAAGTGGTGGGGTGGGGGAAGCCGGAGCAGCACAGGCAGGGGGAGGACGGAGCAGCAGGGGGAGCACGGAGCACAAAGCGGCAGGGGAGAGGAGGATGGAGGATAAAGCGTCGGGGTGGGGAGGCTGGAGCAGCAGGGGCAGCGGAAGACAGAGGATGGCGTGTCAGAGGGGAGGCGGACAAAGGAAGGAAGAGGAAGCGGTGGGGTGGGGGAGGACGGAGCGGCAGGGGGAGGATGGAGGATGGAGCACAGAGCGGCGGGGGGAAGGAGGACGAAGGACAAAGCGGTGGGGTGGAGGAGGACGGAGCAGCACAGGCAGGGGGAGGATGGAGGATGGAGTGGCGGAGGGGAGGAGGACAAAGGAAGGAGGAGGAAGCGGTGGAGGAGGATGGAACGGCACCGGCAGGGGGAGGACGGAGCACAGAGCGGTGGGAGGAGGAGGATGGAGGACAAAGCGGCCGGGTGAGGGAGGATGGAACACTGTTCGGCAGCTCAGTGGTTAGCAGAGTATACAGGGGCTCAGTGGTGAGCAGAGTATACGGTGGCTCAGTGGTTAGCACTGCGCGGTGGCTCAGTGGTTAGCACTGCGTGGTGGCTCAGTGGTTAGCACTGTGCGGTGGCTCAGTGGTTAGCACAGTGCGGTGGGCAGAGTAGTCAGCGCAGTGCGGTGGGCAGAGTGGTCAGTGCAGTGCGGTGGGCAGAGTGGTCAGCGAAGTGTGGTGGGCAGAGTGGTCAGCGCAGTGTGGTGGGCAGAGTGGTCAGCGCAGTGCAGTGGGCAGAGTGGTCAGCGCAGTGCGGTGGGCAGAATGGTCAGCGGTGGGCAGAGTGGTCAGTGCAGTGCGGTGGGCAGAGTGGTCAGCGCAGTGCGGTGGGCAGAGTGGTCAGCGGTGGGCAGAGTGGTCAGCGCAGTGCAATGGGCAGAGTGGTCAGCGGTGGGCAGAGTGGTCAGCGCAATGCGGTGGGCAGAGTGGTCAGCGGTGGGCAGAGTGGTCAGCGCAGTGTGGTGGGCAAAGTGGTCAGCGGTGGGCAAAGTGGTCAGCGCAGTGCAGTGGGCAGAGTGGTCAGTGGTGGGCAGAGTGGTCAGCGCAGTGCGGTGGGCAGAGTGGTCAGCGGTGGGCAGAGTGGTCAGCGCAGTGTGGTGGGCAGACTGGTCAGCACAGTGCGGTGGGCAGAATGGTCAGCACAGTGCGGTGGGCAGAGTGGTCAGCACAGTGCGATGGGCAGAGTGGTCAGCGGTGGGCAGAGTGGTCAGTGCAGTGCGGTGGTCAGCGCAGTGCGGTGGGCAGAGTGGTCAGCGGTGGGCAGAGTGGTCAGCGCAGTGCGTTGGGCAGAGTGGTCAGCAGTGGGCAGAGTGGTCAGCGCAGTGTGTTGGGCAGAGTGGTCAGTGCAGTCCAGTGGGCAGAGTGGTCAGCGCAGTGCATTGGGCAGAGTGGTCAGCGCAGTGCAGTGGGCAGAGGCGGACACACACACATATACACGCACACTCCGCTATACTCACCACCGGCCCTCTGTCTTCCCCGCCACCTGGATCCGCCGACATGTCGCCGCCCCACGGAAGACTGGATCCAATATGGCGTCCGGGAAGTCTCGCGAGACTTCCCGGACGCCATATTGGATCCAGTCCTCCGGAGGGCGTCGACATGTCGGCGGATCCAGGCGGCTGGGAAGACTCAGGGCGGTGGTTAGTATGAGTGTGTGTATGAGTGTGTGTGCGGGCAGCCATATTAGAACACCCACAGTGGGTGTAGAGGCTACTTCATCCAGGATGTGACGTACCATACTGATAAATCCTGACGGAAGTAGCCTTAGGGTTTTATTATAATAGATGATTTGCATCCAAACAGCCCTCAGTGTGTGGTGATCGGATTTGATCACCAACAAGGGGGGGTGAAGGCCCACAGAATTGAGGAAGTGATTGTCCAGATTGCCAAACACTTAACCCTCAAGATCCCAATTTGGTATTGCCCTGGTTCTGACAACATCATCAGAACTGATGTAATGACCCAAAATGGATGGATCCTGGATTTGGCAGACTGCATTGTGTGGAAGGGACCCAGACAATCCAAGGTGTGTGTCATACAACGCCAGTGTCTGGGACCACCTTTGCCAGCAATGGAGAATTCAGCTGATATGCTCGAACACAAATGGCCAGAGGTCTCTCATAATATAGACTTGAACCCATTGTGTACAAACATCCTGATGTGTGGGTCCAGGGTAAAAACGACTGTGGCTGATTGATTGGTGTCCAGGTGGACATACAGGGGCCAGACCCACCCCAACAACATCAATATCGCTTTCTACCGGAAGCGACACAGTCGATAGTCAACACTGTCCTGGACTTGAAGACCAACAGTGTGGTCATAGAGGGGAATTCAAGGTGCAACAACCCTCTATGGCCTGTGAAGAAAAAGGAAACTGATGTGTGGCATCTCACCATAGACTTACGTGTCCTTAATAAGTACACTCCGATGTCTGCCCCCGTAGTTGCACAAACTCCTGACATAATGGCGAGTATAAGTGGCGAAAGCCGCATATTCTCGACTATTGATGTCGCCAATGGGTTCATCTCTATTGAACTCACAGAAAACTGTAGGTACAAATTTGCTTTCTCAGTGGGGAACAAACAGTACATGTTTAAAGGGATCCTGTCACCCCCAAAACACCTTTAAACCTATTAAAACCTGTCCCTAGAGCATATTAACACTTTCCCTACACTCCTTTTACCACCTAAATGCACAGAGTCAAAGTGAATATAAACGTTTTATAAGTACCTCATTACTGATGATAATGAGTGACTATGCTATTCATAGTCACTCATTCAGGCTGCCCCTCTTCATACTATGACGCGATCCGCGTCATTTCCGGCGCCGGGTGACGTATTTACACCGGCGCCGCTGTTGGCTTCAAGTCCCGCACTGCGCATGCGCAGTGCGCATTTTGAAGCTGACAGAGCGGCGCGGCTGTATACGTCACCCGGCGCCGGAAATGACGCGGATCGCGTCATACAGCCCCACGCTGAAGCCCGGCCGACACAAGCCACAGCGGGGAGGCGCGCAGGGAGGCTGCAATTTGAATCTATCATGAAGATCACGCCTATGGAGGCGTGAAAGTATGAAGAGGGGCAGCCTGAATGAGTGACTATGAATAGCATAGTCACTCATTATCATCAGTAATGAGGTACTTATAAAACGTTTATATTCACTTTGACTCTGTGCATTTAGGTGGTAAAAGGAGTGTAGGGAAAGTGTTAATATGCTCTAGGGACAGGTTTTAATAGGTTTAAAGGTGTTTTGGGGTGACAGGATCCCTTTAATGTGTTCCCCCAGGGGTTCCACAGTAGTCCTACATATTTTCATCAGGCATTGGCGGCCGTACTGAGCGTGTTTTCCCTGCCGGAATGTCTCCTGCAATATGTAGATTACTTACTCTTGCACACAGAGACCATGGAAGATCACTTGATTCTGTTAAGGGAGCTCTTGGGACTCCTATCTAAATCTGGACTCAAGCTGAGTCCTCACAAGGCTAATTTGGCCAGAGCAGAGGTGACTTTTCTTGGGGTGCAGGTCTCTTTTGGAGCCAAAGGAATTGTGGCGGTCCAAGTGGAAGCTATGGTCAAGTTACCTCAGCCTGGCACTCTACAGGACTTACGGAAGTTCCTGGGAGTGGCCAACTTCATGAGGGAATTCATAGAGGATTTTGCTGCCAAAGTGAAACCCCTTTATGAACTCCTCAGAGGAGAACAACCCTCACTCCAGCGCTGGTCAGAAGCACAGGATGAGGCCTTTTCATCTCTGAAAAGAGACCTCTCCTCTGCACCTGTGTTAGCCACTTTCAACCCAGATGGAGAAATGGCCATCCAGGCACATGCTGGGACTGAGTCTATCTCTGTTGTCCTTCTACAGCAGATAGGACATGACAGTAGACCACTGGGATACTTTTCCCGACTCCTCTCGCCGGTCGAACTAGGGTTCGACGAATGTGCCCAACAACTGGCTGCCATACACTATGCCGTTAAAACCACCAAGCATATTGTAGGTTTCAGATCTCTGACTGTACAGACACCACATTCTCTTTTGGCTCTTTTACTCAGAGATACACTCCCTGGAGTCTCCCAATAGAGATTCGGGAAATGGATCATGGACCTCAGTGGCCGGAATCTGAAAGTGGACCATAAGGCAAAGTATGTTCTGTCCCAGTTGTTAAACATGACAGGGACCGAACATGACTGTGGTCAACCATCACTATCCAATACACCACAAATATTCAGGACCGACAGACATCCAGAAGACAGGGTCATCTTTGTTGACGGCTCTCGTTTCTGTCTGGACGGCACGTATGTGTCCGGATTTGCAGTGCTGGATGAGACCACAGGCACCCAGAGTCTTGTCTGGCTGCCAGGTCACATGTCAGCACAATGGGCTGAACTGGAGGCTGACAAGGAGGCTCTCCTCCTTCAACCTCCAGGGACTCGAACTATATATAGTGACAGTTCAGATGTAGTTCGATCTCTCACCCTGCACCTGAACACGTGGAAAAAACGAGGGTTTGTGGACAGCCAGAATAAACCTCTGGCCCACGTTACAGTCCTAAAAGAATTGTGGGATTGGGGCATGACACATCCGGCGGAGGCAGCCATTATCAAAGTCCCAGTGCATCAAAGAGGAGAACAGCCTTTGACCATAGGCAATAACAAGGCTGACGAACTAGCCAAGTTTGCAGCAGTGTCTGGTGTCCTTCGGGAACCAGGAATGTTATATGCCTCTTTCGTATAATCATCATAATTTTGCACAACTATACATTCCCCCTTGTCTGCACTCCTTATAACAATCTTTCTGTTTTTCTGAAGATCATGAAGAGCCATTTTCTCTTCATAAGACAAATTATTTTTCATGTTACTTTTGACTTTATCTAAGGAGTCAAGATCCCTTAAGATTAGATCCTGAAATGTCTCTACTACATGTCCTCTGCTCTCAACTGGGTAAAAACTGCTCATATTCTTTAAAACAGGGTGGAGAAAATTATCCTTTGAAGTCATGTCCTGTGCATCAGTATTATGTAGACAAAAATGTCTTTTCAGGGTGAGTTTGCGTATAAATTTATGTGCATCAACAAAAAGGTCAAAATTATTCGGTTCCGACGTGGGACAAAATGAGAGCCCCCTGTTCAATAATGTGATTTCTGCTTTAGACAAAACATGGTTAGATAAGTTGATAATGTTACTGTCCTCAACCTTTTCAGGATCTAAATTGCAAATGTCACCCTTCCTTTTTTCTTTGTTTTTTCTTTTACCTCTCCCACCTCGTCTATTTTTCTTTTTCCCAATAGTGGGCTGAAAAAATTGGTAATTTGATTCTGGTGATTTGCGGTGCATAAAAAAGGAACCAAACCAGTATTGTCATTACTTGAATTGTCAATAATGATTTTCTTATGCAATGGTATATCAGGTGCAGTCTCCAAAGGTGTAATAGGGATTATTTGTTCAGCAATAATCTCATTATCTGTTTTACTCTTCCTATTTCTATTGAGCCTTTTTGGTGTGTCAATTTCAATAAGATCATTCTCAACAAGCTGGGTGTCATTTGATATTACTCTGCTATTATTATGCAGGATTATGGGTTTCAAGGGTCTTTCTCTATTGATACGGTTTATTTGCTCCCTAATTTTCATAAGATGTTCCTCTTCAGATCTCATGTCTTTTTTATGCTCAAAATTACTGGTAGGTTCAGGAATCATGTCTTGTTTGTTAGTATCATGTATTAACGCTTTAGTTATCACTATGTTTTTAATACTATTAATTCCTCCATTGTTTGTGTTCATATTGTCATTGACTATAGGACTGTTAGTGCTAGTTACCGGTAGATTTAACATTTTTTTCTTCTCAAATTCAATCCTATCCCATTCTTCCTTAGTGAATGCACTCTCATTATCTGAGGAGATAGATACATCATCATCATCCTCAAAATCTTCTGTGGGGGTCTCATTGCTAGTTGCCTCAAAAGTGGAGTTATCATTATTCTCCCTTTTATGTGAATTCTCATCCAAATTCCCTTCATTTAAAATGGTTATAACAGATGTATTACAATTAATATTATTGGAACTGTTAGTATTGCTATTATTGTCGGTGGACCCTTGCACATTTGTTTGTATTAGCTTGGTAGGTGTGGTGACCCTCTCAATTGGTGATATTTTGGTTTTGTCAATTAATTTGTCTCGAGGGGCCAGTCTTCTGCTATTAGAAAAACGTCTAGTTGAATAATGGGTTATGTTCTGTCGTGTTCCAGAATCCGAGAATGATCTCCTCCTGATTGGGGTACCATCTCTCTGATTCTTGGAATCATTCTTTTCTTGTGGGTTATCTCCAGGGGTTTTCAAAGCATAATCCTTTCTGTCTCTATTCAATTTCCTGGATTTTCTCAGGATGGTATCATGTTCTATTTGTGTTAAATTTGTGCAGATGTTTGAATATATCCTCTTATATTCTGGGTGTATGTCATACTTGCTTAAATCAGCTGAAATGGATTTAATCTTATCAGTGGCTTTATCTGCCAACACATTTCTTTTTATACAAAGCAACGTTAGTAGATTGTGCATACACACTTTTAAATAGTCACTCCATTTCCTGGAGAAATCAAGATCATCAGGAAAGGGGGAATTCGAACTCAGTCTAAGTCCTCTGGGGCAGATTTCTTCATCAATATATAATGAGAGAAATCTGGCATCGATGCCATATTTGATTTCGTCCTTTAAACTATCCTCTAGATTATGCAGAAGTTCTTTCATCTTCATAATATCCTCCTCTGTGAAGATTTCCTGGAAGCTTTCTGAGGTAGTGGGGGTGTAATTATTAACACCAATTGTTTGTAAAATTAGTCTTTCTCTCAAAGAGAATCTGTTCTTAACATAGTCCATAATTAAAGACTCCGAGACCCCTGCTGCAATTCTTCAAAACCTTTATAACAGTGCCTGTCCACTGACACTATCTGAAGTAAAAATCTGTGAAAGAAAGAATGCGCATATAGGGTCTTATCTCAATTAAAAACTCTCACTTGTCGATGTGGAATTGCTCACCTTAGTCAGTTGTGAAACCCACAACTGGTAGAATAGCGTACAGGAGCCCGACTATCCCTTTTATGTACCACCTTCCAAAAGTTCACAAAAATCTCAAGACACCACCTGGCAGGCCAATCATATCTGGAATAGATTCACTCACCAGCAATTTGGCTACATATATTGATAAAATATTACAATTTCACGTGTTTTCATTAGAGAGCTATCTTAAAGATTCAACAGAACTTATTAATTTAGTCAGGAATATAAAATGGAAAGACTCGTATTGCTTTATGACATTAGATGTATCATCTCTTTATACAAACATCGAACATAATATAGGTCTAATGTGTGTGGATTACTATCTTTGCACTGATGAGAGGATACCTAAAAGCCAAAAAGAATTTATTTTGCAAGGTCTCAATTTCATCTTAAATAACAATTACTTCACGTTTCTGGGTGATTTTTATCACCAGATCAGAGGCACAGCCATGGGGTCGAAGGTCGCGTGCTCCTACGCAAATTTATTCATGGGGTTGTTCGAAAACATTCATATATATAATAATCAGCACACTAAGGGACTAGTGATGTATAAAAGATACATCGACGATATTTTCATAATATGGGACACTCATCATGATGACATCAATAAATTTTTGAGTGGAATACAAGATAATTTATGGGGTTTGAATTTTGAACCCCATATTGATCAAAACTGTATTGATTTTTTAGATCTGACCTTATATCAGAAAAACCTTCAGATTATGACCAAAACGTATTTTAAAAAAGTAGACAAGAACAGTTACGTCCATTTCACAAGTGGACACTATAACAAGTGGATCAGAAACATTCCGTCTAACCAATTCAAAAGGATAAGGAAAAACTGCACTGAAGACGCATCGTTTTTTGAACAAACAGAAATTCTCAGGAAAAGGTTCACAGTAAGAAAATATCCGGATAAATTAATCAACAATGCGATTGATATAAGTGCAAACTCTGCCCAGGGTGATTTTTTAGTGAAGAAAAATGATAAAATGGTAAAATCTAATGAATTCACCTTTAATTTCATCACCACATATAATCAAAAACACAAACAAATTAAGGAAATACTTGTAAAATACTGGCCATTATTGCTTGGTGATCCAATACTGGGAAAATTCCTACCTAATAGACCAGGAATTACATATAGGAGAGCACCTACAATCAAAAGTATACTGGCACCTAGCAGATTAAAGAAACCACTGAACAATAAGACAATGATACAGTCTGCTCCTAAAGGGTCTTTTAATTGCGGCAGAAAACGATGCCTATGTTGTAGACATATACAAAACACTAAAAATTTCACTTCTAAAACCACTGGAGAAACATTTATGATTCAATTTGGTCTAAACTGTAAATCAACTTTTGTGATATATTTGCTAGAATGCCCATGTGGGATGCAATATATAGGGCTTACCACACAAGAATTACATCACAGATTAAATAAGCATAGATCAAACATCAAAAACGGCTTTAAATTACATGGAGTGTCAAGTCATTTTGATACTTTTCACAACAGAGATTTCACTAAACTAAAAGTTACTGCAATCGATCATATAGCATCTCATATTAATAATAGAATTGGTGCTCTTAATAAAAAGGAAAAATATTGGATGCACAAACTAGGTACTCTCAAACCGAGTGGGCTTAATTTGGTGTCAGAAATAATCTCTTAATCTTTGAAGTGTGTTTTTTCTGTGGACATATACACTGGAATGTGAGTTTGTGTTTTTAGCCCGTCATTTGATGTTTCTTGAATACCTGTAGCACAACTCTGCTACATCTATTCAGTGTTTAGTGTCATCTCCAATTTTTTTTCACTATGCTGGCGATTGTATGAGCATAAGTCCCATTTTTTGTTAGAGTCAGTGCTCTGCATATTCATTATCCCCTCTGACATGTGGAGGTATATATATATATATGTCTTTCAGCTGATACAGAGTACACACCTAATCCTAGCCTTCTACTAACTTTACAAGAAAGGCTATCTTCAGTGTTTTTTTTCTCTTTTATATATTCCCATATAACTACTTATACACCCCTGTCATTCTTTCTGAGCATGTTAAGTATTTATAGTGCACTAATACAATAATCTACACATATTCTTCTTTATCTACTAACTTATACACCCCTGTCATTCTTTCTGAGCATGTTAAGTATTTATGTTCACTAATACAATAATTTACACATATTCTTCTTTATCTACTAACTTTCCATCACCTCAAAAGAGTTTTCAGTGACATTTGTTTAGATTCTGCCTGACCTTTTGGCAAACGTCTCCTTAATTGCTGGAGTGTGCCGGTAGTTTTCACAAATAGCAACATTGTATCACAGACACACGCTTGCCTGACTTCTGGCACGAGTCACCTTAATCACTGGAGCGTGTTGCTGATCAAAACTAGCAACATTGTAGCACTGAGAACATTCCTCTCCTGTCCTCTCTATCGCAGGCATACGTTGACAATTATAGCTGAATAGTCTTTTCTTGTGCCGATCTGCCTTGCACTGTATTACAATTGTAGCTCCACATAACCTAATGGTTTCCCCACATGAATCCCTAACATTTGTTTGGCATTATAAATGTATATTCTTTCATAAATTTTAATAACTGCTCTTATAGCTGATGGGTTTAATAGCATGTTTTGTGACCTGTCTAATGAATTTTCAACTATCTACTACTAGTTCTAATCCTCTGTGATACTAACTTGATTCCATAGTCGATATCCCCCAATGAATAGAATTTTTGTTCCTAAATTGAGTATATATGTATATATATTATTTTCAACTAAATGATACCCTGTTTTACTTGCTTTTTTCTAAATCCCCCTTTTTTAGTATTTTTTAGTATTTGAAATGTCCAGTTTTTAATAGTTCCTTCTTAATCATATATTCTTCTACTATGTAATAAGACTCACCCATTTTTATAGATAAATTCATCTTATTTGATGAGTTTTTTTAACAAAGTAATAAAATCATTGTTATTCTTTTGAAAAACATATATGTTTCTATATACAGATATATATATATATTTTTTCATAATAATTTTTCATATTATTTTTATTCATATATATGTCACGTCCCACTGACGGACTACACACGTGGACCCACTGGACCGCGTAAAGCGGATGCTGACACCGGGTGATAGAGAGGCAGACACGTACCGTAGAGTTAACGGGTTTATTACAGACAACAAAAACACAGAACTACACGCCCCTGGAGAGGGCCACAAGGCCGCAACACTGGAGACCCAGCGAGGGAGACCCCGGAGCGCTTGACCCCTATACAGGGATACCGCCGGGATCAGCCTCGAAGGGGCCAATGCTACGGACACAAGTGTTCAACCGACCCCAGGCGACGTGGTAATGAAACAGCACCCGGGAATACAATACGAAACGAGAACCGTGAATACAGAGCACCAGGAGCACGGGGAACTAGGAACGCAGGGAGATCCAGGAACACGGAGAGATCCGGATAAGCGGCAGAGGAGCTGCACGGAAACAGTACGGAGAATTGCGAGCACCACGGAGTCCGGTCCGGGAAGTCCAGGGAAACCACACAAGGACGGTCCGGAGGAAAGGTAGTGACGCAGCACGGAGCAACACGAAGGCAGAACAGCGACACTGCAACAAGAACAAACAGATGTATGTTAAATACTGCAGAATCACAGCATACAATAGGACCAGGACCGGCAACTTCAGGATGAATGAAGAGGGCCGGCAAGGTCTAAGAGTAAATGCACACCTGCAACAAGAACAAACAGATGTATGTTAAATACTGCAGAATCACAGCATACAATAGGACCAGGACCGGCAACTTCAGGATGAATGAAGTTGCCCCGGCAAGGTCCAGAAGCAAGTGCACACTTTATATACCTGCTGCCCTACAGGGACTGGCTGAGAGGCGGGGCAGCCTAATTGGCAGCTGGCCCTATAAAGGTAGCAGAGAGAGCGGCCCCGCCCCCTAGTGAACACACTGAGGGGAAGCAGAGCAGGGCAGCAGTCAGGGAGCGACAGTCTGAGCAGCAGGTGTGCGATGGAGCACCCCGGAACCCCGGGATCGCCTGCGGACGACCTGGAACCTGGAACCCCGACCCCGGAACCGGGAAGGAAGGGTAACTGCACGGGGAGAGGGACGAGCAGGGTGCAGGGCGGAGGCGCTGGACCGCGGGGCAGTTACAGTACTCCCCCCGCCACGCCCCCCCGGAACCAGGCCGGCATGAAACCTGCGCAAGAGGCGAGGAGCATTGATGTTCTCCTCCGGCTCCCAGGACCGTTCTTCAGGGCCGAACCCCTTCCAGTCAACCAGGTACCAAGTGGAACGGCCCCTCTTCTTCATGTCCAGGATGGCACTGACCTCGAAGACGTCCGAAGCCGAGACCGGCGGGGGCCGTGCTCCAGACTCTTGGGAGTACCGGTTGAGGACTAGAGGTTTGAGGAGAGACCGGTGGAAAGAATTATGGATACGCAGAGTAGGCGGCAATTTCAGCTGGTAGCATACCTCGTTTATCCTCCGGATGACGTCAAAAGGACCAATGTAGCGAGGACCCAATTTGTAGGACGGCACCTTGAGACGGACATACTTGGAAGAAAGCCATACCTTATCCCCTGGCTGGAACAGGGGGGCGTCCAAACGTCGTTTGTCGGCATGGTCTTTCATCCGTCTAGATGCTTTTTCCAGGGCAGACCGCGTCTCGGTCCAGATCCGGGGAAGTCACGTGCTACCTGCTCCGCTGCCGGATTTGGGGTTGAGATGGCCACGGGTGTCGGTATCCTTGGATGGTGTCCGTAGACTATGAAAAAAGGAGAGTTATGCGAAGACTCACCGACATGGTTGTTATAGGCGAACTCTGCCCAGGGAAGCAGGGAGACCCAGTTGTCATGATGGGCGTTGATGTAGTGCCGTAAGTAGCCAGACAGCACCTGATTCACTCGTTCCACCTGCCCATTGGATTGCGGATGATAAGCAGATGAGAAATCCAATGTGACATCGAGTTTCTTGCAGAGCGACCGCCAGAATCGGGAGACGAATTGCACGCCTCTATCGGACACGATATGGGCTGGCAGACCATGTAAGCGGAGGATATGAAGGAAGAACAGCTCCGCTAACCGGGGTGCAGAGGGAAGGCCAGGCAATGGTATGAAGTGGGCCATTTTGGAAAACCTGTCCACGACTACCCATACCACTGTGTTACCGGAGGAGGCCGGGAGGTCGGTGACGAAGTCCATCGCGATGTGCCTCCAGGGCTCAGAGGGTACCGGTAGAGGAAGAAGAGGCCCGACGGGCAGTCGCTTGGGCGTCTTGTGACGTGCACAAGAGGAACATGCGGAAACGAAGTCCATAACATCCTGGCGCATCTGAGGCCACCAGTAGTGTCGTCCTATCAACTGTAGGGTCTTCGTTATACCCACATGCCCTGCGACTCTAGAAGAATGACCCCAGGTCAGGACGTGTCCTCGATCCGCCTCGGCTACCAGTGTTTTACCTGGTGGGGGAAGAGACAGTCGGAGAGGAGCTACTATACCGAGACTGGATGGACTGATGATGGGGCGTGGCTCCTCCTCCTGGTCTTCGACGTGAAAGGACCGAGACAAGGCGTCTGCCTTGATATTCTTGTCTGCCGGGCGGAAATGAAGACGAAAGTTAAAACGAGCAAAGAACAGCGACCATCGTGCCTGCCGGGGGTTGAGCCTCTGAGCAGACTGCAGATAAGCCAGATTCTTGTGGTCGGTGTAGATCACCACTGGGTGTACTGCGCCCTCAAGGAGGTGGCGCCATTCCTCCAGAGCCATCTTGATGGCCAGCAACTCCCGGTCCCCGATGGAGTAATTCCTTTCACAGGAGGTAAAAGCTTTGGAGAAAAAACCGCACGTCACCATGCGTCCCGTGGAGGTCTTCTGGGTGAGAACGGCTCCTGCTCCCGAGGAGGATGCGTCCACCTCCAGAAAGAACTGCTTATCCGCCATGGGCCTGTGGAGAGCAGGAGCAGAAGAAAACGCATTCTTGAGCGTTAAAAAGGCGGACTCGGCCTCGGGGTCCAAGCCTTGGCGGGCGTCCCCTTCCGGGTTAATGTGGTGAGTGGTTTAACTACATCCGAGAACCGAGGAATAAACTGCCGATAGTAATTGGCGAAGCCCAGGAACCTTTGGATCGCCTTGAGTCCCACCGGTCTGGGCCACTTCAGGACGGCGGACAGCTTCTCTGGATCCATTTCGAGTCCGGTATCGGAGACGATGTAACCTAGAAAGGGCAAGGAAGTTTGTTCGAAGACACACTTCTCATATTTGGCGTACAGTCGGTTCTCCCGCAATCGGCGTAGGACTCGCCGGACATCTCGCCTGTGAGTGGGCAGATCGGGGGAAAAAACCAGGATATCGTCTAGGTAGACCACGACACATACATAGAGAAGATCCCGGAAGACATCGTTTACGAATTCTTGAAATACAGCAGGGGCATTGCTCAAGCCGAATGGCATTACCTTATATTCGTAGTGGCCATCACGCGTGTTGAAGGCGGTTTTCCATTCATCGCCTGCTCGGATTCGGACGAGATTGTACGCACCCCGTAGATCCAGCTTGGTGAAGATCCGAGATCCCCGCAGCCGATCGAAGAGCTCGGGAATCAGGGGCAGCGGGTACCTGTTCTTCACCGTTATGGCGTTGAGTCCCCGGTAATCGATACACGGTCGGAGAGACCCGTCCTTCTTCTTTACGAAGAAGAAACCCGCTCCGGCGGGTGAAGAAGACTTCTGAATGAATCCTCGTGCTAGGTTATCCCTAATATATTCTGCCATGGCCTGGGTCTCGGGCGGGTTCAGCGGGTAGATGCGCCCCTTGGGGAGTGAGACCCCGGGGACCAGATCGATGGGACAGTCGTACGGCCTATGAGGAGGTAACGTCTCGGCTTCTTTCTTGTCGAAGACGTCCGCATAGGACCAGTAGGCTGACGGCAGACCGGGTAAGGCTGCCGGAGAGGGAGGCATCCGAGCGGGGCTTACGGGACGAAGACATCGACTGTGGCAATTCGGGCCCCACCGCAAGACTTCACCGGTTCGCCAATCCAGCACGGGTTCATGTACGCGAAGCCATGGCAAGCCCAGCAGGAAGGGAGGGGAAAGGGACGGCAGAACATAGAAGGTGAGACGCTCCGTGTGCAGAGCTCCCACTTGTATCTCCACTTCACCTGTGATGCTTGTTACCGAATCCCGTAGAGGTCTTCCATCAACGGCAGTGATGGTGCGTGGATGCTGTAGAGGATGGATGGGTATACCCAGGCGCTGGGCCGTCTCCTGCTGTACGAAGTTGCCAGCCGACCCGGAATCCAGATATGCCATCTCCGAATGGCGTAGACTGCCGACCTTCACCTGGATAGAGATTGTAAGAGGTTGAGAGGAATCACCCTCGCCTAGGTTGGCCTCTCTTACCTGACCTAGACGGAGGAGTTTTCCGGCCGCTTGGGGCACTGCCGACAGAAGTGACCGGATCCTCCGCAGTAAAGGCACAGACCCCGGGTAATCCTCTCCTCTCTCGTCTGGGTACTCAAACGGGTGCGATCAACCTCCATGGACTCGTGGCCCGCTTGGGATGCCGAGGGTGCAGGAAGAAGGGGTCGCTGGAATGTGGGAGCCAGACGGGGAGATCGCCTCTCCTGAGTCCTCTCCAGTGTCCGCTCCTTGGACCGCTCTTGAAGGCGGCGATCGATCCGGACAGCCAGGGTAATGAGCTCCTCCAGGGAGTTGGGTAAATCCCGAACAGCCAGTTCGTCCTTGATGCGACTGGATAATCCCCGGCGGAAGACACCGATCAGGGGCTCATCCGTCCAGCGGAGCTCGGAGGCTAGGGTACGAAACCGGATAGCGTACTGACCAACAGACAGGTTACCTTGCTGTAGGGTGAAGAGGGCCTCTGTGGCGGAGGCTACCCGTCCGGGCTCATCAAAGGTCCTACGGAACGTATCCAGGAAGGCTTGTAGGTTCGACACAATGGGGTCCTCTCTCTCAAGCAAGGGGTTAAACCATGCCAGTGCCTCTCCCTCGAGGTGAGAAGCCAGAAATGCCACCCTTGCCTCATCCGTCAGGAATTGGTGGGGTAACAACCGGAAATGGAGTTGGCATTGGTTAATAAACCCCCGACAAGCCTTAGGGTCCCCGGAGTACCTGGTAGGCTGGCACAGCCGTGGATAAGATGCAGCACCAGCCGGGAGTCCGGAGGATGAGGCGGAGACGGAACCCGAGGCGTCTGTCGTTCTCTGTAAGCTGATGAGTCGGTCGTCAACGGAGGACATGAAGGACAGCAACCGGGTCTGCATCTCCCTCTGGTGGTCCAATTCCTGGTGGATACGAAACACCTGGGAGGAGAGAGAGGGGTCAGAGGCAGGGAGAGACCCTAAACGGGCCTCCAAGGACTGGACAAATGACGCGATTTGGTCATGACTCTGGCGGAGTCCGGCAAGCTCTCTCTGGGCATCAAACCTAGCGTCAGCGGGGTCCATGGCCGGGGCAAACTCTGTCACGTCCCACTGACGGACTACACACGTGGACCCACTGGACCGCGTAAAGCGGATGCTGACACCGGGTGATAGAGAGGCAGACACGTACCGTAGAGTTAACGGGTTTATTACAGACAACAAAAACACAGAACTACACGCCCCTGGAGAGGGCCACAAGGCCGCAACACTGGAGACCCAGCGAGGGAGACCCCGGAGCGCTTGACCCCTATACAGGGATACCGCCGGGATCAGCCTCGAAGGGGCCAATGCTACGGACACAAGTGTTCAACCGACCCCAGGCGACGTGGTAATGAAACAGCACCCGGGAATACAATACGAAACGAGAACCGTGAATACAGAGCACCAGGAGCACGGGGAACTAGGAACGCAGGGAGATCCAGGAACACGGAGAGATCCGGATAAGCGGCAGAGGAGCTGCACGGAAACAGTACGGAGAATTGCGAGCACCACGGAGTCCGGTCCGGGGAAGTCCAGGGAAACCACACAAGGACGGTCCGGAGGAAAGGTAGTGACGCAGCACGGAGCAACACGAAGGCAGAACAGCGACACTGCAACAAGAACAAACAGATGTATGTTAAATACTGCAGAATCACAGCATACAATAGGACCAGGACCGGCAACTTCAGGATGAATGAAGAGGGCCGGCAAGGTCTAAGAGTAAATGCACACCTGCAACAAGAACAAACAGATGTATGTTAAATACTGCAGAATCACAGCATACAATAGGACCAGGACCGGCAACTTCAGGATGAATGAAGTTGCCCCGGCAAGGTCCAGAAGCAAGTGCACACTTTATATACCTGCTGCCCTACAGGGACTGGCTGAGAGGCGGGGCAGCCTAATTGGCAGCTGGCCCTATAAAGGTAGCAGAGAGAGCGGCCCCGCCCCCTAGTGAACACACTGAGGGGAAGCAGAGCAGGGCAGCAGTCAGGGAGCGACAGTCTGAGCAGCAGGTGTGCGATGGAGCACCCCGGAACCCCGGGATCGCCTGCGGACGACCTGTAACCTGGAACCCCGACCCCGGAACCGGGAAGGAAGGGTAACTGCACGGGGAGAGGGACGAGCAGGGTGCAGGGCGGAGGCGCTGGACCGCGGGGCAGTTACAATATATTTATATTTCCCCTTTTTTCGATGGGGAACCCCCTCTTTTATTATTCTTCATTGTCCCATTTGTCCATAAAGTGGATAGCTGTATATGAATATCATCACCATTATCTTCTTAACAGACATTTTTGACCTTCTTTTGAGACACTTTTTTATCACAGACAATTTAGCACAACACATATACCATTGATGTTTGCACATATTGATTTACCACCTCGATTTTCCTAGATCGAGTCCTATTTTCTGTTCTTCAATTTTCCTTCTGCTCTATATACATATATTTAAATGATACTAAGATATTTATTCTATTTATTTAGGCACATCTTAGACACTCTTCCTTTCCTTTTATATACACTTTTAAGATGTATTTTATGTAATGGATAATCGTTTTGAGGATTTTGAGTCCAATAATACTTTGATTTAATATGCCCTGGCATATAGCACACCTGGCAGAGAGACTATAAATATTGGTCACACATCATTGTTTTATTTCTGTGGGTTTGATTCCACACAAGAACCTTTCTGTTCTTTTTTTTTCCTTCTCCCATTTTCTTATATGGCTGTGAGTTTTGTTCTGTTTTTTTCTATCTATATTATATGTGATTTATGCACTTGATTAATACACACACTATGCTTATCTTGATATCTCTCTCATCGGCTGTCACGGCAATTTGTTTTGTAAACATTGTGACGTCATGGGTAGATCCTCCCTTTTTGCTGATGTAATTTCCATCATGTTTTTGGCGCCTTTTTTCTTATAAAAGTGTAACTGTTCAGTGTAATGGTGATGTTCCCTGAGGAAGGAGCTCGGGAGGAGGCTCCGAAACGCGTAGGAGGAAAATAAAGGCTGTAGCTGTACCAGACATTCCCGTGTCTGTGTTTCTTTGGCTTTGGAGCAGCAGCGCGGACACCGAAGCACTTTGTCCAGGATTCTGTATTACGACCACGGTCACCGTTGAGAGTGCGGTCCCTGCAGCAGCTGCCTGTACGCTATTCTACCAGTTGTGGGTTTCACAACTGACTAAGGTGAGCAATTCCACATCGACAAGTGAGAGTTTTTAATTGAGATAAGACCCTATATGCGCATTCTTTCTTTCACAGGACAAGCTACTGTCCCTCCTGAGAGACAAGTTATACTGGTTTGGAATGTCCATCATGGTAGAGGAAGTCACCCAGCAATGTCTGGTATGTGCTCAGGTCAACCCAAGAGCATCAGCCCTGAAGCCAGTGCTGCAGCGTGTTCCACCAGCAGAGGGTCCGTGGTCCGCAATCCAGATTGATTACATCGGACCATTACCAGCAGGAAGTCGTAACTGCCGTTACGCTCTGGTGGTGGTGGATGTTTTCTCCAAATGGGTAGAAGCCATCCCCACAGTCAATGATTCAGCTTCCACTACAGCCCAGGTTCTTTGGGAACAGGTTCTGTCACGATGGGGTTTTCCAAGAGTGATAGAATCAGACAGAGAGACACATTTCACGGGTAAGGTCAGGAAAGCGCTTTGTGGACTTTTGGACATAAAGCAAAGGTTTCATTTCCCCTATAACCCTAAGGCGGCTGGAATTGTGGAACGAATGAATCGCACCCTCAAATCACGGCTTTCTAAAGCACTGTTGGAGAGGGGTTCCTCATGGGTAACATCCCTTCCAGCGGTACTGATGGGTATCCGAGCAACAGAAGCTACCAGTACCGGTATCACACCATTTGAGCTGATGACTGGACGCAAAATGCCCCTGTGTCTACCCAACGGGCCCCAACTGTCATGAAAAATGCCATTGCCAGAGACATGTTCCTCCAACAGGTTCAAATGAACCTAAAGGAACTGCTGCCTCATGCAGCTTTACGGTTGCACAAACCATACCTACAGGGGAAGACACCATTGCCTTCTGTAGGGGAAAAGGTTATGGTAAAAATCTTTCACCGATCCGGACCATGGGATGCAAACTGGGAAGGACCTTACCAGGTCCTTGAAGTAATGGGCGACACCATGCTAAGGGTACAGAGGACGATGACAACAAAAAAGAGATCCTCTAGACGTCAGGAATCCTTTTGGATCCACATCGACCAAGCAAAGGCCACCAGAGCCTCACCAACTCAATCATAGTTGCACAAGTAGAGTTGAGTGAAAGGGGGGGTTGATAGGTTGAAGGTGGCTCCCTATGTAACATTGTTATTGTAGATTCATGTATACTATATTTACAGATATACGTAAAACCACTATAATCATTCAACAGGTCACTGGACGCCAAGCCACAACGATACCAAGTGGCCAGAGAAGTAGAGAATACCTGAACAGGGTACACCTCCAGTTTGTGACGCTAGTGGTAAGCATGATGATGGCAGGCTCAGCCTCTTCAGGAATGGTTGGGAACCTAATAATGGTACAAATATGTCAGTTTTGGGACCAGGTCTCTTAATGGTAGAATGCCTAGAAGGTAAAATCCAAGAACCGTACAGTAATTTTACCTTCATTCCAGGACAATGGTATCTGTATGGGTTCCAGAGAGAAGGTTTTGCTAATGGTGTCACACAGCATTATGCCCCTATAGAGAATGTGTCTGCCATACAACATGACTTACTCGCCCTCTGTCTCAAGGAGTTCCAACATTTTCAAGACTCAGACCCAAAACCCATCATGTCTTTGAGATGGATGTCCAGGGACCCCCACTTGCACCCCTATAACAAAGTGGAAGCCAACACCACTTTGGTGTTGTGTACTAAAAATGGCATTCTGAGTCCTGAAGATGTCACTGGAGCAGAGTATAGCGGGTGGTATATCTTACAGGCTACGTTCACTAGGAAGGATAGTCAAGATGGGTTGAGGGTAAGGACGTACTTTGATAGACCCGTACTTGTAAAAGGCACCCTTAAGGCATATTGTATGTTGAGGGATTCCCAGATGACCATCACCGGGAATCCAAATATGCCAAAGAACATTAGTCCGTAAGTAATCTGTGGACATGTGTATTGATGTTAAAGTTAAACTGCAGTAACTCTGGCCAGGCATTATGGAACAATCAGAGTGGTCCAGTGAAACTGGAGGGCTTATACCGAGCAACAGTTTTAAAGGTACGGACCGATGCCAAGGATCTGAGGTATACTCGAGTAGAGGGATCGCCATCCATACGGTCTTTCATGATTACGATCATGAGTGAAGTCTGTGTATCGGAGGTGACGGGATACTATTTCATCACCTATGCCCACTGGGAACCGGATACACAGATGGTAAAATTGGATACTAATCCCTGGAGGTGGGACTTAGTATGCAATGGGGTGGACACCCCAATTGTGGATGTATGGATGGATGGCGCCCCTATGACTGAGGAATACCGAAGCAAATACGTGTCTTCTGACTGGAAAGACCCCAGAGGCAGGGACATTAACTTTGACATCAATATAGACGGTCCATTTAAGTGGCCTTTTTGTGAGGCGGTGTACGAAGGGTGCTGGTCATTTACACAGTGGGTCTATCAGTCCAAATCCAAACCAATAGGAAACCTAGCGTTACAGGCAGGAGATAACGATCAGTGGTACCAGTTCAGTGGTAGAAGACAAGTATGTGTGACAGTGGTAAGGGTCCCATATGAGGCTGAAGATCTCCAACCAGTTAAACTGCACCTAATGTTTCTACCCACCAATTGGCAGATCCCATAGTTCCTCAACTGTCATCCCCATGGAAGATCATCACAGGAACTAAATTCGTCCTATATACATGGCGAATTTTCGTAGATGACTTCAGAGTAGATCACTGGGATCACAGATGTGAGGAGTTTGTGAGGAACCAAATTGACATGATGAGAGGATGGGTGGAGGCGGGGAGAGAAGTGAGAAAAGATGATCCCCCAACACAGGAAATTCAGGGGGAGGAGAGATTAGATAGAGATGGGAATTAGTGGAGGTGCATTGGGAGTAGGTGCCCTGAACACTATGGATATGGAAGTCCTGAGAGATAAGCTTGGGGACATTGCGCGACATGCTGGGGAAGGGTTCAGAACTCAGCTTGATGTAGACCATGTCTTAGAGGGTTTGCAACATTAGCACATTGATGCCACTACCTCTCTATCTTCGGCTCTACGAGAAAAGTTTAGAAGCTTAGTTGCAGGTCTTGTAGAATTGCAAGACAGAGTTCAGTTTGCCCTAGCATGTACGCACGTCCAGATGAACTCTCTGACAACCTAAAGCATATAGTGTCCTCTCTATACAAGGGCCACTTCCCATTCAACCTCAGACAAAGAGTAAGTTCCCTAATCTCCCCATTTTCAGCCAACCATACAAACTGGTGGCTGGTACAATGGCATGGGTGCCATAATCTCACCTGCACGGTGTCTTCTTTGGCACCTGTATCTGGTAATATCAAAAAGGGGTACAGTGCCATGAATATAGGAATTGTTGTTAGCAATCAGACGGTGCTTCATCCACAGCTCACCTCAGACACCCTAACCTATGAGCGAGGCCATCCTTATCTGTTTGATACAGAGGGATGTTGGAGGAAAGAGGATACTATCCTCTGTCAAGAGAGTCAAGTAAGGGTGCTTAGGCACCAGTGTTGGGACTCTGAGGGGTCATGTGAGATGAAGACTAACACAATACCCTCCTCTCGTCTGAAATATTTGGGTCAAGGGTATTGGTGTTGGTACTAAGGGAAAAATGTAACGTATTCTTTATATGGCACTTATTGCACCGAAAGAGGCATACTCCTCCCAGGAGCATATTGTACCCTTAGTCCCGTTTTAGATTTAGATGTTGCAGATCAGCAGGGGAGGACCCCGATAACACCGGAGAAGAGACTCGACATTCGCCCTGACACGCCTGTGAGACTGCAAAAGATTCCTCTTGGTTTTGGTCGTGAGCTCAAGCGTCTCTTGTTAGATTTCAGCGAAGAAGACGACATACTCTGAAATCTTCATGAGGCTGAGAATCAAGCCACTATTCAGCTTGAGCATGACAAGACCAAGATAACGAGGATTACCAATGCCTTAGATGCCGACTCTAAGGTGTCCTGGTGGGAAAGTTTATTTGGCTATAGTCCGACAGCTACATCGTTTTTTAATTTCATTATCCACCCTGTGATTGTTCTTCTGGTTCTTGTTCTTGTTATGTATATTGGACTGTGCCTAGTTTACCAGAGCGTAAAGAGACTTGCCCACCAGATACAAGAGAACCAGGCAGAACTTCACGAATTTAACCGCCGAAGGAGGTCCAGGACTTAGCACTAAAAGTCCTGAAACCTTGAGATTATATTTGATAAGAGTGTTTAGGACATTACGTCAACTCAGCCCTGAAACCTCATAACATTGTATATCTTGTTTGGCTTTTACTTTGATTTATGGTTAAGGGATGGGGGAGGGAAATATAGTATTGTTATATACTGTTTAATTTTTACATTGGTATGGTATTTGTTTCCGGAGGGAGGGATATAGGTTTGTTTTTTTTTTTTGTATGAATGAGGAAAGAGTAAGGTTCTGTAGGGACAGGCCCCATCATTGCTAAGGTATTTGCTACTTCAACCCTTGAGTCGGTAACGTTCATAAGGGATGGATTGAAGGTCGGTTGGACTGCGTTCTTCTCACAGTTAACTTAGGTTTGCTGATATCATCCCCTACCCAATAAACTCTGACCTGCCTAGTAGAGATTCAACTATCTATCCATGGAAGAACCACATTGACTTCAATCAAGCTTGCAGGAGAAGTCTCTGTTGAAAGTCGTGCCTCAGCTAAGAATGCCATCCCCTGATTGATCTAATCCCAAGAAGGAGGTGCTCCAAGAAACCACCTGGTGAGGCCCAGCTACAGATTGTAATCCCCGGCAGTCCCTACACACCAGACTTGAAAAAAAAAAAATCTGGTAGGGAGAGGGGCGAACACAGGAAAACTCTGTGGGCCGATCAAGAGACGAAGGTGCAGCAACTCCAGTCTAAGCAGTCAAGCTTGGAAGAAGACTACTTGAGGCTAGGCGTGTTTCTCGAAATTGGCAACGACAAGATGATAAGTGTACTGTCATATAGAGAACTTTATTCCTGAACCAAAGAGACCAAGAAGATCCACAAAGATGACTATGGTGTAATCTATGGATGGAGACACTGGATTATGGCGAACGGCAGGGGAGAGGTGATGGTGATGGGTGATGTCTAGATACCTAAGTGGAAAATTTTACTTCATTTCATCCTGATAGGATTGAGTAAGCAAATATATCCCACACTTCCCACTCATTTTCTTGTCGTATTTTCCGACAAAAGGGGGAATGTTGAGGGGGAAGTGATGGCATAATTAATAATTAATATGACACATAAATATATCTCTCTCTTTGTGGGTATGTATGTGTATATATCTATATTTATGCCCACATTGGTGTAATAGGCCATAATAAATGTCCCTTCATATTCTAGTATAACATTAACCAATTCAGTTGTATCTGATGGAAACTGTTCATCTACTGACATGGTTAATTACCATATCAGAAGATGTCCATTCTTGCATTTCAGTGTGGGAAGCCATCAGATAAGACTCTTAATTTAAATATCAAAGATCTACAGGCTGCTGGCACAAAGAGTTATTCTCACCCCTTTCTGCTAACAAACTACAGCAGCCAAGATGTCTAAGGTGATAGGTGTAGACATCACTAAGGTATCTCTAATGGTACCTTTACACGCCGCTACCGAAGGTTAGAAACCACCGGGTGTCGCACGTGCATACGCGCGTTCCAACGGTTCCTAACGGTACCTGATACCGCAATTACACGCCGCTACAAGGTGCTCCACAGTAGGTTTTTTCGATCCCTGGAAGCACCGACGGGTGCCGCAGGTTACCTTCTGTAGAGCACCTTCCCTCATTTACACGCCGCTACCACAAGGGAATATGGGAGGACCTGGGGCAGCAGGGACAACACATAGGCGTGCCAGAGTTGTGGATTACGAGACACTCGTACGGTGATTGGACAAAGCAATAACATCATGATTGGGCAGCCAGCGCAGGGAGACTGGCTAATACATGACGCTATAGCAAATATGTAGTGACTGGTCATCTTGTTAAATATGCCGCCCTGTACAGGGACAGCCAATGGGTACACAGTACTCCCCACCAATGATAGATGATGGGGCGTGGTATACATGACGTTCAAGCACACCTCAGGTAACTCAAAAACCGTACTTGTGCCCTAATTACACGCCGCTACCATAGGGTTTATACCTGCTTGTTATTGAGCACGGCTGGGAAACCGGTATCCAAAGTGACCGGTGGCAACAACCTGAATTACACGCCGCTACCTCGCGGTGTTTTGAAGGTAAAAGGTACAATTGTCTCTGACACCCGGTGGTTTCTAACCTTCGGTAGCGGCGTGTAAAGGTACCATAAGAAGTATTATTCCCATTGTTTGCCAATCTATAGTGTCAGGAGCCACTTACGCTTAGGAGCATGCACCCTTAAAACCCTGTCAGAAGTGCACGGATGAGGATGTGTGTTCGTCACGTGCACAGCTGAGGGACAGGTTAAAATGCACTCTGAGACACAAAAGCTCTCTCTTTTCTACCTTGGACCATGGAATAGGACCATCAACATCTGGCCTTAAGTATCACCCCCATTTCTCCTTCCTGTAACTCTTCCTTCTCACTCTCTTTCTCTCTCTCTCTCTCTCTCTTATAATTCTATCTTCTATCAGGGATAGTTAGGGGCATGTGAATGGATGTAATTAACTAATATAGTGTGCCTGTGTGTATATTTAGGTAACGTGGATATTAGTAACTGTGGTTGTTTTACATATTGTAACAGTAATGGTATCGTGTATTAGTTATCGTGCTATCTAGAATATATATATTATTGTTGTAGACTTTTTGGGTGTGTTTAATAAATATTAATTTATTAGAACAGACTTGTTTTCATTAAGTCGTCGATATATACATTTATATATAGTTAATCAGACAGTAATAACCGATATACAGAACCAGCCCTATAACATACACCAACATTAGTAAACCACGCCCAGTAGCTCATTAGCAATAGGGATCCAGTTAGGAGGTTAGCCAGTGGTAACAAGCCAGCTTAATATTTCGCTATCGGGTTTGCCTCAGCCAAGCAGTTCACTGGCGGTGAGAACCTAGCCAAACAGTTCTCAAGTGGTTACAACCCAAACCAATAGTTCCCTACTTGTGGCTAACCAGCTGAGTAGTTTGTCTGTGGATGCCACAAAGCCCATTAATTTTCCAGTAATGTTGATGCAACCAGTTAGTTCGTTGATAGTGCCAAACCAGTCCAAAAGATTGATAGTATTGGTATTCTAGCCCAGCAAATTATCAGTAGTGACAATCAAAACCAGTATTGTACTGGTGGGGGAAATCCAGCCCAGTTTTTTTTTTACTAGTGGTGGCAATACAGACAAGTATGGTACTGGTGGTGTAAACCCATCCCAGTAATTCACTAGTAAAGGCAATCTACCCCGGTGGTTTACCTGTGTTAACAATCCAGCCCAGTACTTAAATACCAATGGCATTCCAGCCCATTACATTGCTAATGCTGGAAATCAAGCACAACAGGTTGATGGTTACTTCCCTACAAAACCATTTGGCGATATGTTCTTTCGTCTTTTTCTCTTCATATTTCTTTCCTTCCACGTAATCTTTTCAGAGGTAAAATCCTAATAAATTAAACTGAAAAACAGGCTGATTAGAAAGGAGGTGCAGTGTCTTGCCGGTGTCTCTGAAGACTGAGAATCTGAGCTTTCACAGTGGAATTTATTGACCCTGTGATGTCATCAACCATTATGATGTCATTGTCTGTACCAAGAGAGAAGATCATGCAGAAACTAATTGCACACACTTAATCACAAAAATAAATTTTATTGATGTCAAAAACAGGCGAACAACACATATATTAAAACAGGGGCGGACTGGCACAGGCGGCAGGGGGGCAAGCGCCCCCTGGGCTGGTGGTATAGCCCCCACCTAGGGCCGCCCACCCACACAAATGGGCCGGCCCCCCCCGGACCTCACCTAAGGGCTACCGGCACTAAAACGGCCACTGAAAATTTCCGATAGCACTTCCCCCGGTCCTCACCTAAGGGCTGGCGGGACTGACACGGGCCGCCGAAAACTTCAGATAGCACAGCGGTCCTCATCTAAGGGCTGGTGAGACTGAGACAGGCCGCCAAAAATTTCCAATACCACCCCCCCCCATGTGCCCCCCACCCGTCCTCACCTAAGTGCTGGCGGAAAAATATTGCCAGGGTTTGTGTCGCCAGTCAGCCCCTGTATTAAAAACATTTAAAACCAGGTAGGTCCCAGCGTGCCAGCTGCCTATAATAGTGTGCCATCCAATTGGTACATGGGTGCCTATAGTTTAGGGAATTTTTCACAACCATGTCTGTGACTCACCGTAGCCGGGTTCTGCACATCGCAGGCGTTGACTCTCCTTGTCACGGAACCGCGCCTGCGGCTGTGGGGCCCGGTGGTCCAGATCAATAAAGGGGATGGCTGAACAGTAGGGATTAATTGTCTTCGTGACGCCACCTTCCGGTGACTTCCCCCGGAGGCCTAGCAGCGCAAATGATGTTATGCAGCAAGATGGGACGCTCCCCACAGGACGAGCGGGAGTCACCGGAGCCAGGGGGGCTGCACAAGATGTTGTGAGGCAGCCGCAGTAATACTGCTATTAGATCCAGGAATCAGACGCGGACACACCAGAGTCTTTTAGGTACCTTTACTGATGGTTATCAGGTACACTCGGACCGGGTGAGGGTGAGGTCAGCACTCCTGGAGGTTCACAGCAAGCAGTGGTGTAGGCTTCCTTTCTCTGTCTCTTCTAATTGAGGTCGGGTGGACGTGGAATCCAGCCGGACCTGGTAGTATGTTCAATAGAACATGTTTCACCTGGGTAGCTGCACTGAGGGCACTGTTAGAATTATCCTCACCCCTTTATCTTCTTCCCTGGGCTCGTGTTGGTAGGTGCGGCAGGTGAACAGGGGGCTAGACTCCCTGTGAAGTATGCTGGTTCTCTGTGGTGGCTGGGTAGCTCTCACAGCTCGGTTCCAGTAACCGGATGATGAGGGAGAGTTAAGGTAACTCTGTTGTCCTTGAGAGGTGCTCTCCTTTCCTATTACCCTAATTGCAGGGGTCTCCTCACTTGCTGGTTGGCTGATTGGGCCTAGTGTGTGTCTCATAAGCCAGAGATTACACACTACCTGCAGCTCTCCTAGCGTCTGCACACTCTGGTGTTTCTACCTTCAAGACCCTATTTATAGGGGGAACTGGCTCAAAGTGACCAGTGGAGCTCCCCCTAGAGGCTTGAGGTGAAACCAGGTGTGCTAAGGTGTTGTAGGTGTTTTGTGTTTTGTGTGAGTATTACTTTGCTGTTACTGCTCCATTCATGCCCCAAGGAGCTCCGTGGTGCCCAACAGGTGCCAGGGTGCCACATCTGTAGTAAAACAATAATTCATTTGAATAATCAAAATTGAATAGTAACCAGCAGGGTCGGACTGGCCCACCAGGAGATCCCCCGGTGGGCCCCAGGTCTCATTGGCTCTGCCCCCTCAGCTCCGCCCCCTACCCCCCTGGCCCGATGGTCCCCCTCCAGGTCCCCCCAGCCCAGCTGCCGCTAATCATATCGGTGCTATGCGCGCCGATATGAATAGCATCTCCTCTGAGCGGTATAGTAGGGAGAATGATCTCCCTGCTATGCCCGCTGCCTCTGTGCACGGGTCGGCAGCAGCCAGCACCATGGTGACACTCACGCTGCTGGCGCGTGCGCAGGAGGGCAGAGTCGGAACTTTGCTCCCTGTGCGCCTGTCAGCAGCGCTGCGTGGACACTGAAGGATCCATCGGTGAGGTGAGTATAGTGTTTGTTTTTTTAATGGGGTCAGGATGGGACCATATAGGGGGTCAGGATGGAGACATACATATAGGGGACGCAAAGGGGGGCCCAGGATAGGGACATACATACATATAAGGGGCCCAGGATGGGGACATACATATAGGGGGCTCAGGATGGGGACGTAGAGGGGGCCCAGGATGGGTCCGCAGAGGGGGGTCAGGATGGAGACGCAGAGGGGGCCCAGGATGGGGACGCAGAAGGGGCCCAGGATGGGGATGCAGAGGGGGCCCAGGAGGACGCAGAGGGGGTCCAGGATGGGGTCGCAGAGGGGGCCCAGGATGGGTCCGCAGAGGGGACCCAGGATAGAAAGGTGGAGGGGGCCCAGGATGGGGACGCGGAGGGGGCCCAGGATGGGGACGCGGAGGGGGCCCAGGATGGGTCCGCGGAGGGGGCCCAGGATGGGTCCGCGGAGGGGGCCCAGGATGGCGACGTGGAGGGGGCCCAGGATGGGGACGTGGAGGGGGCCCAGGATAGGGACACGGAGGGGGCCCAGGATGGGTCCGCAGAGGGGGGGGTCAGGATGGAGACGTAGAGGGGGCCCAGGATGGGTCCGCAGAGGGGGGGGTCAGGATGGAGACGTAGAGGGGGCCCAAGATGGGCACGCGGAGGGGGCCCAAGATGGGGACGCGGAGGGTCCCAGGATGGGGATGCGGAGGGGGCCCAGGATGGGTCCGCGGAGGGGGCCCAGGATGGGTCCACAGAGGGGCCCCAGAATGGGTTCGCAGAGGGGGCCCAGGATGGGGGCATAGGGATCCTAGGATGGGGCATAGGGAACCCAGGATGGAGATATAGGGGGCCATGTAAGTGACATGTATATCAGGAAGGACTCAGGATGGGGACATATATACCACGTTGGGAGACATATTTAGCAGGATGGAGATATGTATACCAGAATGGGGACACACACACATATATATATACCAGGATAGGGGACATATATGCTAGGATGTGGGACATAAACACCAGGATGGGAGTCATACAATATATACCAGGATAGGGTAGAGTATTTACCAGGATGGGGACACATATACCAGGGTGGGAACATATAGACCAGGATGGGGAACATATATACATGTAAGGGGCCCAGGATAAGGAACACTTGCACAGCGGTGGCATTGTTATGTGGGGGCACAGTGGTGGCATTATTATGTGGGGGCACAGTGGTGACATTGTTATGTGGGGGCACAATGGTGGCATTGTTATGTGGGGGCACAGTGTGACATTTTATGTGAGATGCACATTGGACATTATGTGGAGCACAGTGGTGACATGTTATGTGGGGGCACAGTGGTGACATTATTATATGGGGGGCACAGTGGTGACATTATTATTGGGATAGTGGTGACATTATTATGTGGGGTGGGGCATTGTTATGTGGGGGCACAGTGGTGACATTGTTATGTGGGGGCACAATGGTGACATTGTTATGTGGGGGCACAATGGTGACATTATTATGTGAGGGCACAGTGGTGGCATTATGTGGGGGCACAGTGGTGGCATTGTTATGTGAGGGCACAGTGGTGGCATTGTTATGTGAGGGACATAATGTCACCACTATGCCCCCCACATAATAATGTCACCACTATGCCCCCCATATAATAATGTCACCACTATTATGTGGGAGCACAGTGGTGACATTGTTATGTGGGGGCACAGTGGTGATATTGTTATGTGGGGGCACAATGTTGACATTTTTATGTGGGGGCACAGTGGTGACATTATTATGTGGGGGGGACAGTGGTGACATTATTATGTGGGGGCACAGTGGTGACATTATAATGTGGGGGCACAGTGGTGACATTGTTATGTGGGGGCACAGCGGTGACATTGTTATGTGGGGGCACAGTGGTAGCAATGTTGTATGGGGCAGTAAGAGGAGCACAGTTTCTGTACTATGCAGCAGGGGCAGTAATAGGGACACATACAGCAGCGGCTCAGTTTTGGTGAGGATGAGGAGTTTGTTCAGTTTGGGAATAGATGGGGACGAGGCTGGAAATGTGAGAAGTCAGATGTGTCTCTGTTGTAATCTATCTCGATGACTGGAGAAGTCATGTCGGTCTCGGGACCTAGGATGGAGGAACATAAGGACCTAGGATGGGGGACATTATATATTAAAGGGGGCCAGGATGGGAGACATTATTACTATGTGGGGGCCAGAATACAAGAACATAGGGGCCCTGAATGGAGGAACATAGGGACCTAGGACATGATTAAATAAAGGGGCCAGAATGAGGAACATATATATTTGATTTATGGTGGCAAGTGGGGACATATTTACTGTAGGGGCCAATTAGGGGACATTACTGCTGTAATATAATTTACTGTTGAGAATATGATTTTCCATGAGGGGAACAAAAGGGAGGTCTTGTTACTGTGCAGGGCGCACTATGTCACTTTGTTGTTTGATGTAGTGTAGAAACCTTGGGAAAAGTGTGGAATGTGCTCTGGAAGTGATCAGTTATAGATAATTGTGTGATTTTCTGCAGATATGAGTTCTGGCTAGATGTATTATTGGTCTGCGACAGATGAAGAGCCTCACCTAGAAACATCACTGGTGAGTATGTGTATTACCTATACACGCACACTGACACTATATGCAGAGCTCCTGTGCATAATGTCAATGGTGATCATTGCATATTACCTGTACACTGACACTATATGCAGAGCTTCTGTGTATAATGTCAGTGATGATGACTGTATAACCTGTACACTATATACAGAGCTCCAGTGTATAATGTCACCAGTGATCACTGTATTATCTGTACACTGACACTATATACAGAGCTCCTATGTATAATGTCACTGGTGATCACTGTATTACCTGTACACTGACACGATATACAGAACTTTTTTTACATTCTTATTATTTTAGTATTATTTGTCACTATGTGGTGGCATTATGTGCTTTGGTCATGACATGACGGTATTTGCCCCTTGTATGTGGTATTATTTGGTCACTATGTGGTGGAAATATGTGGTCTCATGGTGTGGCAGTACTTATACCTTGTATGTGGTAGCGTTTGATCACTATGTGGTGGTATTATGTGCTGAGGCAATATTTGTGCCTTGTATGTGGTATTGCTTGGGCACTATGTGGTGGCAATTTGTGATCTGGTCACGGTGTGGTAGTATTTCTGCCTTCTAACTGGTAATATTGGTCTTGGTAGAGTGGATTGTGGACGGTCATTTGTTTTATCTTATATCAATAAGTGGAAACTTCTTTATTTCCAATAGATATTAAATACTTGGATGTTTAACCCCTCCCTGTCCTGTGACACAGCAGCAGAGATGCAGTTACAGAGGTTCGCCAGAGAAAGCAAGTTGAGCATTTGGTGAGATTTCACCTCAGTATTTGTAAGAAAAAACCAGGAGAGGGTGAGAAATGCATAAAAATTACCTCTGATTGCTCCACTCCCGGTTTTGTCTTAAAAATACTGAAAAAACTCACCAAATACTCAAAGCTCCACATTCTTCTGATGGTGCGTATTCCACCAATAAATAAGTGATCACCTTCCTAACCTGTGCATCGCTGATAACTTATGTTCACCAAAAAATCACTTTAATACAAACTCCAGTAATTGTACATCGCAGTTATGGTGAGCGCACAGTGATGTGCTGGAGCCGCCTGCGTTTTACAGTCCACGCTCCACTATTATAGGTATAACGGATAACAGGTATTTGCATATAGCTGAAGAATGGGTGGGCCCAGGTGGGGTGGGTCCCTGGAGTCAATTTCCCTGGTGGGTCCCAGACGCCCCAGACACCCCAGTCCGGCGCTGGTAGCCAGAGTATTCAATGATGTACAAACCACATCCCAAAAAAGGCAACCCTCATGAAGCATAGATCATACCAAATTAGATGCTGCAACCTGGGTGACTGGGGGCCCCACGTGTTCCGCTGCACATGGCAGCTTCCTCAGGGCAGTCTTATGAACCATATGTAGGTTCAGCCTTATAGACACATACATTTAATCTTAAGTGGGTCATAATTGCTAATGATAATTCATTCGAGCTGTAACAGGGAGGGAGTTACCTAGTGCCATGTGTCCAAACAGCGATCACAATGTCGCAGAGGCAGGAAGCAAGAAGTCCGCCGTACGCATCCGGTTGCGCAAAGAGATTATGTGTGCAATGCGTTCCGGATGTGTGTGCGGTCACCATGGTAGTGCTGTATGCGACCGCGCATTGGAATTGAAGTTGCCCATTCGCCATAGTGAAGGATGCCGCTACCCACCTAGCAGGAAGAGGCATAGTGCGCATGTCGGGCCCACTGGGACGGGGATACTCGGTATCAGACCGGGTTACTGCTGGGGAAGTCACTGGTGGCTCTGGTCTGGGCCGTGTCCCTGGCTCGACAATAAAAGGGGATATTTACAGGGGTTGTCAGTCGTGACGCCACCCACTATATGCGGCCAGTGATGGGGCCTCCGCTGCTGCAGAACCTCCGGGGACGATGGAATAGCAGCTAGATGGGATAGTTCCAGTGGGTAGAACTGTGTTCCCCGGGGCAGTAAGGGTTAAGTATTGTGGAATGTTCAGTACACTTACTGTGTAGACGCTGTAGGGGTCTCTCCTCAATGCTGGTGCTGACAGGCTGTGCTGTGGCTCTGCAGGTGGAGGACTTTCTGTAATCCTGTATGGAGAGAATCGCTTTCATGCAGAGACACAAGGGAGGCAATCTCAGGGTTTTCCGTGTTTACGCTCAGTTCTTCAGACAGTTTACAAGTCAGTTACAGTTCTTACAAAGTTCAGTACAAGTACACGGGCACTCTCTCCCTCTCCGGGTTCCCTTTACTCCCTGCAGCCAGGCCTCTCTCTCTCTGTGACCCCTCACACTTTCTCTGTGTCCTTTCCGGGCTGTTTACATTCTCTGTACACTTGGTGGGTGTCTCCGGACAGTATGGCGGTGACTCGGGCCCTTGTGGGTCCTCCTGGTCGTCACTGAGCTGCCTGTCCTTTGGGGTAGGGACCCTAGCATGCAACTGTGGTCCCCCGTCGTGTTGTTTGGGGATTCCGGGTAAAACTACGGTCCCCTCTAGAGCCGACACTCTACTCAGCCCAGCCTCCAGCAGTCCTCAGATGTGAGGCTCTACCAGGCTCTTTCCCTCTGCATCTCTCAGTATAGTAAGAGGGCTACTCCGCCTGCAGTCGGTAGCTTTAGCTGTAGTTCTAGGGCCCGGGTATCACCGTCCCTCTCTGTCCTCTCACACTCCTGGGGATCTGGCTCCGGATAGGCTTTCTCTCTCCTCTGGCTCACCTTGGCTCGGTACAGATTCTGCGCTCCTTACACCTTCACTCTTCCAGGACGTGTGTGTCTTTCTCCTGCTCAGCTGAGCTCAACCTTCTGCTGTTCTCTGGCCTGTTCTGGGCTCCTCAGCTTCTGGTCTCTGTCTCTGCTGCTCAGCACCCTGGGCCTACTGAACTCCTTCCTTCTCCCCCTTCACTATATACTGTCAAGTCACCTGACTACATGTGTGCCGAACCCACTCCTCTAAATCCACCACCCCTCAATTGCCTAGAGTCTCCAATCTTAGGGCTGGATGCTACCTTCTCCTACACGTGGATTGTGTGGGCTGTGAGGATGTTGTTGTGCAACAAATGTCCTACCTGCCTGGCTGCAGTTCCCTTTTGTGGCCTCCTGGACGCAGGGGCGATACACGCATGCTTCCAATAGTTCAACATTAGTACAGACGCAATCACGATTAGAATGGTTGCCATAGATACAGCTCATGCATTAATAGAGCAGGATTTTAGATAATATAATCATACCAGATACATGGCATTTCTAATATTAACCAGTACAGCTAAATGTAAGAGGTATAAGTATTTAAGTGGGCCCATAAATTATAAGGAGCGATCCTGTCCAAGAAAACTTTATAGTCCCAGAATAATAGACAGGAATAAAACAGGCAACCATTCCTAATAAGCACACTAAATAAAATATCCAGACATATAAGGGAATTGAATTAATTGATCTATTAATGTGATTATAAAAAGTGTGGAGTGAATTGCATATAGTTCTACAGCCCATAATTCTCTAAAATACCCAGTTCCCTCCAGATGTTTCTTTGGAACAATTACTAAGAACAATCCCCGTTCATTTGAGGGAGATAACTTGTTATCCCAACACATAAACCTTCAATGAAGAGAAAAGAAGGGGGGTAATGGTCGGAGGACCAATCTAGGGGTAAAGTGACTGACGTTTAGTCACACACACAGCCTGGACCTGGCGTCCGAGTGGGGGAACCCCAGCGTAAGACATACAGGGTCTACTATAGTAGGACAACAAGGGACCCACCAGCTCAAAGGAAAACTAATTTCAAGGTTCAAGCCCGTGCGTCTCACGCAGGCTGAGTCTCCCTGTGGATCAAGGTGTTGAAATGATGTAAACTCCATGCATTAAGAAGAGGATCAAAATAAAGGAACCCCCTCCATCTAACACCTCAAATTTAGCAGGTAGGGCCGACCAGCCCAGAGGAACAAGGATTTTCCAGTCCAAGCTGGTATGCCCCAGTCTGCCCCATTGTATTATTTATTGGAAATTAACTTTGTCGGGCCCACGGGGACAGGGGTACTCGGTACCGGACCGGGTTACTGCTGAGGAAGTCACGGGTGGTCCTGGTCCGTACCGTGTCCCTGGCTCGACAATAAAAGGGGAATATTTACAGGGGATTGTCAGTCATGACGCCACCCACTATATGCGGCCAGTAATGGGGGCCGCCGCTGCTGCAGAACCTCCGGGGATGATGGAATAGCAGCGCAGATGGGATAGTTCCAGTGGGTAGAACTGTGTTCCCCGGGGCAGTAAGGGTTAAAGTCTATGGTGTAGTGTGCAGGCTGGGTGCAATTCACTTACTAGCCAGATGCTGCAGAAATCTCTCCTCGGTGCTGGTACCGACAGGCTGTGGCTCTGCAGGTGGAGGGCTTGCTGTAATCCTGTATGAAGGGAATGGTATTCAAGTAGATTGAAAGTAAACACGGAGACCCTGAATCTGCCTCTCTTGTCTGTTTCTAAGTTCTTCCAGACAATTTACACTTCAGTTACAGTTCAGTGCAGTTCTTACACGTCTCAGTTCAAGTACACGGGCTAACGCTCCCCTCCGGGGTTCCCTTAATCTCTGCAGCCAGGCCTCTCTCTCTGTGGCCCCTCACACTTTCTCTGTGTCCTTTCCGGGCTGTTCACGTTCTCTGGGTTCACTTGGTGTGTGTAACGCCGAACAGTATGGCGGTGACTCGGGCCCTTGTGGGTCCTCCTGGTCGTCACTGAGCTGCCTGTCCTTTGGGGTAGGGACCCTAACGTGTAGCTGTGGTCCCCCGTCGTGTTGTTTGAGGATCCGGGTAAAACCACGGTCCCCTCTAGAGCCGACACTCTACTCAGCCCAGCCTCCAGCAGTCCTCCGTGTGAGGCTCTACCAGGCTCTTTCCCTCTGCGTCTTTCAGTATGATAGGAGGGCTACTCCGCCTGCAGTCGGTTGCTTCAGCTGTAGTTCTAGGGCCCGGGTACCACCATCCCTCTCTTCCCTGCACACTCCTGGGGGTACTGGCTCCGGGTAGGCTTTCTCTGTCCTCCGGCTCACACTGGCTCTGTACAGATTCTGCGCTCCTTACACCCCACTTTGCCAGGACGTGTGCTTCCCTCTGCTGCTCAGCTTGGCTCGACCTTCTGCTGTCTCTTGGCCTGTGCCGTGCTCCTCAGCCTGCTGCTGATCTGTTCTGCTCGGCTCACTCTGGCCTACTGACTCCTTCCTCCTCCCCCTCACTATTTCTACTGTCAAGTCACCTGACTACGTGTGTGCCCAACCCACTCCTCTAAATCCACCACCCCTCGCTTGCCTAGAGTCTCCAATCTTAGGGCTGGATGCTACCATCTACTGCACGTGGGTTCTGTGGGCTGTGAGGGTGTTGATGTGCAACAATTGTATTACCTGCCTGGCTGCAGTTCCCTTTTGTGGCCTCTTGGATGCAGGGGCGCCACACTCTCCCGGAGTTAACTAGCGCGTCCCCGCGCTGCCCATCATGGATCCCCCTGAAAACATTTTATTTCTATAACAACATTAACATTAAGCATTCTTAATTTCTTCCCATCCGGGAGGCACGATTCTTCTTAAATGTTACTTTAAATTAACTATTTACAAGTGCATGGGTATATCTACGTCATTACCCTTCTGGACCTCTACCGGGTCTAATGCTACAACGCATTCACCTTCTTTCCTGTAGCTAAAACACATTATACACACTACTTTATATCAAAAGTATAAAAACATTCTCTTTCTTCAAAAAGTGCAAAAATTCTCAAAAAGTCAAAAAGCAGTTCAAAGTTCACGATTCCAACAGTCACTTGCACCATCTCTCACGTGCAACTGGTCTTAAAACCAAAGGGGAGCACACTAAGGTGCTCAACTATTTACAAGGGAAGTTCGTATCAAGTCATTGTCCTTGATCTCTATTTGTATACACAAAAGACAAACAGGGGAATGCTAGCATTCATTCAGGTATGGGATGGGGACAATAAGGAATACACCGCATTCACACTTACAGTTTCTTCTTCTGTTCTTCTTGATGCAGAACCCGTGTTATTACTGGTGCTTGGCTTGCTTCCAATGCAGCACTTGGGACGTTCTTCTTGGGTAAACTTCCAGGTTCTGTAGGGCAGTCACTAGTAAGTAGCTTTCCGGGGTCTGGGTAATGGCATCCTTCTTTGGTGCAACAGTCTCTAGGATGGTAACAGGATCCGTGTTCACTGTCGCATCCGTGTATCTCGTTATATCTGGATCATCAATGGACTCTGGATATTCTAGTGCTGGCATGTCATCTACTTCCACGTGTGACGACCGTCTGCTGTAAGGCTGAGCTGCTGGTAAGGCAGCACCCCGAGAAACCCCGAGACCCTTAACCCCTATACAGGGATCTGGAATTATAGCGGAGCCCAGGGGGTAGCTGCCTATGGGAGCAGCAGAGCAGGGAGGTCGTCTAGGAAGGGAAAAAATCAGGAAGCGAAGAACGTAGTCAGGAGTCCGAGTCAAAACCGAGAGGGCAGTGAAGGTACAAAATCGTCAGGCAGTAGCAGAGTCAAAAATCCAGGCAAAGGTCAAGGGCAAAACCAAGAGGGCAGCTGAGGTACAAAATCAATAGGCAGAGGCAGAGTCAGAAATCCAGGCAAGGTCAGAGACAAAACTAAACACACACTATATCACTGGGGAACCAAAACTATATCTGGCGGCCTGCAAGACAGGCTCCAATGTATTTGAAGGGCGCGGTTACCTCCCATAGGCTGGAGCTCACAGCCTGATGACCTCATCCGAACCGCCCCTAGAGCCAGGCCAGATGGAGATGCACGACTGGCTCCACCCAGCCCACCTCTGACAGAAGAACGCAGGCTGCGCCTAACGGACACCTCTGCAGGGCCCGCTCTTCTGCGACCAACACCACCCAGAGGGGAAACACAGCGGCGCTCAGCGACAGAGGCAGACGTCGCTGGAGCAGGTCCATATGAGGACAAGGCCTTCCTATCACCAGCACCACCAGACGAAGGAATCCGGCTCCTCCCAGCGGCCGAGGCAGGAACACCGGCCACCGAGTCCGATGGCGATGTGACACCACGGTATCTAAGCATAGTCTCTTAACTTTTATGCCAAATGGGCCACGCTCACCTTCGACTTTGTGGTACGACACCCATTCTCCAATCTCAACTTGTCTGGGTGATCTGATGGTAGCTGCTCTTCCACCTCTCTTTTATTAATGAAAATGTCTTGTCTGGTGCCAGGTTCACGTGAAAAAGCGAATCCTCTTTCCTCTATTACTTTTACAATTTTGCCCTCATGCCGTGGAGATTTCTGAATTTCTCTATCTTTTCTAGCGATATTTTTGGCCTCTTTAGCACGGGCGATCATAATCTGTTTCTGCACCTGCTGCTCTATTTCTTCCTTTTCCCACTTTCTTACACATCTACGGATGTACTCTTCACGTGTGATTAGCTCTGCAGGGCCCACTTCACTACCGGGATCTCCTAAGAAGCCCATTAAGTCGTCACAGCTCTTATCTCGCTTCCACCAGCAGCGGAGCTGCTCCCCTCTCACCTCGGTAGTAGTCGGTGGCGGTATCTTGGGCTCCGGTAACGGCAGATATCCCTCTGGTAGAGCTCCTAGTGGGTCGCTTCCTTCCCTGCAGGGCGCGGTGCAGCTCGCGGTACAGAGAGATCCACCAAAGTCGCAGTACGGCATTCCTTCTCGCTCCCTACCCGATCACGTGGCACTCCACCCCAGCCGGGTTGTATAGACAAAGTCTCATAGCTTTGGCAGTGTTCAACATCAATCTGAATCCGGGTCCAATGCTCCTCCTGGGCCCGTGTCATCTGCTGGGGTAGCAGCCGCAGCACACCCCGCCGGGTGTCTTGGACGTGCGGACGTTCTCTGCTGCCTTCTGCCATCTCTCTTCGGTCATGCAAGGTCTCTCCCTGGCAGGATTCCTCCACCGGTTTGCTCCGTGGGCCCTCCGGGATCACTTGTGGTCTTCCTTCGGCAGCGCTCTCCTGGGCGTCCTCCGCTTCCGTCCGCGTGTTCTGCAATGGCGACTGCTTCCCTTCCGGTTGTTCGTTCCGCCCCCTCCTGATGACGATTTCCTTCTTGGTTCCCGCCAGCTTCTCATTGGGAGGTGGGTCTAGGGGCGGAGGCTCTTCTTTGAGTGTGACAGCTGGCTCTCCCGGAGTTAAGGGGAGCCAGGGCGGGTCCTTTTCTTTGCGCCTTGGACCGGGCCGGCCCACGATGGGAGTTTTGGTTACGCCTCCTCTGCACATGGCGCTAAGCTCCTATGGCTGCCATTAAGGTCAGATTTTGGCGGGAAAAGTCCAGAACACGTTCCTTAGGCGCACGGGGTCCAATTCTTTTGGACCAAGTAGATCCTGTTCGTGACGCCAGGTTGTCGGGCCACGGGGACAGGGGTACTCGGTACCAGACCGGGTTACTGCTGGGGAAGGCACGGGTGGTCCTGGTCCGGACCGTGTCCCTGGCTCGACAATCCCCTGTAAATATTCCCCTTTTATTGTCAGTCGTGACGCCACCCACTATATGCTGCCAGTAATGGGGGCCGCCGCTGCTGCAGAACCTCCGGGGATGATGGAATAGCAGCGCAGATGGGATGTGTTCCCCGGGGCAGTAAGGGTTAAAGTCTATGGTGTAGTGTGCAGGATGGGTGCAATTCACTTACTAGCCAGATGCTGCAGAAATCTCTCTTCGGTGCTGGTGCAGACAGGCTCTGGCTCTGCAGGTGGAGGGCTTGCTGTAATCCTGTATGAAGGGAATGGTATTCAAGTAGATAGAAACAGACGAGAGGCAGATTCAGGGTCTCCGTGTTTACTTTCAAAATTCTTCCAGACAATTTACACTTCAGGTACAGTTCAGTGCAGTTCTTACACGTCTCATTTCAAGTACACGGGCTAACTCTCCCTTCTGGGGTTCCCTTAATCTCTGCAGCCAGGCCTCTCTCTCTGTGGCCCCTCACACTTTCTCTGTGTCCTTTCCGGGCTGTTCACGTTCTCTGGGTTCACTTGGTGTGTGTGTAACGCCGGACAGTATGGTGGTGACTCGGGCCCTTGTGGGTCCTCCTGGTCGTCACTGAGCTGCCTGTCCTTTGGGGTAGGGACCCTAACGTGTAGCTGTGGTCCCCCGTCGTGTTGTCTGAGGATCCGGGTAAAACTACGGTCCCCTCTAGAACCGACACTCTACTCAGCCCAGCCTCCTGCAGTCCTCCGTGTGAGGCTCTACCAGGCTCTTTCCCTCTGCGTCTTTCAGTATGATAGGAGGGCTGCTCCGCCTGCAGTCGGTTGCTTCAGCTGTAGTTCTAGGGCCCGGGTACCACCGTCCCTCTGTTCCCTGCACACTCCTGGGGGTACTGGCTCTGGATAGGCTTTCTCTGTCCTCCGGCTCACACTGGCTCGGTACAGTTCTGCGCTCCTTACACCCCACTTTGCCAGGACGTGTGCTTCCCTCTGCTGCTCAGCTTGGCTCGAACTTCTGCTGTCTCTTGGCCTGTGCCGTGCTCCTCAGCCTGCTGCTGATCTGCTCTGCCCGGCTCACTCTGGCCTACTGACTCCTTCCTCCTCCCCCTCACTATTTCTACTGTCAAGTCACCTGACTACGTGTGTGCCCAAACCACTCCTCTAAATCCACCACCCCTCGCTTGCCTAGAGTCTCCAATCTTAGGGCTGGATGCTACCATCTACTGCACGTGGGTTCTGTGGGCTGTGAGGGTGTTGATGTGCAACAATTGTCCTACCTGCCTGGCTGCAGTTCCCTTTGTGGCCTCCTGGACGCAGGGGCGCCACAACTTCAAGCGTTGTATATTTGGAGATGGAGCCAGAAGAGGAACCCCAATATATATGTCCAGACAAGTGTAGGAAGGTATGGCGCCTGCCCATAATACATCACCAGTCCTATGAAATTATGATTACATATGCTGTATCTGGAAAAATATCTTTAAATTATAATTGTTATGCCACTTTGTTAATAGTCACATATCCAAAATTTCAAGAAACATTCAAGAATAAATATTCTTGGGGACTTGTATTTATGGTATAAGAAGAGGGCAATTTCGGGATTAAGGTATCCATCCGCCAAGGAGAATGTAATCCATTCTTGAAGGCCCATAAAAAGCCCAAAATTCAAGTTAGAGTGGAGGGGACCCCTTAAGGATATAATTTAGCCCCATCTGTACCTCTAATGTATAGGTCAGAAGACCAGTGGAGGCCCCCAGGTTGCAGCATCAAGACATGGTAGAACCCCCAATCCAGTATAGTGCGTCAAAGGTGATAATTAATCTGTTCAAATACGTACAAATATAAACAGATCAAAAAAGTCTATTCACAAATTGCCTGTGTTCAAGAGACCCCAGGTGCTCCATATGCGGACATCCATGTTGTACATGAGTCAATCCGAAAGGATAATTTAGAACCCCAATCCCTATTGTACAATTTGTACAAAAAGGATGTTAACCAAAGTAAAGGTCAGTACCAAGTTGAATGATAGACAAAGTCCATCTATGAGATTCATACGTCTTGTTTCATAAGCGTTGGACCAAAGGAGATCAATTCTTGTCTTCTGTTTGTCACTTTCAATGTGTTCATCATGGTTAATGAATTGGTGATATATCAGTCTGATATTAAATTCTATGAGAGATGAAAAATATCAATGTAAATCGTATAATCATGTATTCAGGATATAAATCCCACCTTACTTATCCTAGAAATCCAGTAAAAGTTAATTCTTCATTTAGCCCATAGGTAGTAATGGAGCGCAACGTAAAGATCCATCTTGCCTCTGTTTGCAGAAGCCATTTATGGGCAGATCCACCACGTCCATTACTGTGGTATTTCTGGAGGCCCAAAACTCGAAGACCATTAGTATTGCCACGGTGTGCAGCCAAAAAGTGGGCTGCCACTGAGGTTAATGGTTAACGATCCTGCTGCTAAATTTATTGTGGACGTGTGATGTTGGATCCTGCACCTCAGTTCCTGGGACGTTTGTCCCACGTAGACCTTGTTACATGGACATAACAGAGCATATATGACATCCCTAGATTTGGAATTGATGTACGATCTTAATCTATGCTCCGTATTATACAACGGATTACTAAACATATCATGGAATGGTTGCATGAAACCGCATATATTACAGTTTCTGCATGGGAAGGAGCCATGTAAGCGGATACCTCGGCCCAAAGGAACCGTTGTTTGGTGAAATGACTACGGGTGACGATGTCACCGATGTTACGTGCCCTTCTTGCTGTCTTTTGTGGTCTAGTATTTATGAGGGACCTAGTTTGAATATCTCCTAACAAAACATCCCAGTGATTACCCAGGATTCTGCTTACGTCACTCCATCAGTTAGTAAAATCAGTGCTGAATCTCACTGTTGATTCCTGAGGCCGTGGTTGTGGTCGCAATAATGAAGCCTGATTTTCCTTGTTTGCCCTCTGGAAGGCTGAGAAAATGACTTGTTTAGGGTATCCCCTTGATCGAAGTCGTTCCGTTAGAACTTTGGCATGATATCAAAATCTTTCGTCCGTTGTACATGTACGTCTTATACGAAGAAATTGTCCAAATGGAAGTCCTCGCTTGGTGTGTTTTGGATGGAAACTTTGGAATTGGAGGAGATTGTTGGTAGCCGTGGGTTTCCGAAATAACTCGGTATAGATACGACCTTCAGAAAGTGAGACCTGCAAATCCAAAAATGTGGCCGTATTAGTTGACACACTATAGGTCAGATGGATATTCAGATGATTATTGTTTAAGTTCTCCATGAATGCATTTAAATCAGCCTGTGGTCCTGACGAAAAGAAACACACATCATCAATATATCAAACCAATTTAACACATGGTCTTTAAACGCCTGCTTTGGATACACGATCACTAACTCCCACCATCCAAGAAAAATGTTGGTGAAGGCAGGTGCGCACCGTGCCCCCATCGCCACACCAGACACTTGTTTGTAAAATGAACGATTGAATAAAGAGTAATTATGCTGTAACACAAATCGTAATAGGTCCACAAGAAACGAGTTGTGCATACGATCCGAGCTTACTTTTTGATCCAGGAAATATGTGACTGCTGATATCCCATCCTCGTGGCCGATGTTCGAATATAGGGACTCAACATCACAGGTCACAATACAAACGTCAGTCGGCAGTTGAAGGTCCTTACTGCATTAAATAAAGTGTGATGTATCACGTATGTATGAAGCTTGAGATGTCGTTATGGGCTGCAAAAAATAATCAAGATAAGTACAAGCTATCTCACAGAGACTATTAATGGAGGAGACAATTGGGCGTCCCGGCGGTCTTGTCATGTTCTTGTGAACTTTCGGCAGCACATAAAATGTTGCTATAGTGGGACTACTCGGCCACATGAACTTCCTCTCATTCAATGTAATGATGCCATGTTAAAAGGCCGTCAATAAAAGTCGCCATTGCACTAATTTGCCTCTGATTGTGGTCCAGTTGTGTAGCTTCCCAGTGGTGGAGACCCAGCCTGGGTGTTTGCTGGTGGTGTTGACCCAGTGCAAGAGATAATAGAAAGTAGCAATCCAGCACAGGAGTCTACTGGCAGTGGATGGTTTGCTAAGTAGTACACCAACATTAGTGACCCAGCCTAGTAGCTCATTAGCAATAGGGATCCAGTTAGGAGATTAGCCAGTGGTCACAAGCCAGCTTAATATTTAGCCATCAGTTTTGCCCCAGCCAAGTAGTTTACTGGCGATGAGAATCCAGCCAAACAGTTCACAAGTGGTTACAACCCAAACCAATAGTTCCCTAGTTGTGGCTAACCAGCTCAATAGTTTGCCTGTGGATGCCACAAAGCCCATTAATTTCCCAGTAATGGTGATCCAACCAGTTAGTTCGTTGATAGTGCCAAACCAGTCCAAGAGATAGATAGTATTGGTATTCCAGCTCAGAAATTTATCAGTAGTGGCAATCAAAACCAGTATTGTACTGGTGGGGAAAATCCAGCCCTGGTTTTTTTTACTAGTGGTGGCAATACAGACCACTATGGTACTGGTGGTGGAAACCCATCCCAGTAATTCACTAGTAAACACAGGTAAACCACCGGGGTAGATTGCCTTAACAATCCAGCCGAGTACTTCAATACCAATGGCGTTCCAGACCATTACATTGCTGATGCTGGAAATCAAGCACAACAGGTTGATGGTTACTTCCCTCCAAAACCATTTGGCGATATGTTCTTTCGTCTTTTTCTCTTCATATTTCTTTCCTTCCACGTGATCTTTCCAGAGTTAAAATCCTAATAAAATAAACTGTAATCAGCCTGTTTTTCAAAGGAGGTGCAGTCGCTTGCCGGTGTCTCTGAAGACTGAGATTCTGAGCTTTCACAGTGGAATTTATTGACCCTGTGATGTCATCAACCATTATGATGTCATTGTCTGTCTGAGCTGTGGTGTATTATGATAAGTAGGTTACAATTTCAAGTAAGATTTATTTATATAAAATTTAAATTTTCCAATAGTTTTCAAAACCATCTTGACTACACTAGAACGAGCATTGCCATTATACAGTACTTGGGAAAAACAGTATATCATGAAATAAATTCTTATAAATACGAAGAGGTAAGGGAAAGGAGAAGAAGAAAGGGAAAAATGTTTTTATTGATGTAAACAATGATCAGAATTACAAGTAAACGGAGTAGGGCAAGGGAGTTCTTCCTAGTCATATTTGTACAAGTAATGGAAGGATAACTACTAATGAATTCACATAGTGCACTGGATATATATTGTAGATGAGAGAGCAATAATTTGCCTCTGATTGTGATCCAGTTTTGTAGCTTCCCAGTGGTGGAGACCCAGCCTGGGTGTTTGCTGGTGGTGTTGACCCAGTGCAAGAGATAATAGAGAGTTGCAATCCAGCACAGGAGTCTATTGGCAGTGGATGGTTCGCTAAGTAGTACACCAACATTAGTGACCAAGCCCTGTAGCTCATTAGCAATAGGGATCCAGTTAGGAGGTTAGCCAGTGGTCACAAGCCAGCTTAATATTTAGCCATCAGTTATGTCCCAGCCAAGTAGTTCACTGGCGGTGAGAACCCAGCCAAACGGTTTGGGTTGTAACCACTTGTAAACTAATAGTTCCCTAGTTGTGGCTAACCAGCTCAGTAGTTTGCCTGTGGATGCGACACAGCCCATTAATTTTTTAGTAATGGTGATCCAACCAGTTAGTTCATTGATAGTGCCAAATCAGTCCAGGAGATTGATAGTATTGGTATCCCAGCCCAGAAAATTATCAGTAATGGCAATCAAAACCAGTATTGTACTGATGGGGGAAATCCAACCTAGTTTTTTTTACGAGTGGTGGCAATCCAAACTAGTATTGTACTAGTGAAGGAAATCCATCCCATTAAGTCACTAGTAAAGGCAATCTACCCCGGTGGTTTACCTGTGTTAATAATCCTGCCGAGTACATCAATACCAATGGCGTTCCAGCCCATTACATTGCTGATGCTGGAAATGAAGCACAACAGGTTGATGGTTCCTTCCATCCAAAACTATTTTGCAATATGTTCTTTCATCTTTTCTCCTAATTTTTCCTTCCTTCCTCGTGATCTTTCCAGAGTTAAAATCCTAATAAAATAAACTGTAATCAGCCTGTTTTTCAAAGGAGGTGCAGTCGCTTGCCGGTGTCTCTGAAGACTGAGATTCTGAGCTTTCACAGTGGAATTTATTGACCCTGTGATGTCATCAACCATTATGATGTCATTGTCTGTAACCTACTTATCATAATACACCACAGCTCAGACAATTTCAAGTAAGATATTTTCATGTAAATTATTAGTTTTCCAATATTTTTTAAAACAAGTTTGACTACACTAGAATGAACATAGCCATTATACTTGAAATAACCATTATACTTGAAATAACCATTATATCATTAACTAAATTGTTGAGGAGAGCCATAGGATCAAATACTTAATTAACCTTAAGACATAAGGGCATGGAGAAACGATCTATAGAGTGTATTATTTTACATTGTATAAGTTGTGATTTAAACATGGCTGCCATTTCCTGCCACATCACACCATGCTCTGAGAGCAAGATGGAGTCCAGGGAAGACTGACCAATCACTGAAGCTGAATTCCATAGAAGGACTGACCAATCACAGAATGTCATATCACCTGGACATACTCGATCAAGACCACACCCCCTGATGACCTCATGGATCCGCCCATAGACTGACCCACTGACCAATGAATACATCTGAGTAGGGCTGGCCAAGCCCCTTATTGAACAAAAACCTGAGGTCTATTATAATAAACACACTTGGAGCTTGGGTCTGACCAAGGAAGGGTGTACATCTGACTCTGTGCGTCTGGTGTCTACTTTTCGTGCCGGTGCTTGGTCTATATAGATTTGGTCAGGGGCAGGCAACTTATTAATATTATTATGAAATATTATCCATATCAATTTGGCGCCCAACTTGTGGGGCCAACAGAGGCGAATCCCCAAACCTTGAATGACCGGTGAAGGAGACGGCAGGACACACTGAGTACCCCGAGCCAGGAGACTGATCACCTCCCTAACAAAAACGGTACGTCTGCTGATTTTATTATAATCTGTTGGCTTTACCTGTTTTTCGGGGTACCCTGCAGATTGTCTGACCGCATCCGATCTTTCAGGGTGTCTGAGATGGCAGAGGGGTTTTCTCCGCTGCTGGCCATTTAATTGCGGAAGAACCGTCATGCTAAGTTGCCTGCGGCCTGCTATGTGTTGTGTGGAGGGGAGATGACTGGTGTGGAGGGGAGATGACTGGTAGGAAAGAGCAAGAGGGTTTTTGAGCAGTGTCTGGAGAAGTAAAAGATATTATCTGTGAGATAGATCAAAGTGGTCACCTGTGATACGATTTTCAGTTCTGTTTGATATTTAGCATTGAGTGATTTTTGTGACTCTGCATTTGAGATGGTTTTGAGTGTTTTTTTAGGACTCAATAAATGCTTTTGAGTGATTTTTGGGACTCAAGCAAATAGTCGGTATTTGTGTGGTGTGGGCCTGTAATTGATTCAGTACATGGCCTGATAATTGATGACCAGGTGTCTTTTGTAAACTACAGAACATGGAAGTCAGACATGGACAGCTAGGAAGTGTAGACGGTTGTGAAGGTCTTGTGCTCAAGTTTGTCATCTCCCCAGTCTTAAGTGTTTGTTTTGTGTCTATTCTATATAGAGAAAGATGGAAAAGTTAATGCAGTTGTGTCGTATAGGCCCTAAGCCTAATTCAGATGGCAAGATAGATCTGTGTACATTAGTTGTGACTCGTGAAGGGAAAAGTTATGTTAAATGATGCAAATAGCAAATGAAGTTGTGTGGAATGGCAGAAGTGCAGAGAAAATTGGGTAGAAGAGGAAGAAAATGGAAAAGGACAGAGTTTTAAGTAATGTGTGTTACAAGAATGTATCATGTTCATGGTTGGTGATGGTGGCATAAGGCCACGTGCTCTCTGGTGTCAGCCATTTTGTGATGGCATGTGCTCTCTGGTGTCAGCCATTTTGTGATGGCATGTGCTCTCTGGTGTCAGCCATTTTGTAATGGCATGTGCTCTCTGGTGTCAGCCATTTTGTGATGGCATGTGCTCTCTGGTGTCAGCCATTTTGTGATGCTATGTGCTCTGGTAAACGGGCCTTGTGGTCACTAGTGATGGCCATTTTGTGGTGGTTTTAAATTTATAATATTTATATAAAAAATGTATTAGTTTCTTGGCTTTCGTGCCCTTAAAAGATGCTAGCATGTGGCAAGTATGAGAGACTTGTCGAGTAAATGAAAATATGTAAGTAAATAACAGATATACTAAAACAAATGTAAGACAGCAGAGAAATGAGAGTTTAAATAGTGTTAAAACAGAAGTGCTGTAGTATAAGAGAATGTTTGGAAAAGATGGGTTAGGATTGCCTCAGATTGAGAATCTGGGAATATATTTTTGTCCATGCAAAGATGACCGCCGAGTGAATGCCGCATGGTTAGAGACAAAGGGACGAATGAATGTTTGGACAACAGACTCAGACAGGAAGTGATGTGTAAGAACTAAAAGTTGTCTGACCAGTTTTGAGCAAGTTTCCCATACACACTGCTAGTTTCAGACACAAAACAAAAGGTAGGCCACCCCACCCCTCTCCCACATAGAGACATTTGATGGGTTAATGCAGAGAGACTGAATGTTGAATGATTAAATGCGTATACTGGTAATTAAAAATAAATAATATAAATAGAATAAAAATAAGGCACATATAAGTTCCCTTGTCTAGATAAGTCCAGTGTGCCGGTCAGATATAACTATGTGCTGAAAGCTATAAGAAAGTGTTAAATGGGGAAGGTGAAAGATGTGAGTGCATATAGTAATGAAGTATTAATTGGGATTAAATAAATAAATATATATATAATTGGCATGGGAGACAAAATGACATACCTCAGAGAAAGATGAGATGATAAAAAAAAAATTAATAATAATAATAATAATTGCCAACGGTGAATGGATAATCCAGGGGAAGAATGCAGTATTTCATCATTATGACTCCACAGGAAAAGTGAGAAAAAAAAATGCATGAGTTATGTCCATGACCTCTCTCTATCCAACAGGAAGTGTGAATGACCTACCTGTAGATACTGGTTGAAGGGGGGGAGGAGACTTGATGCAAACAAGGCCAGTCCCACTGAGAGGCACCACCCCCACACCCTAACATGGCAGCCATATACATGTTAAAATGTAGCTTAAAAGATACAATGAAGCATCTCATTCTTCCCAGATCATGTTTTATTTTATTTTTCTAGTCTCACTTTGGGGTATTGGTAAAAGAACTTATCAATAGTTTTTAATTTTTACTGCTTCAAACCCCAACTATTTTAATAATGGACATCTTTTTCACACAAATGTAGATTTATTCATGATAGTGGAGATACTGGAGCAGTCTGCTGTGTTTACCTAATTAGCAAATCAATTCCAGGTGATTTGCATTTCTATTCCATGTCTCTACACTGATATATTTTCAATACAGCAGCCAGAGATCTGTACCTGAAGGGGCCTCATAACTGGGGGGGTGACAAGTCCACAGCATGGAGTCCTCATTGCAGTTACACATCACATACTATTTGGGCTTTGGGCACATAGTGAGTTTTATTTTATTGTGCTTTTTGCTGTATTATTTTGTCACAAATCTGGATGCCTATGCTGACACCAGTGAAGTTGCTGAGACTTCAGAAGTGTTGTGCACACATTATCTAATTTTTTTCTTATTCTTGTCGATTTTGTGTGTTTTCTTTTTCTGGGAAATTCAGATTTACTGCAAAAAATTTACACCCCAAATATTCATCATGTGCACATAGCCTTATTGTATTCATAGTTATGTATAATCTAGGGAGGGGGAACTTTTCATGATCTTTTCAGGCTCCAAATATGAAATTCAGGTAACAACATAGTTTTTGAATCCAGATATGCTTTGGATATTGGATTCAAAAGGGGGGAAAGAGAAAGTTAGTGCCTGTTTTTTAAAGTAATTAAAGTTTTAATAGTTTATTTATTTACGTCTTTATATTTAAGTGTTTTCTTTATATTTTTGTCTTAAATAGAGGACAGAGCAAACATGTGTGAACATGTCCCAGATGAGCTCGTTACTAATGCAGATTGTGAGTTATTTTATAGATGGTGGATTCTACACTGGATGTGCTGTGATTACGCAACAGGAGGTGATAAAGCTGAACCACTCCCTCCTCACCTATCTGCAGAGAAGGGAGATGAAGATCTCAATCACTGAAATATGTAGAGCGCAAAGGGTAAGATGGCCGAATGTGTATATAGACTGCAGATCTTTCCTAAAGTCACATAAAGACCTATAGAGGCCGCAGAGTGTGTATGAGTCTGTATGGAGGCTCTCCTGTTATCAGATAAGCCTGGCAGAGTCCAGGTACAGCTCACACCTGAGCTGGCCCTCGAGCCAGAGGTAATGCTCACACAGGTGCAGGTGCCAGAAGCTGTGAAGAGGCCTAGAGTCGACAGTCTAAGACCCAGGCACCAGGGCAGACCCGGGCACCAGGGCAGACCCGGGCACCAGGGGCCCCTGTCACTCCTGATGTTCTTATTCTCGCAGACACAGGTGATCAAATGGAAAGGAGTGCAACACGCAGGGAGCCAGCTGAGGAAGGTCTGTAGACACCGGGCGGTAAGCTTTTTCTGCCACAACTCTCTTGTCAATGATGGCTCAGGTAACCCAAGAACTAACTCATTTGACATTAACTGCTACATGTGTTTTAGTGGACAAGGTTTGGGTGGCACCAGGGTTCAGTAACTAGGTGGCCAGGTACACCCAGTCTTGTATGATGTGTGACTGATATAATGGAGAGGTATCTGTAACGAACCCGCAGAAACCCGAACGCACCCCTCGTCTGCTCTACCGTTCCAGTGATTGCAGATAGATCGTACAGAGACAGCGCTGCACACTAGGTGTTGTGCTTGTTGTGTTAATTTCTTTTCAAGATCCGGTGCAGAAACTACATTTCTTCTAAGAAACTCACGATGAAGGTGGTATGTAACAATGAGGCTCCTGAAGAGGTAAAGCTGCATATGTTATAGTGGAGGTCATTAAGGGTATTTTACAGTATCTGGGAGTCAGCAGCTTTCTACAATCCTTATACATAAAGCAGTGAACAAGGTGAATGGGAGATTAACATTAATAATTACGGGCAAGACATAGATGAAATTTTAGTTTTTGTTTAATTTTCCTCCTTAGTAAATAAGTCGATATAAGATAATTCTCGACTCAACACCTAGAACAGGATAGTATTTTCTATAAAGTAAGTGTGGATACAAGCGTAAAAGGGTTTAATCTTACATTAATGGATAGTGAGGTTGTGGAGGACACAAGCACCATTAATGCTGCAGGTCAATAGATAGGTGCTGCAGTATCACCATCAGTGAGATGAGTATCCAGTCAGGAAAGGGTTAAACACTGCATTGCTATCTCCGACTAAGAGAATTAAAATCAATATTCATCAGAGCTTGCGACTCATTTCTCACAGATACTTTAGTTACCAAAAATCAGACAGCACTCCTTATAGCACGTCTTGCCTTACTTTATTGGCCCATATGTACTGAACGTTTCGGTTCAGAAGAACCTTCTTCCAGCAGTGTACAACTCATACATTGTGTCAAGTTTATATAGTGTGCCAGTCATTTGGTGTTATTACAATCAATTATCAAAAAAGTGCCTTTTACAGTGGTTTACAACCTAATATTCTTGCCATCAGCTATTAGGTATTTTCATCTCATTCATGGATATAAAGTGCCTTGTGCTTAATTAGTCATAGTGTTACAGTGTATGATACACATACATTAATGTCTAAAGTGCCTACAGGTGCTTTAAATACAGTTAATAAGTTCTCAATCATCAGACTCACCCATCACATGTATTCCATGTTACATCCCGGAGACCGGCGTCTTCCGGGTTCCCTGGGCATGCGCAGTAGTCCACCAATCAGTCTCAGTGCTGCATCCTACCAATCGCGCTGCTGTACGCGCGGTCATGTGGTACAGCACCCAATGGCAGGTCAGCGCCTTCATTACACGTGCAGCATCGCTGCCCTATGACGCTACCCACCTATACTTAGATCTCCGTCCTCCATTTTTACTAAGGGCCATTGTTTGCCCATACTACATAAAAACGACTATAGTATCCATATTTTCCAATAATATTGCTCCCTACAGTACCCGTTCGTGGACAACACGATACCCATTCCTTCTATCAGGTCACCGTGCGGAAATAACCCCCGCACCGTTCCCTTACATAGATCAGGACCGATCACCGGGGGCTAAAATTATTAATTGGTCACTAAAATGTCACTTGTAATCTTTCAAATTTTATGATTGGTGGATTACTCACATGTCCCTGGATAAAAAAGTGTATATTACCCCCCTCCTTTTGTTCTTATAATGAAGGCGCTGACCTGCCATTGGGTGCTGTACCACATGACCGCGCGTACAGCAGCGCGATTGGTAGGATGCAGCACTGAGACTGATTGGTGGACTACTGCGCATGCCCAGGGAACCCGGAAGACGCCGGTCTCCGGGATGTAACATGGAATACATGTGATGGGTGAGTCTGATGATTGAGAACTTATTAACTGTATTTAAAGCACCTGTAGGCACTTTAGACATTAATGTATGTGTATCATACACTGTAACACTATGACTAATTAAGCACAAGGCACTTTATATCCATGAATGAGATGAAAATACCTAATAGCTGATGGCAAGAATATTAGGTTGTAAACCACTGTAAAAGGCACTTTTTTGATAATTGATTGTAATAACACCAAATGACTGGCACACTATATAAACTTGACACAATGTATGAGTTGTACACTGCTGGAAGAAGGTTCTTCTGAACCGAAACGTTCAGTACATATGGGCCAATAAAGTAAGGCAAGACGTGCTATAAGGAGTGCTGTCTGATTTTTGGTAACTATGCACAGTTGAATACTGCTGGACACTGCACCCAAGGTGAACTGTTCCTAGTGCTTCTTTCTTTTTTCATTGTTATACAATTATTTCAACCCTGAGAGATTGCACAGGAAGATTTGATATTTTGTCATTTTTTATGAAGTATGGAGCCCGGAGCATTTGGCTATACTATTGAAGATGAGGAGAGGATACTGAGGGGAGTGGAGGAGGATGCTGGTTTTTTGAATACACCTACCGTGAATGAAATTAAACGGAAATATGAGATTGATATGAAACGTGTACTCACCCAGCAATTACATCTGACCACTCTGGGGCAATATTATAAGGAGAAAAGGATTCCGCGGGGACTAAGGTCTAATGTCCGCCCAAATCTCTTTATGACGGACAATGCTTTTTGTGAGAGATTCAGTAGCATATCTAATAAATATGCATTTGAGATGATTCTATTAAATATGGAGTTTTTGCAAAAGGATATCTGTTCACTACAGGCTGAAGTAAAGAATAGTGAAGAAAAAATCAAAGCAGCTTTGACACAAGAAGAATGGCATAAGTTTGCGGATCTGGTTAAGGGGAGAGTGGACAAAACCAGGAGCGAACTGGAAGAACAGAAAAGGAAGAAGTGGAATAGGGATGCAGATGATTATAAAAATGGACATATCTATAATTGGCAGAGAGAAGGTGCAGCAGTACCATGGAGGAGGAGAGGTGGTGTTGATACAATAGCCAATAATAAAAGGACAAAAGGGATAAATCATGACAATTTGATTGTGATTACCACTAATGACTTTCCTTTACCTAGATATAGGAGACCCCCCAAAGGATTACGACGAAAAAGAAGAGGAGGGTGGAAGCACCACAAACAACAAAAAAGGCAAAGGGAAGAACAGAGTGAACCAACAGCGTCAAACAAAGAGAAAGGAGATGAATTAGTGATCAACATCTCCAGTAAAAATCTTACACCGGCCCAGGTATCAGTATTAAACAAAGGACTTTCGTTCAGTATGTGTAAACATGTGGACTGGTTTAGACTAGAACTGGATTTACAAAAATTCTATAGAAACATAAGATTGAAGAATTGGTTTGAAGGAAAACCTAATGTAACTGCCCCGCGGTCCAGCGCCTCCGCCCTGCACCCTGCTCGTCCCTCTTCCCGTGCAGTTACCCTTCCTTCCCGGTTCCGGGGTCAGGGTTCCAGGTTACAGGCCGTCCGCAGGCGATCCCGGGGTTCCGGGGTGCTCCATCGCACACCTGCTGCTCAGACTGTCGCTCCCTGACTGCTGCCCTGCTCTGCTTCCCCTCAGTGTGTTCTCTAGGGGGCGGGGCCGCTCTCTCTGCTACCTTTATAGGGCCAGCTGCCAATTAGGCTGCCCCGCCTCTCGGCCAGTCCCTGTAGGGCAGCAGGTATATAAAGTGTGCACTTGCTTCTGGACCTTGCCGGGGCAACTTCATTCATCCTGAAGTTGCCGGTCCTGGTCCTATTGTATGCTGTGATTCTGCAGTATTTAACATACATCTGTTTGTTCTTGTTGCAGGTGTGCATTTACTCTTAGACCTTGCCGGCCCTCTTCATTCATCCTGAAGTTGCCGGTCCTGGTCCTATTGTATGCTGTGATTCTGCAGTATTTAACATACATCTGTTTGTTCTTGTTGCAGTGTCGCTGTTCTGCCTTCGTGTTGCTCCGTGCTGCGTCACTACCTTTCCTCCGGACCGTCCTTGTGTGGTTTCCCTGGACTTCCCCGGACCGGACTCCGTGGTGCTCGCAGTTCTCCGTACTGTTTCCGTGCAGCTCCTTTGCCGCTTATCCGGATTCCCCGTGGTCCTGGATCTCCCTGGTTCTTGGATCTCTCCGTGTTCCTGGATCTCCCTGCGTTCCTAGTTCCCCGTGCTCCTGGTGCTCTGTATTCACGGTTCTCGTTTCGTATTGTATTCCCGGGTGCTGTTTCATTACCACGTCGCCTGGGGTCGGTTGAACACTTGTGTCCGTAGCATTGGCCCCTTCGAGGCTGATCCCGGCGGTATCCCTGTATAGGGGTCAAGCGCTCCGGGGTCTCCCTCGCTGGGTCTCCAGTGTTGCGGCCTTGTGGCCCTCTCCAGGGGCGTGTAGTTCTGTGTTTTGTTGTCTGTAATAAACCCGTTAACTCTACGGTCCGTGTCTGCCTCTCTATCACCCGGTGTCAGCATCCGCTTTACGCGGTCCAGTGGGTCCACGTGTGTAGTCCGTCAGTAGGACGTGACAGATTTTGCCCCGGCCATGGACCCCGCTGACGCTAGGTTTGATGCCCAGAGAGAGCTTGCCGGACTCCGCCAGAGTCATGACCAAATAGCGTCATTTGTCCAGTCCTTGGAGGCCCGTTTAGGGTCTCTCCCTGCCTCTGACCCCTCTCTCTCCTCCCAGGTGTTTCGTATCCACCAGGAATTGGACCACCAGAGGGAGATGCAGACCCGGTTGCTGTCCTTCATGTCCTCCGTTGACGACCGACTCATTAGCTTACAGAGAACGACAGACGCCTCGGGTTCCGTCTCCGCCTCATCCTCCGGACTCCCGGCTGGTGCTGCATCTTATCCACGGCTGTGCCAGCCTACCAGGTACTCCGGGGACCCTAAGGCTTGTCGGGGGTTTATTAACCAATGCCAACTCCATTTCCGGTTGTTACCCCACCAATTCCTGACGGATGAGGCAAGGGTGGCATTTCTGGCTTCTCACCTCGAGGGAGAGGCACTGGCATGTTTTAACCCCTTGCTTGAGAGAGAGGACCCCATTGTGTCGGACCTACAAGCCTTCCTGGATACGTTCCGTAGGACCTTTGACGAGCCCGGACGGGTAGCCTCCGCCACAGAGGCCCTCTTCACCCTACAGCAAGGTAACCTGTCTGTTGGTCTGTACGCTATCCGGTTTCGTACCCTAGCCTCCGAGCTCCGCTGGACGGATGAGCCCCTGATCGGTGTCTTCCGCCGGGGATTATCCAGTCGCATCAAGGACGAACTGGCTGTTCGGGATTTACCCAACTCCCTGGAGGAGCTCATTACCCTGGCTGTCCGGATCGATCGCCGCCTTCAAGAGCGGTCCAAGGAGCGGACACTGGAGAGGACTCAGGAGAGGCGATCTCCCCGTCTGGCTCCCACATTCCAGCGACCCCTTCTTCCTACACCCTCGGCATCCCAAGCGGGCCACGAGTCCATGGAGGTTGATCGCACCCGTTTGAGTACCCAGACGAGAGAGGAGAGGATTACCCGGGGTCTGTGCCTTTACTGCGGAGGATCCGGTCACGTCCGTCGGCAGTGCCCCAAGCGGCCGGAAAACTCCTCCGTCTAGGTCAGGTAAGAGAGGCCAACCTAGGCGAGGGTGATTCCTCTCAACCTCTTACAATCTCTATCCAGGTGAGGGTCGGCAGTCTACGCCATTCAGAGATGGCATATCTGGATTCCGGGTCGGCTGGCAACTTTGTACAGCAGGAGACGGCCCAGCGCCTGGGTATACCCATCCATCCTCTACAGCATCCACGCACCATCACTGCCGTTGATGGAAGACCTCTACGGGATTCGGTAACAAGCATCACAGGTGAAGTGGAGATACAAGTGGGAGCTCTGCACACGGAGCATCTCACCTTCTATGTTCTGCCGTCCCTTTCCCCTCCCTTCCTGCTGGGCTTGCCATGGCTTCGCGTACATGAACCCGTGCTGGATTGGCGAACCGGTGAAGTCTTGCGGTGGGGCCCGAATTGCCACAGTCGATGTCTTCGTCCCGTAAGCCCCGCTCGGATGCCTCCCTCTCCGGCAGCCTTACCCGGTCTGCCGTCAGCCTACTGGTCCTATGCGGACGTCTTCGACAAGAAAGAAGCCGAGACGTTACCTCCTCATAGGCCGTACGACTGTCCCATCGATCTGGTCCCCGGGGTCTCACTCCCCAAGGGGCGCATCTACCCGCTGAACCCGCCCGAGACCCAGGCCATGGCAGAATATATTAGGGATAACCTAGCACGAGGATTCATTCAGAAGTCTTCTTCACCCGCCGGAGCGGGTTTCTTCTTCGTAAAGAAGAAGGACGGGTCTCTCCGACCGTGTATCGATTACCGGGGACTCAACGCCATAACGGTGAAGAACAGGTACCCGCTGCCCCTGATTCCCGAGCTCTTCGATCGGCTGCGGGGATCTCGGATCTTCACCAAGCTGGATCTACGGGGTGCGTACAATCTCGTCCGAATTCGAGCAGGCGATGAATGGAAAACCGCCTTCAACACGCGTGATGGCCACTACGAATATAAGGTAATGCCATTCGGCTTGAGCAATGCCCCTGCTGTATTTCAAGAATTCGTAAACGATGTCTTCCGGGATCTTCTCTATGTATGTGTCGTGGTCTACCTAGACGATATCCTGGTTTTTTCCCCCGATCTGCCCACTCACAGGCGAGATGTCCGGCGGGTCCTACGCCGATTGCGGGAGAACCGACTGTACGCCAAATATGAGAAGTGTGTCTTCGAACAAACTTCCTTGCCCTTTCTAGGTTACATCGTCTCCGATACCGGACTCGAAATGGATCCAGAGAAGCTGTCCGCCGTCCTGAAGTGGCCCAGACCGGTGGGACTCAAGGCGATCCAAAGGTTCCTGGGCTTCGCCAATTACTATCGGCAGTTTATCCCTCGGTTCTCGGATGTAGTTAAACCACTCACCACATTAACCCGGAAGGGGACGCCCGCCAAGGCTTGGACCCCCGAGGCAGAGTCCGCCTTTTTAACGCTCAAAAATGCGTTTTCTTCTGCTCCTGCTCTCCACAGGCCCATGGCGGATAAGCAGTTCTTTCTGGAGGTGGACGCATCCTCCTCGGGAGCAGGAGCCGTTCTCACCCAGAAGACCTCCACGGGACGCATGGTGACGTGCGGTTTCTTCTCCAAAGCTTTTACCTCCTGTGAAAGGAATTACTCCATCGGGGACCGGGAGTTGCTTGCCATCAAGATGGCTCTGGAGGAATGGCGCCACCTCCTTGAGGGCGCAGTACACCCAGTGGTGATCTACACCGACCACAAGAATCTGGCTTATCTGCAGTCTGCTCAGAGGCTCAACCCCCGGCAGGCACGATGGTCGCTGTTCTTTGCTCGTTTTAACTTTCGTCTTCATTTCCGCCCGGCAGACAAGAATATCAAGGCAGACGCCTTGTCTCGGTCCTTTCACGTCGAGGACCAGGAGGAGGAGCCACGCCCCATCATCAGTCCATCCAGTCTCGGTATAGTAGCTCCTCTCCGACTGTCTCTTCCCCCACCAGGTAAAACACTGGTAGCCGAGGCGGATCGAGGACACGTCCTGACCTGGGGTCATTCTTCTAGAGTCGCAGGGCATGTGGGTATAACGAAGACCCTACAGTTGATAGGACGACACTACTGGTGGCCTCAGATGCGACAAGATGTTATGGACTTCGTTTCCGCATGTTCCTCTTGTGCACGTCACAAGACGCCCAAGCGACTGCCCGTCGGGCCTCTTCTCCCTCTACCGGTACCCTCTGAGCCCTGGAGGCACATCGCGATGGACTTCGTCACCGACCTCCCGGCCTCCTCCGGTAACACAGTGGTATGGGTAGTCGTGGACAGGTTTTCCAAAATGGCCCACTTCATACCATTGCCTGGCCTTCCCTCTGCACCCCGGTTAGCGGAGCTGTTCTTCCTTCATATCCTCCGCTTACATGGTCTGCCAGCCCATATCGTGTCCGATAGAGGCGTGCAATTCGTCTCCCGATTCTGGCGGTCGCTCTGCAAGAAACTCGATGTCACATTGGATTTCTCATCTGCTTATCATCCGCAATCCAATGGGCAGGTGGAACGAGTGAATCAGGTGCTGTCTGGCTACTTACGGCACTACATCAACGCCCATCATGACAACTGGGTCTCCCTGCTTCCCTGGGCAGAGTTCGCCTATAACAACCATGTCGGTGAGTCTTCGCATAACTCTCCTTTTTTCATAGTCTACGGACACCATCCAAGGATACCGACACCCGTGGCCATCTCAACCCCAAATCCGGCAGCGGAGCAGGTAGCACGTGACTTCCCCCGGATCTGGACCGAGACGCGGTCTGCCCTGGAAAAAGCATCTAGACGGATGAAAGACCATGCCGACAAACGACGTTTGGACGCCCCCCTGTTCCAGCCAGGGGATAAGGTATGGCTTTCTTCCAAGTATGTCCGTCTCAAGGTGCCGTCCTACAAATTGGGTCCTCGCTACATTGGTCCCTTTGACGTCATCCGGAGGATAAACGAGGTATGCTACCAGCTGAAATTGCCGCCTACTCTGCGTATCCATAATTCTTTCCACCGGTCTCTCCTCAAACCTCTAGTCCTCAACCGGTACTCCCAAGAGTCTGGAGCACGGCCCCCACCGGTCTCGGCTTCGGACGTCTTCGAGGTCAGTGCCATCCTGGACATGAAGAAGAGGGGCCGTTCCACTTGGTACCTGGTTGACTGGAAGGGGTTCGGCCCTGAAGAACGGTCCTGGGAGCCGGAGGAGAACATCAATGCTCCCCGCCTCTTGCGCAGGTTTCATGCCGGCCTGGTTCCGGGGGGGCGTGGCGGGGGGAGTACTGTAACTGCCCCGCGGTCCAGCGCCTCCGCCCTGCACCCTGCTCGTCCCTCTTCCCGTGCAGTTACCCTTCCTTCCCGGTTCCGGGGTCAGGGTTCCAGGTTACAGGCCGTCCGCAGGCGATCCCGGGGTTCCGGGGTGCTCCATCGCACACCTGCTGCTCAGACTGTCGCTCCCTGACTGCTGCCCTGCTCTGCTTCCCCTCAGTGTGTTCTCTAGGGGGCGGGGCCGCTCTCTCTGCTACCTTTATAGGGCCAGCTGCCAATTAGGCTGCCCCGCCTCTCGGCCAGTCCCTGTAGGGCAGCAGGTATATAAAGTGTGCACTTGCTTCTGGACCTTGCCGGGGCAACTTCATTCATCCTGAAGTTGCCGGTCCTGGTCCTATTGTATGCTGTGATTCTGCAGTATTTAACATACATCTGTTTGTTCTTGTTGCAGGTGTGCATTTACTCTTAGACCTTGCCGGCCCTCTTCATTCATCCTGAAGTTGCCGGTCCTGGTCCTATTGTATGCTGTGATTCTGCAGTATTTAACATACATCTGTTTGTTCTTGTTGCAGTGTCGCTGTTCTGCCTTCGTGTTGCTCCGTGCTGCGTCACTACCTTTCCTCCGGACCGTCCTTGTGTGGTTTCCCTGGACTTCCCCGGACCGGACTCCGTGGTGCTCGCAGTTCTCCGTACTGTTTCCGTGCAGCTCCTTTGCCGCTTATCCGGATTCCCCGTGGTCCTGGATCTCCCTGGTTCTTGGATCTCTCCGTGTTCCTGGATCTCCCTGCGTTCCTAGTTCCCCGTGCTCCTGGTGCTCTGTATTCACGGTTCTCGTTTCGTATTGTATTCCCGGGTGCTGTTTCATTACCACGTCGCCTGGGGTCGGTTGAACACTTGTGTCCGTAGCATTGGCCCCTTCGAGGCTGATCCCGGCGGTATCCCTGTATAGGGGTCAAGCGCTCCGGGGTCTCCCTCGCTGGGTCTCCAGTGTTGCGGCCTTGTGGCCCTCTCCAGGGGCGTGTAGTTCTGTGTTTTGTTGTCTGTAATAAACCCGTTAACTCTACGGTCCGTGTCTGCCTCTCTATCACCCGGTGTCAGCATCCGCTTTACGCGGTCCAGTGGGTCCACGTGTGTAGTCCGTCAGTAGGACGTGACACCTAATAGATTGGTGGAGAGGAAAAGTGAATTGATATTGACAGATGTAGGTTTACATAAGAAAAGTAACTTTGTCCCTAATGATAATGTACCAGCCATTGAGGCCTTTATTTCTGCAGTTGAGAGAGATATTACAAGTGTAAGAAAAGGAGCACAACACCAGTATAAAAAACCTAACATAACAAAAGAGGAGGTCACTGCATTAGAGGAGCTTGTCCATGACGGCGACATAATAGTGAAACCTGCGGATAAAGGGGGAGCAGTCGTCGTCATGGACAAGGCTCGGTATATTGATGAAGTCATGAGACAAATTTGTGACAAAGAGGTCTATAGGCCACTTGATAGTGATCCCAAATTTGCAATTCAGAGTAAGATTAATAAGGTGTTAGACCTAGCCCTAGAAAGAGAGATTATAGATGATGATCTACGTGAATACCTGGAGATGAAGCACCCAATCACCCCAGTATTATACATAGTGCCGAAGGTGCACAAACGACTGGACAACCCCCCAGGGAGACCCATTGTCTCGGGGGTTGACTCAGTGGTGAGCAAGATTGGAGTGTTCCTTGATAAAGTATTAGGTCCTTTAGCAAAAGAAGCGGCCTCATATGTGAAGGACACAGGAGATTTCTTAAATAAATTAAACCAGGTAACACTAACAGAGAAGGTGGTGTTAGCATCGTTTGATGTGACATCACTCTACACATCTATAAGCCATGAAAGAGGCATAAGGGCGGTGGAAAAAAAGCTATGTGGGATTAACTACTCTAATGAATGTAAGGAATTTATATTGGAGCTATTATCACTGGCATTTACATGCAACTACTTTATGTTTGGGGACAAATTTTATTTACAACAACAAGGAACGGCCATGGGGGCACATATGCCCCAGCATATGCCAACATTGTCATGACAGTGCTGGAGGAGGACCTCGTCTATGTATCCCACCACCACAGGAATGTTGTGGTATGGTGGAGGTACATAGACGATGTCTTCCTCCTGTGGAAAGGAACTAAAGAGGATTTACTAGAATTCCACCAATATCTCAATACTATAGATGAAACAATAAAATTCACACTAGTCCAATCTGAAAGTCAGATACAGTTTTTAGATGTGTTAGTAACTTTGGATGAACGGGGTTTAAGTACGTCATTATATGTCAAACCCACAGACAAAAATAATATGTTGCACTTTGAAAGTAACCATCCGGTGAAGATGAAACGATCAATTCCTTATAGCCAAATGTTGAGAGTCAATAGAATTGAAGCAACAGAGGAGAGGAAACAGATGTCCCTAGAAAAATTGGTTTGGAAATTTGAAAATAGAGGGTATCCAAAAAAGTTGTTGAGAACACAGATGGAACAAATGGATAGGAAGAGGAAGGATAGAGGTGAAAGTGATAATCCTAAAAAAGAAAAAAGAGTTACCCTGGTAACCTCATATGGTGAGGAGAGTGAGGAGATAGCGGGGGTAATAAAAAAACATTGGCCAATATTGACAAAGTGTCTGCCTCAGGTTGAGGAATTTAAACTACCTCCTCGTATTGCATACAAGAGAAATGTGAACATTAAAAGTAAAATGGTACATTCAGATATAGGGAGTTTTAGGAAATCCACACAGCTGACCCTAATGAATACAACACGAACAGGTTGCTACCCCTGTTTATCGTGCGTAGACTGTTCCTATATGATTAAAGGCAATAGATTTGTACATCCAGTAACCAACAAAGAGTTTAAGATCAATCACTTCTTGACGTGTGACAGCGATCACGTGATATATCTTTTGGAGTGCCCCTGTAGGTTTTGGTACGTGGGGGAGACAACATTAGATGTCAAAACGCGTATCAATAACCACAGGTACACTATACGGAAAAAGAATACAGAGTTGCCAGTACCAAAGCACTTCACTGAAGTTGGACATAGTGAAAAACATTTAAAATTTAGGATCATTGACCAAGTACCACCACTGAGGAGAAGGGGGTGACAGGGAGAGAAAACTCAAATTATTAGAACTTGAGTGGATACATAGACTAGAGACCCTGAGACCCCAGGGACTGAATATAGACTTTAAGATAGGCCCTGTACTGTAATCGAAAGTATAACCTTGACAACTCATAATTAATGGTATTAGCTGAATGGAGGTTTATATGTAGTCATTTTTATGAGAAATAATAGATTTCTACCGTATATTTTAAATGCTTTTATATATTTTGTATTCTAGATGAAATATGAAGTTGAGAAACTGAAGACTCATCCATCCATGTATAAGAACAAAAGGAGGGGGTAATATACACTTTTTTACCCAGGGACATGTGAGTAATCCACCAATCATAAAATTTGAAAGATTACAAGTGACATTTTAGTGACCAATTAATAATTTTAGCCCCCGGTGATCGGTCCTGATCTATGTAAGGGAACGGTGCGGGGGTTATTTCCGCATGGTGACCTGATAGAAGGAATGGGTATCGTGTTGTCCACGAACGGGTACTGTAGGGAGCAATATTATTGGAAAATATGGATACTATAGTCGTTTTTATGTAGTATGGGCAAACAATGGCCCTTAGTAAAAATGGAGGACGGAGATCTAAGTATAGGTGGGTAGCGTCATAGGGCAGCGATGCTGCACGTGTAATGAAGGCGCTGACCTGCCATTGGGTGCTGTACCACATGACCGCGCGTACAGCAGCGCGATTGGTAGGATGCAGCACTGAGACTGATTGGTGGACTACTGCGCATGCCCAGGGAACCCGGAAGACGCCGGTCTCCGGGATGTAACATGGAATACATGTGATGGGTGAGTCTGATGATTGAGAACTTATTAACTGTATTTAAAGCACCTGTAGGCACTTTAGACATTAATGTATGTGTATCATACACTGTAACACTATGACTAATTAAGCACAAGGCACTTTATATCCATGAATGAGATGAAAATACCTAATAGCTGATGGCAAGAATATTAGGTTGTAAACCACTGTAAAAGGCACTTTTTTGATAATTGATTGTAATAACACCAAATGACTGGCACACTATATAAACTTGACACAATGTATGAGTTGTACACTGCTGGAAGAAGGTTCTTCTGAACCGAAACGTTCAGTACATATGGGCCAATAAAGTAAGGCAAGACGTGCTATAAGGAGTGCTGTCTGATTTTTGGTAACTATGCACAGTTGAATACTGCTGGACACTGCACCCAAGGTGAACTGTTCCTAGTGCTTCTTTCTTTTTTCATTGTCACAGATACTTTAGGTATGGCATGAAGTCTTGACCAGCAATGTATAAGCCTTATATAATTGACTGTAAACAGATGTGTTCTTCGATTCCAGATCCTAAATCTGTGTCAGGAGCGCATGGTCTCATGTCAGGAGTTCGGGTGATCCTGAAAAGATGCGAGAAAGAGCCGTGAGCCGAGATTAGATGGCCGATCCAGCTTCTCTGAATTACAGCAACTTCATTGGAGATTGAGGGAAAACCCATCTGGACGCGACAGCTGTTGAAGACTCCCCACCAGCAGAATGATGGTCTCTGATAATGATAGTCACTGACATACACCACATAGTGATACACTGTCCCGTATATGGCCTTATAACTCTCCACATTATGTCTGATATATAGGAAATATCCAAACTATGGCAGAAATGGTTACAGGAACATGAGATAAATGAGGACTCAGAAGAGTGGGAGAAACATTCATTGTCCTGAGCGAACCATTAGTTCAAAGGTACATAGCACTGTGTATAACTGATATTACTCTAATAACTTGTACATGTAGCCGTAAAAGCGCTATTTTATGTTATTTTATGTTATTTTCGAGGTAATCGGGTTCATGTGTAAAGGGAAACGTTATCAAATAATCTCTGGTGGTAAAATATGGCCCTGAGACAGAAATGTCCATCCATGAGTGTTGTGATACATTTCTGGGTATCCAGGTAGGGAACTGAGGTGAAGCAGGTAGGAAAGTCCCGAGGACGGGGATAGCGCGATCCTATATACCTCCTGATGTACCCAGAATTGTTCATAAGAATTGTTCGTACCGCAGGTATTTAAATCCAGAGATCAAGTTAAAGTAGGTTTTGAATCCTTTATCTCACCCCTAGTGGCCATAAGTAAGAATATAGTCTAGATCAATTACATCTATGATTAACAGAGATTTGTCAATTATACTACAGAAGACCTTCAAAGTTTAGCCGACCAACTAGGCCCTACATTGATAATGGTGCTCCAAAATAGAATGGACCTGGACATGTTATTAGCAAAGTAAGGAGGTTATTGCAAAATTGTACGTATATTCCATATAATACAGGTCCCACCGGGAAGGTTACAGCAGCCATACAGAAACTGAATTCTCTACAACAAGAATTATAAAGGAATTCAGGTGTAGAACATCCCCGGGACCAATACTCTCTGTAGATGAAGAGATGGCAGATATGGCTGGATTAGATAGGCATTGTTATCCTTGTCATCTTAATTATTGCAGCTATCATTGTTTGTTGTGTCCTTCCCTGTGTAAGGAAGATGATTGGGAAACATCAATTCTCACTTTCTTAGCTCAAGAGGTTAGTTATTCTGTAGACATAGAACAGCTAGGCCCTCTACAGTCTTTTATAGTCTCCAACTAGATGTCCACTATTCCTCTAAGTTATAATAGGTAGGGTAGACACATCAAATAGTTCATATATGCGAAGTCTGTACCAAGGGGCGGTCACATAGTTTATATATGTGAAGTCTGTATCAAGTGGGGTTTTAATGGTCAGCATTTCTCAGCTAACGGGCAGAGTTGGAGGCACATTGGGCAGATGTGATAGGCTCTAGTAGGGACAGGTTAATAAAGTGTTTAGGGGGGACTGTTGAGGAGAGCCATAGGATCAAATACCGTATATACTCGCATATAAGCCGACTTTTTCAGCCCAAAAATTGGGCTGAAAAGTCCTCCCCCTCGGCTTATACACGAGTCACTGTATACTATATACACTGTATACAGTATACAGGCCGCCCGCCCCCATCAGTATACAGGCCCCCCCCATCAGTATACAGGGCCCCCCCGTTGCTGCCACAATCCTGTAAAGGAATACATCATTATACTTATCCCTGCCGCTGTCCCGCCGCCGCCATCGTGCTCCTCCGGCTTCATACGGCTTCTTCCGGCTTCCTCCTCCAGTGGGCGCAGGCAATGACGTCATTGTCTGTGCGCCAGAGGAGGAAGGCGGAAGAAGCCGGATGAAGCCGGAGGAGCGCGATGGCGGCGGCGGGACAGCGGCAGGGATAAGTATAATGATGTATTCCTTTACAGGATTGCGGCAACAACGGGGGGGGGGCCCTGTATACTCATGGGTGGGGCCTGTATATACCACTAGGGCTGCTGCTGTATACTACCACTGGGGCTGCTGTATATACCTCTGGGGCTGCTGTATACTACCACTGGGGCTGCTGCTGTATGCTACCACTTGGGCTGCTGCTGTATATACCACTGGGGAGGCTGCTGTATACCACACACTGCTGGGGGCTGTATACCTGTGCTGGGGTCCACCCTCGGCTTATACACGAGTCAATAGGTTTTCCCAGGTTTTGGGGGCAAAAGTAGGGGGTTCGGCTTATACACGAGTATATACGGTACTTAATTAACTTTAAGACATAAGGGCATGGGAGAAACGATCTATAGAGTGTATTATTTTACATTGTATAAGTTGTGATTTAAACATGGCTGCCATTTCCTGCCACATCACACCATGCTCTGAGAGCAAGATGGAGTCCAGGGAAGACTGACCAATCACTGAAGCTGAATTCCATAGAAGGACTGACCAGTCACAGAATGTCATATCACCTGGACATACTCGATCAAGACCACACCCCCTGATGACCTCATGGATCCGCCCATAGACTGACCCACTGACCAATGAATACATCTGAGTAGGGCTGGCCGAGCCCCTTATTGAACAAAAACCTGAGGTCTATTATAATAAACACACTTGGAGCTTGGGTCTGACCAAGGAAGGGTGTACATCTTACTCTGTGCGTCTGGTGTCTACTTTTCGTGCCGGTGCTTGGTCTATATAGGTTTGGTTAGGGTCAAGCAACTTATTAATATTATTATGAAATATTATCCATATCAAAATACTTATAAATAAGAAGAGGTAAGGGAAAGGAGAAGAAGAAAGGGAAAAAATATTTTTATTGGTGTAAATAAGGATCAGTATTAAAAGTAAATGGAGTAGGGCAAGGGAGAACATTTATCCTAGTTGTATTTGTACAAGTACAGGAAGGATAACTACTAATGAATTAACATATTGCTCTCTCATCTACAATACAGTTATGGCCAAAAGTATTGACACCCCTGCAATTCTGTCAGATAATACTCAGTTTCTTCCTGAAAATGATTGCAACCACAAATTCTTTGGTATTATTATCTTCATTTAATTTGTCTTCAAGCAAAAAACACAAAAGAGAATGAAGCAAAAATCAAAACATTGATCATTTCACACAAAACTCCAAAAATGGGCCAGACAAAAGTATTGGCACCCTCAGCCTAATACTTGGTTGCACAACCTTTAGCCAAAATAACTGTGATCAACCGATTCTGGTAACCATCAAGGAGTTTCTTACAATGCTCTGCTGAAATTTTAGACCATTCTTCTTTGGCAAACTGCTCCAGGTCCCTGATATTTGAAGGGTGCCTTCTCCAAACTGCCATATTTAAATCTCTACACAGGTCTGGACTCATTGTTGGCCACCTTAGAAGTCTCTAGTGCTTTCTCTCAAACCATTTTCTAGTGCTTTTTGAAGTGTGTTTTGGGTCATTGTCCTGCTGGAAGACCCATGACCTCTGAGGGAGACCCAGCTTTCTCACACTGGGCTCACTAGTTTGCCTGTGGATGTGACACAGCCCATTAATTTTCCAGTAGTGGTGATCCAACCAGTTAGCTTCTTGACAGTGCCAAACCAGTGCAGGAGATTGATAGTATTGGTATCTCAGCCCAGAATATTACCAGTGGTGGCAATCTAGACCAGTATGGTACTGGTGGGGGTAACCCATCCCAGTAAATCACTAGTAAAGGCAATCTACCCCGGTGGTTTACCTGTGTTATCAATTCAGCCGAGTACTTCAATACTAATGGCATTCCAGCCCATTACATTGCTGATACTGGAGATTAAGCACAACAGGTTAATAATTGCGTCCCTCCAAAAAAATTTTGCAAAATATTCTTTCATCTTTTTCTCCTCATTTTTCTTTCCTTCCAGAGTTAAAATCCTAATTAAATCAAATTAAAAAACAGGCTGATTACAAAGAAGGTGCAGTCGCTTGCCGGTGTCTCTGAAGACTGAGATTCTGAGCTTTCACAGTGGAATTTATAGATCCTGTGATGTCATCAACCATTATGATGTCATTGTCTGTCTGAGCTGTGGTGTATTATGATAAGTAGGTTACAATTTCAGTAAAATTTATTTATATAAAATTTTAGTTTTCCGATTTTTAATTTTAGTTTTCAAAACAAGCTTGACTACACTAGAACAAGCATAGCCTTGAAATAACCAGTATATAATTAAATAAATTCTTATATATAAGAAGAGGTAAGGGAAAGGAGAAGAAGAAAGGTAAATGGTTTTATTGGTGTAAACAAGGATCGGAATTACAAGTAAACGGAGTAAGGCAAGGGAGAACATTTATCCTAGTCATATTTGTACAAGTACAGGAAGGATAACTACTAATTAATTAACATATTGCTCTCTTATGTAAAATATATATCCAGTGCAGTAATTTGCCTCTGATTGTAATCCAGCTTTGTAGCTTCCCAGTGGTGGAGACCCAGCCTGGGTGTTTGCTGGTGGTGTTGACCCAGTCCAGGAGATAACAGGGAGTTTCAATCCAGCTCAGGTGTCTACTGACAGTGGCTGGCTCGCTAAGTAGTACACCAACATTAGTGACCCAGCCCAGTAGCTCACCAGCAATAGGGACCCAGCTAGGTGGTTAGCAAGTGGCCACAAACCAGCCCAATATTTTGAAACCGGTTTTGCCACAGCCAAGTAGTTCACTAGCAGTGAGAACCCAGCGAAACAGTTCACAAGTGGTTACAACCCAATCCAATAGTTCTCTAGTTGTGGCTAACCAGCTTAGTAGTTTGCCTGTGGATGCCACAAAGCCCATTAATTTTCCAGAAGCCGGGATCCAACCAGTTAGTTCGCTGATAGTGCCAAACCAGTCCAGGAGATTGATAGTATTGGTATCCCAGCCCAGAAAATTACCAGTGGTGGCAAACCAAACCAGTATTGTACTGGTGGAGGCAACCCAGCCCATTAAGTAACTAATAACGGCAATCTACCCCGGTGGTTTACCTGTGTTAACAATCCAGCCGAGTACTTCAATACCAATGGCATTCCAGCCCATTACATTGCTGATGCTGGAAATCAAGCACAACAGGTTGATGGTTATTTCCCTCCAAAACCATTTTGCGATATGTTGTTTTGGCTTTTTCTCTTCATATTTTTTTCCTTCCACGTGATCTTTCCAGAGGTAAAATTCTAATAAAATAAACTGAAAAACAGGCTGATTAGAAAGAAGGTGCAGTCGCTTGCCGGTGTCTTTGAAGACTGAGATTCTGAGCTTTCACAGTGGAATTTATTGACCCTGTGATGTCATCAACCATTATGATGTCATTGTCTGTCTGAGCTGTAGTGGATTATGATGACATAAGTGGGTTACAATTTCAAGTAAGATTTATTTATTTTCCAATAGTTTTCAAAACTAGCTTGACTGCACTAGAATGAGCATAGCCATTGTACTTGAAATAACCAGTATAGCAATAAAAATACTTATAAGAAGAGGTAAAGGAAAGGAGAAGGGGAAAGGAAAAAAATGTTTTTATTGGTGTAAGCAATTACAAGTAAATGGAGTAGGGCAAGTATTGGGGGGCTACTGCTATGGACAGTAAGAGAAGCGTTGCCACTTTAAGAAGTCCCTGCCTGTGTGGGACCGTAAGAAACACGCTGCCACTTTAAGAGACAGAAACCCCCCCAGCTGTGGGATGATGGTATGTCCTGTTTTCCCCCCTCGGAGAGTGTGTTTTTTGGAACAGCCCGTTTATGTGTAGAGAGGAACAGACTTTCTGTGTAGTTTGGAAAAGACGGCAGTGTTCGTGTGAAATGAAAGTGGGACACAGACAAGCCCGGTATCCAGTGAGAATCTGAAGCAAGGAGAAGATTTGCAGCCCATCGACTCGAGACAGGAGCCGTGTGCACCTTCGGATAAGACTGCTGTTGTTGGGGGCCCCCAGGACTGCATCCAAATCCCTGCATCACTGTGAGTTGAATATTGTGCACCTCTCAGGGTAGAATAGGCTTCAGTAGGTAGAACACGGCAGCCGTGTGGCCTGTGTAGGAGGCCAGAAAGGTTATACGTAGAGTAGTATTGTACCTTGTTGTGAATTTACCTGTGTGCTCTTAACTTGTGATAGTTGGAGAACCGTGCTATTGAGCGGACCAACTAGAGAAAACGAACAGTTTGTTAAATCTCTCTTGCCACTGTTTACCCCTGCTTGAACCTTCCTTCTTCACTCCTTTCCCCGCCTGTTAATAAATTCACCCTTGTGGTTTGCACCCCCATCTTGTGTATCGTACCTTATTCTGCACTGCGGTGGTCCTCCCAGCCATCGCTTCACAAGGACGAACATTTACCCTAGTTGTATTTCTACAACTACAGGAAGGATAACTACTAATAAATTAACATATTGCTCTCTTATGCACAATATATATATCCAGTCCAGTAATTTGCCTCTGGTTGTGATCCAGTTTTGTAGCTTCTTAGGGGTGGAGACCCAGCCTAGGTGTTTGGTTATGGTGTTGACCCAGTTTAGGAGTTCACAGGAAGTTGCAATCCAGCACAGGAGTCTACTGGCAGTGGCTCTTCAGCTAAGTAGTACACAAACATTAGTGACCCAGCCCTGTAGCTATCAACAATAGAGACCCAGCTATGAGGTTAGCCAGTGGCCACAAGCCAGCCCAAAATTTTGCCATGGGTTTTACCCTAGCCCAGTAGTTTACTGGCGATAAGGACCCAGCCAAATAGTTCACTAGTGGATGCAACCCAAGCCAATAGTTCGCCAGTGGTGGTGATCCAGGTTAGTAGTTTGCCAGTGGAGGCGACACATCCCATTTGTTTTCCAGTAGTGGTGATCCAACCATTTAGTTCGCTGATAATATCCTGGATTGGTTCGGCACTGATAGTATTGTTATCCCATTGTTAGCACAGAAATTTACCAGTGGTGGCAATCCAGCCCAGTTTTTCATTAGTGATAACAATCCAGACCAGTATTGTACTGGTGGGGGCAACCTAGCCCTCAGTATTACAGCAGGAAGTCACACACAGCCCCCAGTATACAGCACGAGGCCACACACAGACCCCACTATTACAGCAGGAGGCCTCATATAGCCTCTGTATTACACCGGGAGCTCAAGCTTAGCCCCCTGTATTAGAGCAGGAGCTCACACATAGTTGCCTGTATTACAGCCTATGCCTACACATAGCCCTTTATTACACTAAAAGCCCACACATAGCCGCTGTATTACACTTGTAGCCTGTGCCATCACATAGCCCATGCATTACACCTGAAGTCCACACATAGGCTACAAGTGTAATACAGGGGCTGTGTATCAACAGAGAGAAGAAAGGCTTTGTTATCCCATAATAATTATCTTTATTTATATAGCACCAACATATTCTGTATTGCTTTACAATTCACAGGTTCGTATAGAAAGTGTTATGAGAAACAATTATTAAAAAGTACCATAATTAAGCAAAAATAATGACGACCCTGCTTGTAAAAGCTTACAATATAACAATGAGGTAGGAGTGACATAAAGTACAGGTGTTTATTTACAATGATGGTCCACCCAGTGTGAGGGGATGGGGACTAGATAAGAGCTGCATGAGTGGCCACCAGCCAATCTGTGTAGAGCTCTTGGGTCTAGTGGAATTTGACAGAGAATTATGTTCAGAGCAATAGTGAATACCCTAATTGACTACAATTAGGGAGAATGATAGGCCACCCTAAAAAGATGTATTTTTAGGGGGCATCTAAACATGTGTAAATTGTGGATAGTCCTAATTTCTTGAGGTAGAGCATCCTATACTATTTTCTTACAGCTAAGAACAGTTAGTTATTATCCCAGGCAACGTTGGTGACTACAGCTAATAAATAAAGACTTACACCGATTTGGACACAATTTTTGCAGCAGTTCTTTAATAAGGGTTGTATAATTATTAATTCAAATAAATAATTTTTTATCAACTTTACGTCTTAAAGCATATATTTATGTAATGATTAAAAACAGAGTTTAGTCCTAATAATAAACAGAGTTTAGTCCTAATAATAAACCCAAGCTCATAAATTGTCCATCATGATCATAGAAAAACGCAACCTCAATCCATCCTTGAGCGTAAGGGTATGTGCCCACAGGGTGTTTTTTCCAGCATTTGTCCTGCGGTTTGCGCCTGCAGTTTACCATTGGTTTTATGTTAATATATTGTTAATTTGTTCCTGCGATTGGGCTTCCCTGCAAAACCAGTGTATTTCACAGAAATGCTGTGCCCACCCATTGGTTTTGCAAGTGTCAAGAACTGTTAAATCCCTGTGCTTTTGCTGCGGGTGGGAAACATTGATCATGTTCTATTTTCCTGCGTTTTTGCTGCAGTCAATGGCAAAAAGGCTGGAAAAACACGGAGTAAAAATGCGCAAAAAACGAGATAAAAAAGCAGGACCTGAACGCAGCAAATCTCCTGACAAGGACTCTAGGATCCTTGAACGCAAAACCGGTTTTGCTGCGTTCAGGACTGCTTAAAAAACGTCCTGTGGGCACATACCCATACTCCCTCTGTTAAGCAAAGATGAAATGACACCGGGTGGGCGGGCATCTGTCAGCAGAGAAGGTACTTCAATTTTTCCTGTCAGAATTCACAGAGGGGAGGGTAATATACATCACTCCCAGACACTCCCATTTTATAATTCCTCCAATTAAATCTTCATCTCCTAGGGGTGGAAATGCTTTTCCAGGGAAAACTTTGTCCAGTAACTTGCACCTCCCACCTCTCCCACGAGTCAATCAGCTTTAACCCCATTACGACCAATGACGAGTTTAGCCGTCATGAAAAGATGTCAGTTCCCGCATCATGACTGCTAAACTCGTCATGGCTTTGAACTGTCACTGCTTGTAAACAATCTGTGACAGCTCAAATCTAACAGCTGCCAGTGACAGCTAAGGTTCAGGGGCAGAGGTGTGGGGACCCCTGTTAGTGGTCCCCACACTCAGAGCGATGTGATCGGTCAGTCAATCTGACTAACTAATCACATCATGATTACGCAGGGAAATGCTGAATATGAGCATTTCCCTGTGCAATCGCTGCAGGAGCCGGCTGTCAGCCGTGCCCGGCTCCTGCACACATCCCCTGCCTGTGCCCACTGCCTCTCCACTGCTCTGCCCGGTCCACGCTCCCCAGTCCCCGCTCTCCAGTCCCTGCTGTCCGGTCCCCGGTCTCCTCCCTCTGCTCCCATCCCTTCTCTCCCCGCTCTCTTCCCTCTTCTTCCCGCTCTCTTGCCTCCTCCCTCTGCTCCCCTCCAGTCTGGTGCCTACTCACCTCCGGTGCCCACTGTCCTCTAGTGCCCGCTGTCCTCTGGCGCCCGCTGTCCTCCTCTGGTCTTCTGTGCTCCTCGCCCATCAGCTCTGCCCTGCTCCTCCATCCATTGCAGGAGGAGCGATCTGACAGCCAGGGGCAGCGATCACTATGTGGTCGCTGTTCCTGGCTCTGTGTTGCCACCTTAGGTTCAGGGGAGAGGGAGTGCAGGGTCACTCACCTCTCCCCGCAATGGCAACCTCAGGTTACCAGATATCACCATGGTAACCTTAGGTTGCCATGGTGACTTCTGGTAACCTGAGGTTGCCATGGCAATATCTGGTAGCCTGAGGTTGCCATGGCAACCTCGATTACCAGAAGTCGCCATGGGAACCTAAGGTTACCATGGTGATATCTGGTAACCGGAGGTTGCCATGGCGACTTCTGGTAACCTGAAGTTGCCATGGCGACATCTGCCATGGCAACCTCAGGTTATCAGATGTTGCCATGGCAACCTCAGGTTACCAGAAGTCGCCATGGCAACCTAAGGTTACCAGATGTCGCCATGGCAACCTCAGGTTACCAGATGTTGCCATGGCAACCTAAGGTTACCAGATGTCGCCATGGTAACCTAACCATTCAGGAGCTGCAGCTGGCCCACCAGCAGGTCCAGCAGCATTTAGAGAGAGCATACCAAGAAGGGCAGCAACACCTTGCATCAACGCAGTCCAGAGAACCCAGTCCGGTGGCCCCCAGAATCCATCACCACCCACCCAATAAGGGGAGCATACTCCCATAATGACTGTTGTCCATGTGTCCATGTTGGACCCTTCTTTTGTTGCCCTGTTGGCACCTGTTTTTTTTTTTGGCCACGTTGGCCTCTTTTCTTATAGTGTCCGACATTGGGAAAGTGGGTAGTCTGTGTTGGCTACTCGAAGCTCACCAGGCTTTGGTTTTGTGGAGGCAATGTTTACACAACATATTGAACGTGTTATGTAATAAAAATCTTGCCACCTAAATCCTGTGTCATCCCTTGTTGGCACACACACAGGTTATATTTTTTGGGAGTAATTCACACCAATCACAGTGGGCGACGGTTTACATACAGCTATATGGTGTGACCTTGTAAACATGTCACCATACTCGACCATTACAACCGCCATGCCCCCCAATATAACATAAATGTTTGCTATATGACACCCACATTAACCGACACACACACCCCCACACACATACTGGTGTACATGACACAGATATGGACATAGTGGTTTTCAAAATAACAATTTTGTTCATTTTTTTTTAATTTTTTCAAACAATGTGAGCACCAAAAAGAAAACCAACCCCACACCTGGACCCTAAAAATGTAAATGTCCCCTTTGGCCAATGTAGTGCATTGGCTAGTAGTTCTCTTGTTCTTCCTCCTCCTCTGCTGGATCAGACAATGGGGCTTCCCCTCCTCATACACCCAGCGGCCTTGTGATGTTGATGCTCTGCTGGGCTGTCTCCTTGGGGGAGGTGGAGTATCACGAATTTGTGGCCTCCTCACCATGGTTCTGGCAGGCGCAGTGGGCCCTGGAGTCGTCCTCCGGGGAGCATCCACGATGACCCCCATTGCAGGGACCCATCCACACCCGCCTCCAAGACACGAAACATGGCCCGCTCTGCGATGTTATGCTGCTCTGGCTCCATGCGGTCCAGCATCTCGCTGGCAATGTGCCCAAACCCAGAGCTGGGGGTCCTCTCTAGATCCAGGAGGACCCGTTTCGCCCAGGTACCCTGCTCCGTGTTGGGTGGGGTCGGTGGTCTTCAACGTCTGATTTCAGAGCTGGGACCTGGGCCCGGTCCTCCATCACTGTGCTCGGGCCCTGGCACTCCCGCTGATGTTGATAGGAGCGCCTCGCCAGCTGCTGGCTCCTCATCAGTGGAGCCAGGCGCCAGAGGGGCTTGAAAAACAAACAAACAAAAAAAAACCATCAGCCACATGTCGCAAGGTTATTGAAGATAATACCACAACCAAACACTCCAGGCAACATAGAGGCAAGCTCACCAAGGCTAACACCAAAAGCCACAGGACCAGAGTTGTGAGAAGAAAAAGACTAACAAGTAGACAAGTGCTGTATACTCACCTGAGGGTCCACATTGATATGTAAAATGCCCACAAATCACAAAAAACAATCTGGATTAATAGAAACCACAAACCAGATAGAAATGGGCAGTAAACAGATTACCACATGTGCAGCAAACCAATCACCACTGTGGTTTTCAACTACTAAACATCAGTACCAACAACATGCTGGGTAGATCAAGCACACAAACACAATTACTTACCTCCTGTGATGGGCCAGGGTCTTGGGCCACCAAGACAGCTGGTTGCGCCCGGCGCCTGCTGCACCGTGTTCCACGAGGCCCCTCCTGCCCAAGGATGAAGGTGAGGAGGTCATAGTACCACAGAGTTGGCCTAGGGACCTCCTCAGCTCCAGCCTCAGACCGGTATCCATCCACTTTTTGTGGAATTTCTGGAACACGGTGCGCAGGCTTTTGATCTGATCAGCAACCAGTGCCACTGTCCAGATCTTATGTGGTTGGAGCCGGTTTGCCAGCTCCACCACTAGCACATAGGGCGCAGCCCTCGCTGCCTGGTCGTGAGATGCAGGCAGCAACACCCGCCACAGGCATTCGTGTGCCTGGTACATGATGAGGAGCTGTGTCACAAATTTGTGATAGTCAGCCATCTGTGAAAATTAAAAAACAAAGTGTCAGGGCCAAAAAAAAAAAAACACTGACACCCTACTGTGTGTGTGAATGGGCATGTGCAGCAATACAAATTTAATGTGTTCTGGGATGATGCTTGGCTACTGCAAATCCTTATTGGGCTTATTATGTGTGCAAACATGGGGCGGGCAGGACATGGCTGCACATATATGTATTTATGGAAACTTCATGAAAATATGGGAAGGATGCTCAGTACAAAGATCACACATGGCCTTATTAACTAAATTTAAACACACCCTCATCTGTACCACACATATTTTGCAATCAACACAGTGCTGGACTCCACATTTTGCTGGCAAGGATGTTCCTGAACATTATGTGTACAACAGGACATGGAGTGTAGTTAGGATGCGTACACGACGCTATATACACTTCTACGGGAAGCTACACATAATGGGCACAAACATAAACAAACATATGGGTGTGCAGCAGACTGGAAAAAACACCCAGGAGTCCCCAATAGAATGTGCCCCCACTTACCGTCTGTCCAACAGTGAACTTGTGAAGAGACACTACTAGCACAATGCACATTCCAGTCAGAGCAGGGGTGGCACACCAGCAGGTCCTTATTTATACCCAACCGGACCAATGAAACAAGCGCATTGGCGCTTAATCATTGGTGACACCTGCGTACGCCTAGGCGGCTACGTCGAATACAGGACCACACTGCGTTCTGATTGGTTAGTTCACATATAAAATGCGCACCACACCGAAGTCGGTCACACTTGCTGCCCAGAGTCATTAAGTAAGTAGTGATGTGCCAACAACAACTGAGGTATGGCTGTGTTGCGTTTAATGCACCTTAGCACTAGTCGTCGCTATTGTGTAATGTAGGTAACGCCCAAGTGGTGTGGTATGTTGTTAGTCAAGTTCGGCTCACTATTTCCCATTGTGTCCTGGCAAATGGATGAATGAGTGTTTTCCAAAACCAAAACATATCCTGTTTGTAACGCTGTTTTAACTTTGCCACACAGGATCATGTTTGCCGGATGTGTTTGTCTTCACTTGCAGGGATGATGTAATTGGAAAACACATAGTTCTGTGGTGGACCACAACCAATGGGAGGTTTAAGTTCTAAAACAGATGTGGAGTGTGGCGTGTGGCATCTGCAAATGTCTGGCTCTGGACATCCAGCATTCACAACACATCAGGGAAGTGTCTTGAACATGATGAGTATGAAATAGTCTGCTTTGTGGCGTGATATTTTTACCATGTGACACAAAGGCTGGGGTACGTGTATAATGAAATTGATGAGATGCTATACTAACAATGATTACATTTATGTGACATGTGTAGGGCCATGCCTTGTGGTCACACATGTACATTATGGGCAGGTTTCTGGGCTTAGCCTCATGATGTGTTGCATTTCACAAGGAAGATGTATTGTACAGGAGGACCAGGGGTGTCCAGTGACCAGGTTTGGGTATAAGCCAGTGCAATGGTGTTTTGGGCCCTGGAATGTGGATATATATGTATGTGTGTGGGCTGCGGGTCACAGTTGGATATGCTGTGGTAAAGTGGACCGGAGATGTATAGTAAAGGAGGTGGTGTTTGTAGATGCTGTGTGATGATTTTTTGTTGTACTGATGTTTTTTATCCTCTCTTTTGCAGGGGTTGGTACGTGAGATGATGTTCGACCCTGATGGAGATGCTATCATGGCTCTTGCCTTGGTGGAAGAGCAATTGTGGCTGGAGGATAGATATGAGAGGTTGCGGGCTCGCAGACCACGGTGTGACACTCGGAGCCACATGCAGCTGGTGCATGAGCTGGAGGATCGCAGTCCGCATGATTTCAGGAACTACCTCCATATGTCTGAGGACTCTTTCACATTCCTGTTGGAACTCATACGGCCATTGATAGCCCGTCAGGACACTGTGATGTGTCAAGCTGTGCCACCTGAGGAGCGTTTGGCAGTAACTTTGCGGTTCCTGACTACAGGTCGGTCTGGGACCGACCTGCAATACACTTCACGTGTATCACTGTGCCTCCTTTTCCCCGAGACGTGTGAGGCCATCTGGAGTAGTCTGCTGCCATGCTATATGCAGTTCCCAGAAACACCCGCTCAATGGATGGATGTATCCAGAGGGTTTGAGGACCACTGGCAATTTCCAAACTGCGGCGGGGCATTGGATGGTAAGCACGTGAGGATCACTAAACCCCCCAACTCAGGGTCTTTGTATTATAATTACAAAGGATATTTTAGTGTTGTCCTCATGGCCCTGGTGGATGCGAACTATGAGTTCCTCTACTTGGATGTTGGAATGAACGGGCGTATCTCAGATGGGGGTGTATTTGCACACTGCTCCTTGGCACAAGACCTAAGGACAGGTGGGCTGAACTTGCCCTCAAATGAAGAGACAACCCATCATTTAAACTTTGTGGGGGATGAAGCCTTCCCACTTCAGGCTCACCTACTACGGCCATATCCCCAGAGGACCCTTACTTCTGAGCAGTGCCTTTTCAATTACCGGCTATCCCGGGCCCGCCGTGTGGTTGAAAATGTGTTCGGGATCATGGCCAATACATTCTGGGTTTTCATGCACGTCTGCATATGAAACTGGAATCTATTGATGTGGTAGTGCTGGCCTGCTGTGTGCTGCATAACTTCCTGCATCGTAGGGATCAGTCATCATACACGCCAGCAAGTTATGTGGATTCCGTGGACCCCACAACAGGGGAGGTCCGTCCAGGCGATTGACGTGATACCGACCATGGTGTGGCGCCACTCTAGCCGCTGAGCCAGGGTCGGAGTCAGCAGGAGGCCAGGAACAGTAGAGACGCATACTGCTCCAATTTTAATGGCCCTGGTTCAGTGGCCTGGCAGCACTAGCAGGTGTAGGGTAGCTGGTGCTGTTAGGCTGAAACATGATGATAAGGGTGGAGTCACCTGGGTGGCAGTGCCATAAGGATTTTTGTTGGGGGGTTTTCTGTGCACATTATTTAATTAGCTAGTTAGTTTTTTGTGCACATTCCTAACTTTGACATGTTTTTTGTTTGCAATTACATTTCATCATGTTGCTTTCCTCTGTGTGATGTTAACACTTGTGTTTTGTTATTTTGTGTGTGTTGTCCTTATTTTGATGGTGCCAAAATATATAAATTGAACAAAATTGGATCCAAACAACTACCTGTGTGTGTCGTTACCTCATTGCACAGCATATGTATCCCAAAGTATGTGAGCCATAAAAAGCTCTTGATGGTTCCGTGTAACATTGTGTGTTTTACTCTGCAGTACACAGGTTCAGCCCTTGGGGCTACAGTATATGGCGCAACTGTGTGTACATATCCATTGTCATGTGTTGTGGCCACACACATTGAGCAAGTAATGGTGTTTGTGGGGTATGTAGGTTCAGTACTTTACACAAAAACGTGTACACACACAGTTCAGGGGTGCCATGGCATCTGTGCCATGGCATGGAGCAATGTAGTCACATATGGGCATAGTGTTGTTTGTATGTTCACACCATCAGCCACAGACGCACACATAGCAAACTATTGTTGTAGTGTATGCCACTGTCCTGCTCATAACGGCTCCTGTGTGACGCTTTAGCGGTCCAAAAGTGTCTCGCAGCAGCCAGCTGTCACGACACGAGCGTGTATTCCTTCAAGACTCTGCGACAATGGCGTCACATATTAGCCAACCTTCCAGAGAAGGCTGCCCAATCAGGACGTGATTGCATTGACCAATGAGCATGTTTGGGGTGCGGTGTAACCCAATTTGTCACGCCTATGTTTTAGCCGCGCTGCCACATTCCTTTGGGGATTGCGGCGTGTGGAGCAATGACGGGAGTCCACCGGATGTTTCCCACTGTTGGTGTGGCAACATCCGGGGAGACACGTTGCCTTGGGTTGAGGGCGAATTTGCGGCGTCTAAAAGCACCTTCGGCGTTCTGAGGCAACCATGAAAAACGTGCGAGCACGTTAGATTGCCTCCTATCGCCACCAAAAGTGGTGGCGTGTAAAGGTACCCTAAGGTTGCCATGGCAACATCTGGTAACCTTACCCAAGCCTCAGAGATCATGTAATCTCTGGGACTAGGGTTTGTAGCACTGACAGCTGCACTGTATGGCAAATCATTGCCATACAGTGCAGCATCAGTGTGACCTCAGAGATTGCAGCGAGGAATCAAGGGTCCTGCAGCTGCAGTCTCTGGAGGCGACTGGCTGTCGTAGGACCATCGTTGTGGACTATGTCAGTGGGCATGTGGGGGGTAATAAAGATGGAGTCCAAATATGTGTTTGTGTTTTTTGTTGTAACAAATAGATTTTTTCACAGTGTGTTGTGTCTTATTTACCATTTACTTAGAGGTTCCTAATGGCCGGATCTAACATTGGCCCGACATTATGAACCTTGGGCTTAATACCAGCTTTGCATTGGCAGCTGGCACTAACCCCTTTATTACCCAGTTTGCCACTGGCACCAGGGCACCTGGAAGAGTCTGGGTACAGCGCCAGGAAATGGCGCTTCTAATGAATGCGCCATTTCCTGGGAAGGCTGCGGGCTGCAATTTGCAGTGTGGGGGGCCCAGAACGCTTGGGCCTCTCCATGCTGTGGATTCCAGCTCCCAGCTGCCTAGTTGTACCTGGCTGGAAGCTAAAAATACGGTGAAGCCCACGTGGTTTTTTTTTTTTTTTATTATTTCAAGAAATAATTTTTTTTAAAAAAGGGCTCCGCCGTAATTTGGTTACCAGCCAGGTACAACTAAGCAGCTGGGGGTGGGTAGCAGCCCGTAGCTGCTTAGTTGTACCTGGCTGGAAACTAAAAATGCGGTGAAGCCTACGTCATTTAAAAAAAAAAATATTTCAAGAATTAAAAAAATGAGGGCTTCGCTGTATTTTGATTACCAGCCAGGTAAAACTGGGCAAGTGGGGGTGGGTGGCAGCCTGTACCTGCCTGTTGTATCTGTGCTGGTGACCAAAAATACAGCAGAGCCCCATACCATCAGTGCAAAATCTCACATGTGGGGGAGCTCCTTTGTTTAGGCACATTAGGGAATCTCCAAATGCGATATGGTGTTCACTAACAATTTCAGCTAACGTTTCGCTTGGAGCGTCAAATGGCGCTCCTTCCCTTCCGAGCCCTGCTGTGCGCCCAAACAGTGGTTTTCCACAACATATGAGGTATTGGTTTACTCAGGAGAAATTGCCCAATAAATTTTAGGATCCATTTTATCCTGTTGCCAAGTGCAAATGAAACTATTTTTCACAAAAATGTTCTTTTAGCCTCAATTAAGTACTTTTTCATTTTTACGGATCAATTTGTGAAGCACCTGGGGGTTCAAAGTGCTCACTATGCATCTAGATTAGTTACTTGGGGGGGTCTAGTTTCCAAAATTAGGTCATTTGTGGGGGAGCTGCAATGTTTAGACACATAGGGGCTCTCCATACGCGACATGGTGTCCGCTAACTATTGGAGCTAATTTTCCATTCAAATTGTTAGCGGACACCATGTCGTGTATGGAGGGCCCCTGTGTGCCTAAATATTAGAGCTCCCCACAAGTGACCCCATTTTGGAAACTAGACTCCCAAAGGAACTTGTATAGTGAGCACTTTGAACCCCCCCAGGTGCTTCACAAATTGATCCGTAAAATGACAAAGTACTTTTGTTCACACAAATTTTATTTTGGCCTCAATTTTTTCATTTTCACATGGGCAACAGGATAAAATGGATCCTAAAATTTGTTGGGCAATTTCTCATATGTGGTCATAAACCATTGTTTGGGCGCACGGCAGGGCTCAGAAGGGAAGGAGCGCCATTTAACTTTTTGAATGTAAAATTAGCTCCAAAAGTCAAATTGCGCTCCTTCCCTTCTGAGCCCCGCCGTGCGCCCAAAAAGAGGTTTATGACCACATATGAGGTATCGGTGTACTCAGGAGAAATTGTCCAACAAATTTTAGGATCCATTTTATCCTGTTGCCCATGTGAAAATGAAAAAATTGAGCCTAAAAGAACATTTTTGTTGGAAAAATTAATATGTCAATTTTTTCCTTCCACTTTGTTTTAGTTCCTGTGAAGCACCTGGAGTGTTAATAATCTTCTTGAATGTACTTTTGAGTAGCTTGAGGGGTGCAGTTTTTGGAATGGTGTCACTTTTGGGTGTTTTCTGTCATGTACGCCCCTCAAAGGGACTTCAAATATGACGTGGCCATTAAAAAAATGTTTTTTTTAAATTTTGCTGGAAAAATGAGAAATTGCTGATGAACTTTGAACCCTTATAACTTCCTACCAAAAAAAAATCTTTTTCCAAAATTGTGATAATGTGAAGTAGACATGTGGGAAATGTTATTTATTAACTATTTTGTGTCACATAGCTCTCTGGTTTAACAGAATGAAAATTAAAAATTGGAAAATTGCAAAATTTTCAACATTTTCACCAAATCTTTGATTTTTTCACAAATAAACGCAAAAATTATCGACCTAAATTTACTAACAACATGAAGCCCAATATGTCATGAAAAAACAATCTCAGAATCGCTAGGATCCATTGAAGCGTTCCAGAGATATTAGCTCATAAAGGGACACTGGTCAGAATTACAAAAAACGGTCTGGTCATTAAGCTGCAAAGTGACTCGGTCCTTAAGGGGTTAAAAGCTCAGAAAGACAAAGGCAATTAACAAATAGCCTATTATTAACAAGATATGCCTTACAATCCCATGTGCCCATGTTGCTCAAGGCAATGGGCTTTCAGACGTTCCTGATTCATGAATCTGGAGTGCCTGACAAGTGGCTTGTGCCTCCATGTGCTATGCCAGAAATTTTCTTTCAGTCAGACACTGAGTGTGTAGAATTGTGCCCTTGTGCCATCCCAGCTCCGCCAAAAGCTGGCATAAATTCACAAAAGTTTGTCGCAACTGATAGTTGTGTCAAAATTTTGCAACTTTTCAAAACTTTTACACCATTTTTTAGATGCAAAAGCTTTGCTGAAACAGAACTACTGTTTTTACACATGTACGGCATTCCTACTTTCTTATGGTTGATTGTGGTTTCACTATTCTCTTTCATTTTGAAGAATAAAAAGTTAGCACTGCAGGTCAGTTACCATGTAGATAACTTTAGCACCCTGCAGATTAGATTTAATAGAATAGGATGAAAATACATTTATTAACAAAAAAAAGACAAAATTAATACATGAGTGACATCTTTATTGTTTAACCAAATTATATTTGGAAGCTTTTGAAATACAGAGGCCCTTTCTTTCAGACAACTTCCAAAGAGGATGTAAAAAAAGTATGCGCACATTACAGCAAGGGATCGCAAATAATTATTTCTTTGAAGTAAATCCCTTTTTAAAGGGAACCTGTCACCCCAAATCACCTTTCTAACCTATTAATACCTGTCCCTGCAGCCTTACAATATATTCTAACACATCCCTGACTCACCTTTTTAACTAATCTACAAGTACAATAATGTAGTTAGGAAACTTACAAAATTCTTGTCACAGGGGCGTTCCTCCAAGGCATTTTGACCGGTAGGCGGGTCCCCTTGTGCCGCGCTACCCCTGCCTCGCCACTGTAATACGCCCTAATATGCGTCATTATACAAATGCAGAGCGCGGGCACGATTTCAATATCGCGCCCGCCACGTCACCGCTGTGACGCTGTCATGTGACGCCGGGACACGTCACTTCCGGTCGCAGGTCTCACAGGCAGACTTTGCACATTGCATGCTGAAGTCTGCCTGTGTGCGACCGGAAGTGACGCCGATCCCGGCGTCACATGACCGCGTCACAGCGGTGACGTGGCAGGCGCGATATTGAAATCGTGCCCGCACTCTGCATTTGTATAATGACGCCCATTAGGGCGTATTACAACGGCGAGGCAGGGGTAGCATGGCACAGGGGACCCGCCTACCGGTCAAAATGCCTTGGAGGAACGCCCCTGTGACAGGAAACTTACAAAATTCTTAACTACATTATTGTACTTGTAGATTAGTAAAAAAGGTGAGTCAGGGATGTGTTAGAATGTATTGTAAGGCTGCAGGGACAGGTATTAATAGGTTAGAAAGCTTATTTGGGGTGACAGGTTCCCTTTAAAAACAAACAAGGAAATGTGCTGCCTGGGGCCCCTTTGTCCTGCCTGGGGCCCTTGTATGCTGCATGGGGCCCCTGTGTGTAGCCTGGGATCCTGTGTGTAGCCTGGGGCCCGTAGTACTGCCTGGGGCCCCTGTATGTTGCCTGGGGCCACTTTGTGCTGCCTGGGGCCACTTTGTGCTACCTGGGGCCCCTGTATGCTGCATGTGGCCCCTGTGTGTAGCCTGGGATCCTGTGTGTAGCCTGGGGCCCGTAGTACTGCCTGGGGCCCCTGTATGTTGCCTGGGGCCACTTTGTGCTGCCTGGGGCCACTTTGTGCTGCCTGGGGCCTTGTGCACCGCCTGGGGCCCCGTGCACTACCTGGGGCCCTTGTATGCTGGCTGGGGCCCCTGTGTGTAGCCTGGGATCCTGTGTGTAGCCTGGGGCCCCTGTGTGATGCCTCGGGCCCCCATGCGCTGCCTGGGGCCTCTGTATGTTGCGTAGAGCCACTTTGTGCTGCCTGGGGCCTTGTGCACCGCCTGGGGCCCCGTGCACTGCCTGGGGCCCTTGTATGCTGGCTTGGGCCCCTGTGTGCTGCATGTGGCCCTTGTATGTTGCCTGGGGCCACTTAGTGCTGCCTGGGACCCCTGTATGCTGCATGGGGCCCCTGTGTGTAGCCTGGAGCCCCTAGTACTGTCTGGGGCCCCTGTATGTTGCCTGGGGCCACTTTGTGCTGCCTGGGGCCTTGTGCACCACCTGGGGCCCCGAGCACTGCCTGGGGCCCTTGTATGCTGGCTGGGGCCCCTGTGTGTAGCCTGGGATCTTGTGTGTAGCCTGGGGCCCCTGTGTGCTGCCTGGGGCCCCTAGCACTGCCTGGGGCCCTAGCACTGCCTGAGGCCCCTGTATGTTGCGTAGGGCCACTTTCTGCTGCCTGAGGCCACTTTGTGCAGCCTCGGGCGCCCATGCATTGCTTGGGGTCCTGTGCACGGCTTGGGCCCCTGATCTACAGCTGCTGTGGTATACAGAGGGGTATAATCTGGGCTAGGCCACTTTAACCCCCGACCAGAATATACCCGAGGTTAGTCTGGCCTGTTACACCGGGAACCGACCAACCGTGATCCCCACTGAAATAACCCCCTGTCCCGGTATCCGAGTACCCCCTACCCTGTCGACCAACTCATATACCAGTGATGAGAGCTATATACCAGGGTTACCAGGATGGGTGCTATGTACAGTGATGTGGCGGACTATATACCATGATGAGGGGCTATATACCAGGATAGGGGCCTGCTGCAGTTCCCACCCTAGGCTTATACTCGAGACAATAAGTTTCCCCAGTTTTGGGGCGTAAAATTAGGGGCCTCGGCTTATATTTGGGTTAGCTTATACTCAAGTATATATGGTATGTGTTTCTGAGAAACTACTACTTAATAAGACAGCTATCTGTCCATATAGTTTTGGCAGCAGTGTCATGGTCACATATGCACTTGTCCCTCAATAAAAATGATACATTTTTGTAGAGATAGATTTCTGAGGACCATTCAATGCAAAGGGAAGGAAAAGATAGCGTGTAGAATGGACCGGGATCAAGCCAATTAATATATCTCAATAATTTTATTATCCATAGAAAAAACAAGTACACACATGTGCAATGACAAACATTTAAAAACAATTAAAATAGCAGACAAGCTGCTAACATCAAGACTGGCTGCAATGAACAGGATGCACTAAATGACATAATGATCTGTGGAATCACAAAAAAAAAAAAAAATCAAATCTATTTCCAGGGCAGACATATAATCAATAGCACTGATAGACAGGCCTGTATCTGGATTAAACAGGTGGGTAAACCCTCTACAAATTCGTATACATCTTAGAAGACAGGCAGGCTAGTCATCATACATCAGATAATGCATCAAAATCAACTGGAAAATACATGTGAAACCAAGGAAAGCGCAAAAAGGCAACTAATATGCATTGTTGTCAAAGGTGCCCTGTAAAATTACCATCATTGCCCACTGAGGGGTATATGTTTGCAGCCAGTCAGGACCAAAGTACCCTCACCCAACGCGTGTCGCCCCCCTATACTGGGGGCTTCCTCAGGGGTCAGAGGGGTGATGCTGGTCAGTCAGAGCACAGTATATATACGTTTTGTAGATCATAATATCAGTCAGCTGCTGATCACCATGTGCAGGCCACTTCCAGGTAGGCGGGGGGCGTGTATCTCATAGTAGATCTCACAATGTGTAGTATTAGTGGTGCTTGTAAAGACCGGCCGGTCTGGGCCCACCCCTTCAAACTGAGCATGCTCAGTGAAGCAGTGGGCCCTGGGAAATGTAGTTTCTAGCCTGTGTAAAGGTGGAAGGGATGCGGAGGAAGTGGGAACAGCAGGGAGGTGGCAGAGTAGTCATGTGATC